>CM057238.1:33619417-33624417 GCA_029931835.1 Etheostoma nigrum
CTGTGTGCACTTGGCTAAAAAGTAATCCAAACAAACTGAAATAATTTGACCAGTATGTAATACAGTGAATATTCGCGTGAGTACAGCAGTGGTGTGTGAGTGTGTGCGCGACCGACACTGTTAATTTACCCCACAGTCAGTGAATAACTGACTCAAGCTAAGCTCCCGTGACTTGCTAACCAGCCGGGCTTTCAGATAGGATGCGATGTGCGCCGCGCTCACACCGCGACAACGGCACCGCTGCGCAGTAAAACCCTTTAAGGGCGCGCTCACACTATGCGATCTGTACCGTGACCGAGCACAAACTGGACTCCGGCATGGTACGCGTGTAGTGTGATCGCTAACCGTGCCCGAGCATGGAAACCCGACACAAACTCAACTGTGCGGAGAGGGAGGAGAGAGAGAGAGAGAGAGAGAGAGAGAGAGCTCTGTACAGCGTGCTTACCTCGACAACCAAGCTGTGACAATGTTAACATAGATCTACTTATTAGGTAGGCTCCTTAAATGCTTGCTAATAACGTTTTTAGGCCTCCGACAGTGACAGTTGTGTTGGAAAGATTTGTCATCATTAGCCCCGCTAATGGGCTAACGTTAGCTAGCTAACGTTAGCTAGCTAACGTTAGCCCGTTAGCATTAGCTACAGCAAATATTTTGTCAACTAAAATGGCATTTAAAGAAAAACTCACCTCTGAATCTCTGGGCTTCGACGTCAGTCACTTCTATGCCTGCTTCTGATATTTTTTGAAGGACCTCCTCGGTTGAAAGCCCTGTAAGAACCATGAGTAACCGCGCTATGACTTCTTCTCCACCGATGGCCAGAAAGAAAGACCGCGAACTGGACGTTGTTTTAAGTTGAGATCAAGCAGCCAATCAAGGCTGGCTCTACATATTTGACACATCTTTCCACCAATCAGAAGTAGTGAGCTGGCAGTTTCTGTTCCCGCTCTCCAGTAATTTGATAATGGATAATGTGGGTTATGCAATGCAAAAATGTTTCTGATGAAACACACTGTATGGGTGAAAATCAGCCATTTGTGTGTTTATATGTGTTTTTCATTGACATAATCAATATAATACCATCTTTTCTATTTAATTTCAGCAAATTGACTTACAAAACTTTTATTTCCTTTATTTCAAGGCTACTCAAATATAGTGATAATTTTAAATCTACCTTAAATAATTAAGGTATCATTAAAACCTTTAAACCACTTTTATAACAAATTTGGCTGTCTCTTGATATTGTACCTTAACTTTTAAAATAAACGGTACATATATGTACCTTTTAATGCTTGAGAACATATATGTACCTTTTTGACCCTCAAAAAGGTACATATATGTTCCTTGAGGTCCAACAATGAGCCCTATGGGGTACGTTAGTATAGATTGTACCTTGGGGGTCAGAAATGGACCCCTATTGTACCCCTATTTCTGACAGTGTACTGTGTTTTTCTCTATACTGTGTTTTCTCTCTATACTGTGTTTTTCTCTATACTGTGTTTTTCTCTCTATACTGTTTTTCTCTCTGTACTGTGTTTTTTTCTCTCTATACTGTGTTTTTCTCTCTGTACTGTGTTTTTCTCTCTATACTGTGTTTTTCTCTCTCTATACTGTGTTTTTCTCTATACTGTGTTTTTCTCTCTATACTGTGTTTTCTCTCTATACTGTGTTTTTCTCTATACTGTGTTTTCTCTCTATACTGTGTTTTTCTCTATACTGTGTTTTTCTCTCTATACTGTTTTTCTCTCTATACTGTGTTTTTCTCTCTCTATACTGTGTTTTTCTCTCTCTATACTGTGTTTTCTCTCTATACTGTGTTTTTCTCTCTGTACTGTGTTTTTCTCTCTCTATACTGTGTTTCTCTCTCTATACTGTGTTTTCTCTCTATACTGTGTTTTCTCTCTATACTGTGTTTTTCTCTATACTGTGTTTTTCTCTCTATACTGTTTTTCTCTCTGTACTGTGTTTTTCTCTCTCTATACTGTGTTTTTCTCTCTCTATACTGTGTTTTTCTCTATACTGTGTTTTTCTCTCTGTACTGTGTTTTTCACTCTATACTGTGTTTTCTCTCTATACTGTGTTTTTCTCTCTCTGTACTGTGTTTTTCTCTATACTGTGTTTTCTCTCTATACGGTGTTTTTCTCTCTCTATACTGTGTTTTTCTCTAAACTGTGTTTTTCTCTCTATACTGTGTTTTTCTCTCTATACTGTGTTTTCTCTCTATACTGTGTTTTTCTCTCTGTACTGTGTTTTTCTCTCTATACTGTGTTTTTCTCTATACTGTGTTTTTCTCTATACTGTGTTTTTCTCTCTCTATACTGTGTTTTTCTCTCTCTGTACTGTGTTTTTCTCTCTATACTGTGTTTTCTCTCTATACTGTGTTTTTCTCTCTCTGTACTGTGTTTTTCTCTCTATACTGTGTTTTTCTCTCTCTGTACTGTGTTTTTCTCTCGATACTGTGTTTTTCTCTATACTGTGTTTTTCTCTATACTGTGTTTTTCTCTCTCTGTACTGTGTTTTTCTCTATACTGTGTTTTTCTCTCTCTATACTGTGTTTTTCTCTATACTGTGTTTTTCTCTCTATACTGTGTTTTTCTCTCTATACTGTGTTTTTCTCTCTCTATACTGTGTTTTTCTCTCTATACTGTGTTTTTCTCTATACTGTGTTTTTCTCTCTCTATACTGTGTTTTTCTCTCTCTATACTGTGTTTTTCTCTATACTGTGTTTTTCTCTCTATACTGTGTTTTTCTCTCTATACTGTGTTTTTCTCTCTCTATACTGTGTTTTTCTCTCTATACTGTGTTTTTCTCTATACTGTGTTTTTTTCTCTCTATACTGTGTTTTTCTCTCTGTACTGTGTTTTTCTCTCTATACTGTGTTTTTCTCTCTCTGTACTGTGTTTTTCTCTCTGTACTGTGTTTTTCTCTCTATACTGTGTTTCTCTCTATACTGTGTTTTTCTCTATACTGTGTTTTTCTCTCTATACTGTTTTTCTCTCTGTACTGTGTTTTTCTCTCTCTATACTGTGTTTTTCTCTCTCTATACTGTGTTTTTCTCTCTGTACTGTGTTTTTCTCTCTATACTGTGTTTTTCTCTCTCTGTACTGTGTTTTTCTCTCTATACTGTGTTTTTCTCTATACTGTGTTTTTCTCTCTCTGTACTGTGTTTTTCTCTATACTGTGTTTTTCTCTCTCTATACTGTGTTTTTCTCTGTACTGTGTTTTTCTCTATACTGTGTTTTTTTCTCTCTATACTGTGTTTTTCTCTCTGTACTGTGTTTTTCTCTCTATACTGTGTTTTTCTCTCTATACTGTGTTTTCTCTCTATACTGTGTTTTTCTCTCTGTACTGTGTTTTTCTCTCTATACTGTGTTTTCTCTCTATACTGTGTTTTTCTCTATACTGTGTTTTTCTCTCTATACTGTTTTTCTCTCTGTACTGTGTTTTTCTCTCTCTATACTGTGTTTTTCTCTCTCTATACTGTGTTTTTCTCTATACTGTGTTTTTCTCTCTGTACTGTGTTTTTCTCTCTATACTGTGTTTTCTCTCTATACTGTGTTTTTCTCTCTCTGTACTGTTTTTCTCTATACTGTGTTTTCTCTCTATACGGTGTTTTTCTCTCTCTATACTGTGTTTTTCTCTCTGTACTGTGTTTTTCTCTCTATACTGTGTTTTCTCTCTATACTGTGTTTTTCTCTCTGTACTGTGTTTTTCTCTCTATACTGTGTTTTTCTCTATACTGTGTTTTTCTCTATACTGTGTTTTTCTCTCTCTATACTGTGTTTTTCTCTCTCTGTACTGTGTTTTTCTCTCTATACTGTGTTTTCTCTCTATACTGTGTTTTTCTCTCTCTGTACTGTGTTTTTCTCTCTATACTGTGTTTTTCTCTATACTGTGTTTTTCTCTATACTGTGTTTTTCTCTCTCTGTACTGTGTTTTTCTCTCTATACTGTGTTTTCTCTCTATACTGTGTTTTTCTCTCTATACTGTGTTTTTCTCTCTGTACTGTGTTTTTCTCTCTCTATACTGTGTTTTTCTTTCTGTACTGTGTTTTTCTCTCTCTGTACTGTGTTTTTCTCTCTATACTGTGTTTTCTCTCTATACTGTGTTTTTCTCTCTATACTGTGTTTTTCTGTGTTTTTCTTTCTATACTGTGTTTTTCTCTCTATACTGTGTTTATACTGTGTTTTTCTCTCTGTACTGTGTTTTTCTCTCTATACTGTGTTTTTCTCTCTGTACTGTGTTTATACTGTGTTTTTCTCTCTGTACTGTGTTTTTCTCTCTATACTGTGTTTTTCTCTCTGTACTGTGTTTCTCTCTCTGTACTGTGTTTTTCTTTCTCTATACTGTGTTTTTCTCTCTGTACTGTGTTTTTCTCTCTCTGTACTGTGTTTTTCTCTCTATACTGTGTTTTCTCTCTATACTGTGTTTTTCTCTCTATACTGTGTTTACTGTGTTTTTCTCTCTGTACTGTGTTTATACTGTGTTTCTCTCTCTGTACTGTGTTTTTCTCTCTCTATACTGTGTTTTTCTCTCTATACTGTGTTTTTCTTTCTGTACTGTGTTTTTCTCTCTGTACTGTGTTTCTCTCTCTGTACTGTGTTTCTCTCTCTGTACAGTGTTTTTCTCTATATACTGTGTTTTTCTCTCTATACTGTGTTTATACTGTGTTTTTCTCTCTATACTGTGTTTTTCTCTCTATACTGTGTTTATACTGTACTGTGTTTTTCTCTCTATACTGTGTTTATACTGTGTTTTTCTCTCTGTACTGTGTTCTCTATACTGTGTTTATACTGTGTTTTTCTCTCTATACTGTGTTTTTCTCTCTATACTGTGTTCTATACTGTGTTTTTCTCTCTATACTGTGTTTTTTCTCTCTGTACTGTAAAGGATTAATAAAGAGAAGTCTGAGTCTGTGGCCTTACCTGATTGGCTGTTGAAACAGGAAGTGATGTCTTGAGGAGGCAGGTCAGAGAGGAAGTGCTGCTCAGACTGGATAAGGG
>CM057238.1:33629417-33631917 GCA_029931835.1 Etheostoma nigrum
GTCTCTCTACTGTCTCTCTACTGTTGTCTCTCTACTGTTGTCTCTCTACTGTCTCTCTACTGTTGTCTCTCTACTGTTGTCTCTCTACTGTTGTCTCTCTACTGTCTCTCTACTGTTGTCTCTCTACTGTTGTCTCTCTACTGTTGTCTCTCTACTGTCTCTCTACTGTTGTCTCTCTACTGTTGTCTCTCTACTGTCTCTCTGTTGTCTCTCTACTGTTGTCTCTCTACTGTTGTCTCTCTACTGTCTCTCTATTGTTGTCTCTCTACTGTTAATAACCAATAAACCATCCTCAGGTGGGTTCCTAACCAGGACCAGGTCTGGGGACTCACCAGGTGATGGCAGCCTCCGTCTTCAGCCACGCACGGGTTCACCGCGTCACACACCCGGCCGTCGCCTCGGTAACCGGGTTTACACGCGCAGTCGCTCTGTCGGAGGGACACGCAGTACAGGAAGTCACCTCCTCCGTGATGACTTCTTCATAGTAACACACTCAAACATTTCTACAATAATTTTTTATAATTTTTTTATTAAAATATTGCAAGTTTTTCCTCAAAATATTCCTCTTTTAAATATTTTAAAATTTTTCTAAAATATTATTTTTTTTATATTCATTAATTAATTAATTATTTATTTTTATATTTCAAATTTTTTCTAAAATATAGCAAATTTTTCCTTTTAAATATTTTAAAATATTTCTTAAATATTACATTTTTTCTTTTTGTATTTCAAAGTTTTCCTGAAAATATTGCTATTTTTTAAATATTTTAATATTCTTCTAAAATATTACATTTTTTAATTTTATATTTCATATTTTTCCTAAAAATATTCCTATCTTTTAAATATTTAAATATTTTTCTAAATTATTTCAATCTTTTTCTAATTCTTCCGACGTTTTTCACAAAATATTTTTAATTCGTTCATATAACTAAGAACGGGTGAGCAGAGGTGAAAGAGGATGAAAGATTGCGTCACGGCACGATGATGTCACCTGTCCGGGTCCGACGTTGATGCAGGTGGCGTTGGCGTGGCAACCTCCTCTGTCTGGACCATCGCAGTTGTTGATTGGCTGACACTCGTCTCCGTCCTCTCTCCATCCGCTCAGACACTGGCAGCTGTGACTTCCTGCTCCTGCACTGATACATTTAGCCTGCAGGGGGCACAAAACCAAAGTTTAACACGTTAAATACATCTTTAAAGGGTATTTTTTCCAACATGGACCATATTTTACCATATTTTTGTCTATTTGTGTCTAAGTGTCTGATTTGAACAAAAATAAGTATCTGACAATATTACGGACATTTAGTTTAATATGAAACAGCCCCAAAATCACCGTCATCAAACCCACCAGACTCCATGTAAATAATCACTACTTTTAGCGTGTATAGAGCAGCATATCTCCACCAGACTCCATGTAAATAATCACTACTTTTAGCGTGTATAGAGCAGCATATCTCCACCAGACTCCATGTAAATAATCACTACTTTTAGCTTGTATAGAGCAGCATATCTCCACCAGACTCCATGTAAATAATCACTACTTTTAGCGTGTATAGAGCAGCATATCTCCACCAGACTCCATGTAAATAATCACTACTTTTAGCGTGTGTAGAGCAGCATATCTCCACATGTAACCAGAGTGGTGATAATCTGAGTCTGTCAGGCTCACTGAAGTTACTCTTTGAAGACATTAAAGAATTTATGAGGTTATTTACGTTGAGGCTGCAGCCGCCCCGGAGCGGCAGAGCACAGGGGTCGGACTCCACACAGGTGATACCGTCGCCTTGGTAACCAGGTTTACATACACACCTGAAGACACAGAGGAGAAACTGAATCATGTCCGGTAATCATTAACCAGGAGCTTTGGATCGATTCCTCTGCAGCTGTTCACAGGAAACACCGAAGGCTTTGTTAACAAAATAAGAGAATCATAAGTTAGCAAAATAAGAGACTCATAAGTTAACAAAATAAGAGACTCATAAGTTAGCAAAATAAGAGACTCATAAGTTAACAAAATAAGAGACTCATAAGTTAACAAAATAAGAAACTCATCACAGCCAACCACCCAAAACTACTTAGCTCTGGTGAGTTTATTCCCTGAAGTCCTTATGTGTTTTCCTTGGAATAGGGTGGCAGCTGTTGCCATGCCCCTGGTCGCCCAAATGCCCTGCTAGACCCTGTAACGCCCTACAGTGTCCTGCTACGTCCAGCTATGCCCTGCTACGTCCAGCTATGCCCTGCTACGTCCAGCTATGCCCTGCTACACCCTGTAACGCCCTACAGTGCCCTGCTACGTCCAGCTATGCCCTGCTACGTCCAGCTATGCCCTGCTACGTCCAGCTATGCCCTGCGACGTCCAGCTATGCCCTGCGACGTCCCGGTATGCCCTTAACAAAATAAAAAACTCAACATGAAACACATCACATATCGACTGAGTCCCTGGCTGCAGGTAGACTCACCTGGCTGCAGGTGGACTCACCTGGCTGCAGGTAGACTCACC
>CM057238.1:33639417-33646917 GCA_029931835.1 Etheostoma nigrum
CGAGCGGGACAATTGGGTTTAGGAAAACAAAAACGGGACAGTTGGGTTTAGCAAAACAACAACTGGACAGTTGGGTTTAGGAAAACAATAACGGGACAGTTGGATTTGGGAAAACAACAATGGGACAGTTGGGTTTAGGAAAACAACAACGAGCGGGACAATTGGGTTTAGGAAAACAATAAAGGGACAGTTGGATTTGGGAAAACAATAACGGGACAGTTGGGTTTAAGAAAACAACAGCGGGACAGTTGGGTTTAGGAAAACAATAACGAGCGGGACAGTTGGGTTTAGGAAAACAACAACGAGTGGGACAGTTGGGTTTAGGAAAACAACAATGGGACAGTTGGGTTTAAGAAAACAACAACGGGACAGTTGGGTTTAAGAAAACAACAACGGGACAGTTGGGTTTAGGAAAACAACAACGGGACAGTTGGGTTTAGTTTAGGAAAACAACAACTGGAAAGTTGGGTTTAGGAAAACAACAACGGGACAGTTGGGTTCAGGAAAACAATAACGGGAGAGTTGGGTTTAGGAAAACAACAACGAGTGGGACAGTTGGGTTTAGGAAAACAACAATGGGACAGTTGGGTTTAGGAAAACAACAACGGGACAGTTGGGTTTAGGAAAACAATAACAGGACAGTTGGATTTGGGAAAACAATAACGGGACAGTTGGGTTTAGGAAAACAATAACGGGACAGTTGGGTTTAGGAAAACAACAACGGGACAGTTAGATTTGGGAAAACAACAACGTGACAGTTGGGTTTAGGAAAACAACAACGAGCGTGACAGTTGGGTTTAGGAAAACAACAACGAGCGTGACAGTTGGGTTTAGAAAAACAACAACTGGACAGTTGGGTTTGGGAAAACAACAACGGGACAGTTGGGTTTAGGAAAACAACAACAGGACAGTTGGGTTTAGGAAAACAACAACGGGACAGTTGGGTTTAGAAAAACAACAGCGGGACAGTTGGGTTTAGGAAAACAACGTGACAGTTGGGTTTAGAAAAACAACAACTGGACAGTTGGGTTTAGGAAAACAACAACGAGCGGGACAGCTGGGTTTAGAAAAACAACAACTGGACAGTTGGGTTTAGGAAAACAACAACGAGCGGGACAGCTGGGTTTAGGAAAACAACAACGGGACAGTTGGATTTAGGAAAACAACAACTGGACAGTTGGGTTTAGGAAAACAACAACGAGCGGGACAGTTGGGTTTAGGAAAACAAAAACGGGACAGTTGGGTTTAGGAAAACAAAAACGGGACAGTTGGGTTTAGGAAAACAACAATGGGACAGTTGGGTTTAGGAAAACAACAACGAGCGGGACAATAGGGTTTAGGAAAACAACAACGAGCGGGACAGTTGGATTTGGGAAAACAATAACGGGACAGTTGGGTTTAGGAAAACAACAACGAGCGGGACAGTTGGGTTTAGTAAAACAATAACGGGACAGTTGGATTTGGGAAAACAATAACGGGAAAGTTGGGTTTAAGAAAACAACAGCGGGACAGTTGGGTTTAGGAAAACAATAACGAGCGGGACAGTTGGGTTTAGGAAAACAATAACGTGACAGTTGGGTTTAGGAAAACAACAACGAGCGGGACAGTTGGGTTTAGGAAAACAACAACGTGACAGTTGGGTTTAGGAAAACAACAACGAGTGGGACAGTTGGGTTTAGGAAAACAACAATGGGACAGTTGGGTTTAGGAAAACAACAACGGGACAGTTGGGTTTAGGAAAACAACAACGGGACAGTTGGGTTTAGGTTAGGAAAACAACAACTGGAAAGTTGGGTTTAGCAAAACGACAACGGGACAGTTGGGTTCAGGAAAACAATAACGGGAGAGTTGGGTTTAGGAAAACAACAACGAGTGGGACAGTTGGGTTTAGGAAAACAACAATGGGACAGTTGGGTTTAGGAAAACAATAACAGGACAGTTGGATTTGGGAAAACAATAACGGGACAGTTGGGTTTAAGAAAACAACAACGAGACAGTTGGGTTTAGGAAAACAACAACGAGCGTGACAGTTGGGTTTAGGAAAACGATAACGTGACAGTTGGGTTTAGGAAAACAACAACTGGACAGTTGGGTTTAGGAAAACAACAACGAGCGGGACAGCTGGGTTTAGGAAAACAACAACGGGACAGTTGGATTTAGGAAAACAACAACTGGACAGTTGGGTTTAGGAACACAACAACGGGACAGTTGGGTATAGGAAAACAACAACGGGACAGTTGGGTTTAGGAAAATAACGGAACGCTAACTACCGTTAGTTATGGACAAACAGGCCGATTGGGTTTAGGAATCGCGACACGCAGGACATGACCCCCCACTCTGGGTGAAGTCCCGTGTTGTTGGACCCGTCCACCCCTCCCCCCACCCCCCGACCAACATCCCTATGCGGGTTATCAGGCTTTTATACTACTCGCTACCGTAGTCGCTCTCAATGCTGTAAAGTTTACATCAAATAACTGAAGATTTCCCAGCCGTTGTTGCTCGTGTTCTTTCGGTTCCTGAGTGTTAACGATGAGACTGATGAAGGAGTGACGTCGGTAACGCTGCTGACTCACCGCCGAGTCGCTCTCAACGGTGGGCGCCACGCTGTCCATCAGCTTGCTGATGACGTGGATCATCCCGTTAGATGCCAACACGTCAGACTGCAGGATTACGCTCTTCTTCCTGCTGCCATGGAGACGGATCTTAGTCTGAGAGTCCTGGAAGATAAGATAAGAGACTTCAGATACAGTATTAGGGGACCACTAAGGTCTATATAAAAGAGACTTCAGATACAGTATTAGGGGACCACTAAGGTCTATATAAAAGAGACTTCAGATACAGTATTAGGGGACCACTAAGGTCTATATAAAAGAGACTTCAGATACAGTATTAGGGGACCACTAAGGTCTATATAAAGAGACTTCAGATACAGTATTAGGGGACCACTAAGGTCTATATGAAAGAGACTTCAGATACAGTATTAGGGACCACTAAGGTCTATATAAAAGAGACTTCAGATCCAGTATTAGGGACCACTAAGGTCTATATAAAAGAGACTTCAGATACAGTATTAGAGGACTGTTGTGGTTTGGGGTTTTGTTTGGGGTTGTGTTTCTCTTTCTTTGGCCTCCTTGTGTTTTTGTCTGTATTCTCCCCTGTCTTGTGATTCCCCGGTAAGTGTCTGTTTGTTCTACTTCCCGTTTTATTTTGGTAGTGTAGTTTCCTGTCTAGTCTTGTCTAGCTTTGCTTTGTGCCTGTCTGATTGTCCAGCCCCGCCCTAATGTGATTCACCTGACGCCTCACCTGTTCCCCATTACCTCGTTACCTCTTGTATTTAAGCCCTGTGTTCCTTTTGTCTTGTGTCAGATCGTTTTGTCTGTGTGGCGTTCCTGTATCTGTGTCTCTGCCTGTTTTTTCCCCGTGTCCTGCCGTAGCATCGCCGGTCCAGTGCCTGGACCTCCCAGTGTTTTTCTGTCGAGCGTTACCCTGTGCTCGCCTTCCTGCCGGAGCTTGCCTCCTTCCAGCGCCTGGCCTTCCCTCTGCCCCTCTATGAGTTTTTCCCTGTGTTCTCCCACCTGGCGGTTCGCCTCCTCCCCTGGTGCCTTCGGTGGATCTGGTGTTCCCGGGCTACTGCCTGCACATTACCTGGTTTGGACATTCTGAGAATGCTGTGTTCTGTGCTCCCTGTGGTCTGAACTGTTCAAAATAAAGCCACAAGAACCCTTGTACTGCCTGCCGCCTTGTCTCTGCATTTGGGTCCTTCCTTCTCACCCCGTAACAGAGGACCACTAAGGTCTATATAAAAGAGACTTCAGATACAGTATTAGGGACCACTAAGGTCTATATAAAAGAGACTTCAGATACAGTATTAGGGGACCACTAAGGTCTATATAAAGAGACTTCAGATACAGTATTAGGGACCACTAAGGTCTATATGAAAGAGACTTCAGATACAGTATTAGGGACCACTAAGGTCTATATAAAAGAGACTTCAGGTACAGTATTAGGGGACCACTAAGGTCTATATAAAGAGACTTCAGATACAGTATTAGGGACCATTAAGGTCTATATAAAAGAGACTTCAGATACAGTATTAGGGACCACTAAGGTCTATATAAAAGAGACTTCAGATACAGTATTAGGGGACCACTAAGGTCTATATAAAGAGACTTCAGATACAGTATTAGGGGACCACTAAGATCTATATAAAAGAAACTTCAGATACAGTATTAGGGACCACTAAGGTCTATATAAAAGAGACTTCAGATACAGTATTAGGGGACCACTAAGATCTATATAAAAGAAACTTCAGATACAGTATTAGAGGACCACTAAGGTCTATATAAAAGAGACTTCAGATCCAGTATTAGGGGACCACTAAGGTCTATATAAAAGAGACTTCAGATACAGTATTAGAGGACCACTAAGGTCTATGTAATAACTGTCTCACCCCCTCTGATGTGTCCGTCTCGGCTGATTTTCCCGTCAGAGTGTAGAAGACGTCCGTATTCTTCAGAGTGTCAAACGGCATCACCCCGGCAACCAGGTGCATCTTACACAGGTACTTAGCTTTAGACAAATCAGCAGTCAGAGTCTTCAGCTGAGAGACAGACAGGCAGACATACCGAGAGAGAGACAGACAGTCAGACAGAGAGACAGAGAGACAGACAGACA
Source organism: Etheostoma nigrum (assembly GCA_029931835.1). NCBI lineage: Eukaryota > Metazoa > Chordata > Actinopteri > Perciformes > Percidae > Etheostoma > Etheostoma nigrum. Next base: position 33,644,092 of record CM057238.1, read on the forward strand.
GGCAGACAGACAGAGAGAGAGACAGACAGGCAGACAGAGAGACAGACAGGCAGACAGACAGATTTCAGCGTTAAACGTCTCCATGAGAACTTTGAGTAAACTACAGGATGAATGAAATAATCTTACTGAAGTTCCTCGGAAGCCTTTGTTGATCGGGACAAAAAGAGTGAAAGGTCCCAGATTCTGCAGTGGCCAGACCAGAGGACCTGGACACACACACACACACACACACACAGGGAGAGTCACATACACACACACACACACACACACAAACACAGGTTTGGTTTATGGATGGAAGACACAGAACAAATAGTTTCAATGTAGAATGAACTATTTCCACGTAATGTGAAGCCTTAACCCCCCTCTAAAAGACATGTTTGAGAGACAGACAGGTTAGAGAGACAGACATGTTTGAGAGACAGACAGGTTAGAGAGACAGATGAGTCAGAGAGACAGACATGTTGGAGAGACAGACAGGTCAGAGAGACAGATGGGTTAGAGAGACAGACATGTTGGAGAGACAGACAGGTCGGAGAGACAGACAGGTCAGAGAGAAGACAGGTCAGAGAGACAGACAGGTCAGAGAGACAGACAGGTCAGAGAGACAGACAGGTCCGAGAGACAGACAGGTACCGAGCAGGGTGATGGCGCTGCTCAGCTGGCCGCTCCACTGTCCTCCCGGCTCCGTGTTCAGCTCGTTCAGACGCTGGATGATGTTCCCGTAACACACCTTACCGTTACCAAGGTAACCCTGGAGACAGGTGCACCTGAGGGACGCGAGACACGTCAGAAACGTCCGTTAGGGACGTAAGCGACCTCAACTTTCTAAATGAGAACCATGACGACAGGACGGAGCGAAAAATTACAAAAAAGGGAAAAGGTGAAACATCAAAAACATCGCCGAAGATGACAAAAACTTGTTAAAAAGTGACAAAAACATTGGAAAGAAGTGAAAAAAACAAAGTGACAAAAATAGCAGAAATTGACCAAAAAGTGACAAAAAAAATAGAAAGTTAAAATCATCAAAAAAAGCAACAAAAAAAATGACCAAAAAATGTCGCCAAAGGTGACAAATAAGTGTTAAAAAAAGGAAAGAAGTGGAAAAAAACTTCAGAAAAAGAGACAAAAAGGGTGCAAAAAAATTGTTAAAAAGTGACAAAAAAAATTTAAAGAAGTGAAAAAAAAACAAAGTAAAAGTGACAAAAATAGCAGAAATTGACCAAAAAGTGACAAAAATAGGAAAAGGTGACAAAAAATACATCAAAAACGTTGTCAAAAATGACAAAAACTTGTTTAAAAAAGTGTCTAAAAATTTGAAAGAAGTGAAAAAAACATCAGATAAAGCGACAAAATCATGTAAAAAAACTGACAAAAATATATCAAAAACGTCGCCGAAGGTGACACAAACTTCCTTTGCCCGTTAAAAACTGACAAAAAAATTAGAAAGTTAAACTCATCAAAAAATGACAAAAAAACATGTAAAAGAAATAATGACAAAAAACATCGCCAAAGGTGACAAAAAGTGTCAAAAAAAGGAATGTAAGTGGAAAAAAAAATTCAGAAAAAGAGACAAAAAAGGTGCTAAAAAATTTACAAAGGGACAAAATACTTGGAATAAAGACAGGGACTGACAGGACAGATTAAGAGGACAAGACAGAGACAGGGACTGACTGGACAGATTAAGAGGACAGGACAGAGACAGGGACTGACTGGACAGATTAAGAGGACAGTACAGAGACAGGGACTGACTGGACAGATTAAGAGGACAGGACAGAGACAGGGACTGACTGGACAGATTAAGAGGACAAGACAAAAACAGGGACTGACTGGACAGATTAAGAGGACAAGACAAAAACAGGGACTGACTGGACAGATTAAGAGGACAAGACAAAAACAGGGACAAGACAGAGACAGGGACTGACTGGACAGATTAAGAGGACAAGACAGAGACAGGGACTGACTGGACTTGTCCCGGGCCCGCCGTGCTGCAGTTAGCGTTCCTGTGGCAGGAGTCTGGTCTGCAGGCGTCCTTCAGGCTGCAGCTGCCGTCCCCCAGACGCTCGAAACCAGGGAGACACTCACAGTGAGACTGGAGACAGACAGAGACAGATAGTTAGACACCTGGGAGACACTAACAGTGAGACTGGAGACAGACAGAGACAGGCCGTTAGACACCAGAAAGACACTCCCAGTGAGACTGGAGACAGACTGGAGACAGACAGAGACAGACTGTTAAACACCTGGGAGACACTAACAGTGAGACTGGAGACAGACAGAGACAGACTGTTAGACACCAGGGTTGTTACACACACGGGAGAGTTAGAGTATTTCAGGGAAAGTCAAGTCCGGGGTACTTCAGGGTAAGTCATGTCCCGGGTACTTCAGGGTAAGTCATGTCCCGGGTACTTCAGGGTAAGTCATGTCCCGGGTACTTCAGGGAAAGTCAAGTCCAGGGTACTTCAGGGAAAGTCATCTCCCGTGTACTTCAGGGTAAGTCATGTCCCGGGTCCTTCAGGGTAAGTCATATCCCGGGTACTTCAGGGAAAGTCAAGTCCGGGGTACTTCAGGGTAAGTCATGTCCCGGGTACTTCAGGGTAAGTCATGTCCCGGGTACTTCAGGGTAAGTCATGTCCCGGGTACTTCAGGGAAAGTCAAGTCCAGGGTACTTCAGGGAAAGTCATCTCCCGGGTACTTCAGGGTAAGTCATGTCCCGGGTCCTTCAGGGTAAGTCATATCCCGGGTACTTCAGGGAAAGTCAAGTCCGGGGTACTTCAGGGAAAGTCAAGTCCCGGGTACTTCAGGGTAAGTCAAATCCCGGGTACTTCA
>CM057238.1:33664588-33681788 GCA_029931835.1 Etheostoma nigrum
TCTATCTTCTGAACAGCATGTATGTTGTCCTGGCTACGACTACATATTACGCTCCCTCCCTTTGAAGGGGTAGTCCTGTCATTCATGTAAATAGTTTTAACGCTCTGCTTTGAACCGGATCCCACACGCTTCTTCAGTGGATCAGATTTAAGTCTGACTCTTCAGTCCCGTTAAAACACCTGGTTCCATTCAGGGTGAAGTTTAAGAGCTGAAGAAGGCCGTGGAATTTGGTCAAAAGCTCCAGTTGAGAGACTGTAAGCCTTGTGTTGAGAATAATCTGTTAAAGATGTGTTCCCATTATTTGTTGGTGTCTGCCTTATACATATTCTCTTTATTACTCTTAGTTTAACATGATCTTTTCTTACTTTGTTTACCTTTCATTTAATAATCTATATTTTACATTTTAAATGAACTCTTTGTATTTTTTGTTTCTTAATAGAGGTTTAAGATCTGTTGAGTTTTGTTCACTGTTAAAATGAGAACTACAAATTTTGACTGAGTTCAAGTCTTTCTTCCAAGCCAAATTCAATGCAGCATTTTAAGGTGAATGATAAGTTACATGCTAAACTCCTCGATCTTGAAAACTGACACCAATAATATAACGTAAGAATAATCATCCTCCCTGGGAACATTGAAGGTGCAGAACCAATGTTTTTCCCTCAGCTCCTAGCTGAGGTCCCGGGTGAACAAATACTGGACTCATCTTTGAGTTGTCCTGTTGCAGTTTTACAGATTCTAGTCTCAGGAGTTGGTTGTATGCGATGCTTGAAGGCTTTGTGGCAAGCCTACATACAAGGGCGTTGCAATCCACATCTTTGAGGACTACCTGTTCGAGGTGGTCGAGCAACGATCCGCATAGCGAGATGTTCTGAAGCATCCCTATAACCTGGGCCTCAGACCTACACTGCGCTTCCCTGCCAAGTTGTTTATTAGAACCCAAGATGGACTGAAACTGCTAATTCCCCCTGAGGCTGCCCAGGACCTAATCTCCTCTCACAGCCGACTCAGCTCGGGACCCAGGGAGGAGTGATTTCACCTGGCAACATAACAGATGCGTCAATCCTGAGCTGATATTGTTGCCTTAAGGCAGTGATTCCCAAAGTGGGGGTCGGGACCCACAGGGGGGGTCGCGTTTAATTCTAAGACGCTGGCTGAGTTTTGGATTTCAGTTGAGAGGGAATACCCACAGCTATCCAGGGCGGCTTTGGATGTGATGCCATTTGGCACTACCTACTTGTGCGACAAGACTTTCTCGGCACTGATGTACCTTAAAAATAAATAGAGATGGCGATTGGATGTGGAGGATGATCTCTGAAGATGATCTTGCTGTGCTCCAAACATATTGCACATCAATTCAAATTAAAAGTTCAAATTAAAGTAATGAGTAAATTACTGTAGAGTAATGTTATGGCTGTTGTGTTATTTTGTGTTGTCAAAATACTCGTGTTTGGATACGCCTATAGTGCGTGCAATGTTTACGTTTATAGTGGGGGGGGTCGCAAGTTACTTGCACTGTTACTTTGGGGGTCGTGGGCTGAACGTTTTGGGAACCCCTGCCTTAACGTAATGTTACCATAAGTTTTTCTTTTGGCTGTTGGTGTATTTACGTTGTTAGACTCCACTAACCTTGGTTGGTGTGACTAGTTTTGCCCCCCCTGGTTGCGCCTTGCAAGGACTGGGATCTTTTGGCTTTTTTTGGCGTCCACCACACCATGTGGTCACAACTTCTGCAAGAACTGCATCACTGAACACTGTAATACTAATGACCAGTACCCGTGTCCCCTGTGTAAGGAGGGTTTTACCAGAAGACCTGATTTGAGGGTCAACACTTTCATCTCTGAGATGGTCGCTCAGTTAAGACAGTCTCAACAAAAAGCCAAACTGAAAAGAGAATATGAACAAAAGAAGGCTGGGGCTGGAATTCAGATGAGACAATTGAAGATTCAGGAGATCAAACACTGTCGACCTCAGTGAGGAAGATGCAGACAGAGAGATAGCAGAAGGTGTTCAGGTCTTCTCTGGAGGAGTCTGTTGAGAGAGGCTTGAATGAGCTCATCAACACCATCAAAGAGAAGCAGAAAACAACAGAAAAACAGGCCAAAGCTTTCATCAAAGAGCTGGAACAGGAAATCTCTGAGCTGATGAAGAGAAGCACTGAGGTGGAGCAGCTCTCACGCTCTGAAGACCACCTCTATCTTCTCCAGAGGGTCCAGCAACCTCCACCCACCAAGGACTGGACAGAGGTCAGCGTCTGTCCATCATCATATGAGGGGACTGTGGTGAAAGCTGTAGTTCAGCTGGAGGAGACGCTCAGTAAAGAGATGAAGAAGCTGCATGAAGCCGAGCTGAAGAGGGTCCAGCAGTATGTAGCGGATGTGACTCTTGATCCTGATACAGCTAATCCCTATCTCATCCTGTCTGATGATGGGAAACAAGTGAATCATGGTGATGTAAGGAAGAATCTCCCAGACAACCCAGAGAGAGTCGATCAACAGGAAGGTAGACATCACACTGAGCACTGAGGATGGTTACTGGACAATATGGTTGAGAAATGGAAATGAGTACGGAGCTCTTGCTGGCCCTTCAGTCCTTCTCTCTCTGAAGTCTCCTCCTCAAAAAGGGGGGGGGGTGTTAGTGGATTATGATGAGGGTCTGGTCTCCTTTTATGACGTAGATGCTGCAGCTCTTATCTACTCCTTTACTGGCTGCTCCTTCACTGAGAAACTCTTCCCATTCTTCAGTCTCTCCTGTCAGAGTAAACAATCACTGATCTCATTTCAGGTATTAATTCATTTTCACTCAAGGGGACACATATTCATAAAGTTTACATCTTATTTTCTACAGAATCTGTTTCCTGTGGTGACTGATTTACACTTTATTCCATTTATTATCATATGTTAAATGTGCAGCAATTCTTTCCAAATTGAATCAAACTTCATCTTGACATATTTGGTGTCTTTAGAAACTGATTTCTTCTGGAAGTTATAATAAATGTCTGTGGGTTTAACAGAGGTTTAAATAGATAATGTCTACATAACGTGTGTCATGATGCATCAAATTAATGTGTTGATTATGTAATCAGATACACATTTATTAGTATTTGATGTGCAGCCACAGAAAACATATTGCTGAATATTTCATTGTGTCATGAAGCTTCATTTAAGAGTGAGGCCTATTACATCCCATAATGTCTCCAGAACACAGTATGTGTCCTTGTTATACCGGGTATAAAAAGTTAATGGATGTTTCTATCTTGTGTGAAAAGTCTTTTGGATAATCACTGGTCACTTTGGCCATTTTTTATTTGTTTCATGAATTCTGTAAGATGGTTTATGAGTCAAAGAAATGTGTAAATATGTGATTGTAGAATAAAAACTGTAAAATAAAGCAGGTGTTGAACACAAGGCCTGAGTAAGCAGAGAAAACAGAAAAGCTGGTTTACACACAAGTTGGATTTCAGTCGAGGATGATCTTTATTGTTGAGAATAAAGTTGAGCTTTCAGTATTAGTGCCAGACATAAAAACAATAAATCAGAGATAGAAGTTGTTGTTTGTTGCATTTTGAGAATAAAGTCGAAATGTTGAAAAATATTTGGAATGAAAGTCTAAATCCAATTTTTAGAATTGGGTCTAAATATCAGGAATAATGTTTAAATATGGAGAATAAAGTAAAATATTTTGACTTCATTTTCTAAAATGTTCACTTATGTCAGGTACTGTGTGGAAAGTTGGCATAGTGACTGGTATGAAAATTCAGATATCTACAATAAGAATTATGACTAGAAACAGAGCTATTGTAGATATCCACAAATGGAGAAACAAAAACATGTTTTATTTTCATTTTAAATATCTGAAATAAGAAAGCTAAAGTCCAAATCTGATGGGACTTTTGGATCCAAGAGGTATATAATAATAATTAAAAATGCTGTGTGTTGTGGACAGGGCTGTAGTACTTGAGTCCAGACCCAAGACCATTTTTCTATGGTCTCGGACTTGGTAGTTTTTGGACTCTGACTTGTCTTGGTCTCGACCACTGGTCTATGGCTTTTGGTCTGGACTGAGTCCAGGTGTCTTTATTTTGTTGATAATAATATTGGAGGGAAAGTGAAACCCAAAATGATTGTCTTGATACTGCCATGCATAAGACCTTTTTTTCTGTCTTGGACTCGGTCTTGACTCGGACTCAAACCTCTTTGGACTCAATCTTAACTAGTCCTGGTCTTGGACTCCGACTAAGGTGGTCTTGACTACAGCCCTGGTTGTGGAGGTTTCTGTTCAGCAGCAGAGGAATTGTTCTGGAGAGTGAGACTTGTTGAACCAAAATAAAGAAGCTGTGCAAACTGAGTCCAGGTTTGGTCTTCGGTGAGATTTAATTATTCCCTGCGGAAAATCACCAAGTGGGAAGACAGTTTTCACAGCGTTACCGCGGTAACCGTGTGACGCCTTGCCAAATTAAAACAGCAGCGTCCCCGTCTTATATCCTGCTTCCCCTAGAGAAGAAAAACTCCCCGTTTGAAAACACGTCCAATCCGATCCAAATAGTTCATCTCACCAGACAGACGAGTTGGAGCCTCTTACGTATTTCTGCATCTGTCTCTCACCCCTCAACGTTTTCTACCCAGCTTTTATCTTAGCTGAAATAAAACCAAATGTCTTTGGATGTTGGAGACAGGCTATGTCTCCTTCAGACTCCATGGCATTGTCCTTGGAGAGACGGTGCAGAGACTAGCAGTCTGTCCTTCAGGGAGGACACACACAGAATGAGTTGAATGGAGTCATACAACCTGAAAAGCATTGGGAATAATTATATGAATAATAATAACACATGCATATTATAGAAGGAGATATGGAATCATGCTTAAATGTTATTTTCCCATTGCACGTGTCTTTTTGACGTGTCTTTTTGACACGTTACTAAAACGATTAAATTCTGAGCAAACTGTGAACTCTGATACTTGTGTATTTCTTAAAGTTTAATTCATTTAAATTGGTGGACTGATGATTTATTTTTTATTTTCCTCAATAATGATACTATACTATATCCAACAAACTCTAAGGCCTTTTATCTTTGAGCCCCCGCCACCCAAAATGTCATCCCCCCCCCCATCTATATCTAAATATGAGGAAACAAAAGCTAACCACAGAGCTGCAGTAAGAGGCGAGCCAACGCTGGAGGACAACATTCCTGCTCCAGTTTCCTTGGAATCAAACTTGAGGTATGTACATGTTATCAGTTCAGTCTGTTCCTCCCTCGTTACACAATTAACTGGAAAACTGTCAAGTGCCTTAGCTAGCTAACACAAACTCTAACTACAGCCCGACTACCAACAGTCACCTGAACGCACCATAAACTATCTACAGTCTGACTACCAACAGTCACCTGAACTCACCATAAACTCTAACTACAGTCTGACTACCAACAGTCACCTGAACGCACCATAAACTCTAACTACAGTCTGACTACCAACAGTCACCTGAACGCACCATAAACTCTAACTACAGTCTGACTACCAACAGTCGCTTGAACTCACCATAAACTCTAACTACAGTCTGACTACCAACAGTCACCTGAACTCACCATAAACTCTAACTAAAGTCTGACTACCAACAGTCACCTGAACTATACAATTCACATCTCCTGCAAAACTCATTCAAATCAACACAACTCTTAACACACGTCTCAAAACAGGCTCACTGCAGCAAACACTATGAACAACAAAGGTCGTCAGAAATGGGTTTCTCTATGCATTTCATCACATGTGTTGATATAGGCCTATTTCAGATTTCTATTACTACTACTACTATAAGGCCTTTTATCGTTGAGCCCCTGCCACCCAAAATGTCTGCCCGACCCTGTTGGATCCCTAGAAACAACCCCCCCCCCCCCCATCTATATCTAAATATGAGGAAACAAAAGCTAACCACAGAGCGGCAGTAAGAGGCGAGTCAACGCTGACGGACAACATTCCTGCTCCAGTTTCCTTGGAATCAAACTTGAGGTGTGTACATGTTGTTATCAGTTCAGACCCTCATTACATAATTAACCTGAAAACTGTCCAATCAGAGCGCTGACTGGCAGCCCTACAGGTCCGACCGGGTCCTGTTCTCAGGTCACATGACCTTTCTGGATATAAAGGTGTGCCGATGTGACGGATGTCAGTCAGATGAACACAGACAGCAGCAGCATCTGTCAGTGTCTGCTGATGAAGGGACGACGTCTCTTTGACCTCATCTGAACGGGACTTTAACAGCGGAGCAGCCTGACAGGTAACATCACACACCTTTGATGGAGAAACTCGCCTATCATTTGGGAGATTTTGGGGCTACATGATCTACTTTAAGATGAGAGCAGTGGTTCATTCTTTCAGCACTATTGTAAGATCTGACGTAACTCAGTAATTATTCTATGATGTGGGATGTTTTGGCCAAAATGAGCCTTTTTATGTTCAGTTGAGTCAGATTTAATCAGCACCAGGAAACAAGTTAGATTTTAATCTCCGCTGACTTCACTGCTGAGATATGAGGGAGTGTCACAACGAGAACTGCTTTGATTGGCAGGTGTGTGTCACAACCTTCATCCCATCAAAAGTGTAAATCTGTCTTGGTTTTGATTTGTGGACACACGTCCTCAACAACAAGATAAAGATACTTATTAATATTAGGGTTATTTAATCCTGAACTATAGACTGAGTAAAACCACATCCAGAGGTTTCTGAAGGGACAAGTTGAAACCTGCAGTTTGTCTCCGTCAGTTACTGGAGCCAGGTAATCCTAATATGGGCAAAGAGGGCGGGGCTTGGGTGGAGCTGAGGTGTGATAGGCCGGGAGAGTTTGTGGTGGTTTGGTTGGGCGGGACTGCCTCATAAATAACTTCAGTCAAGAATCTGGCAAAATGCCAGCTGGCAAACGGAGGGTTGTCCCAGTCCAGACCAGATGCTCCTGCCATTGAGCCCTCAGGCCTCTCAGTAGACAAGCTTATGGCGGTTTTCCACTGCGTGGTATCTACTCGACACGCCTTGACTCTACTCGCCTTTTTTGGTTTTCCATAAAACGAGCTGAGGCGATACCAAAAGGTGACATGGAACCTGCAGACTGCTGATTGGTCGATCACTGCGTTTTTAGCAAACAAGAGTGCGGAGTGTGTGTCCAGAACAAACGGGACATTTAAAAAAAAAATCTAGCCAGAAACCGACAGATTATCTACTCTCTGCACTATTCTCACTTTTCAACTATTCAAGATTCAGGGCTATTTGGGGCTGTTAGGGGCTATTTGGGGCTGTTAGGGGCTATTAGGGGCTGTTAGGGGCTATTAGGGGCTTTTGCATGTCGTGTCCAATATTGCACACTGTTACTTTAAAAAAACAAGACAACATATCAAAGAAAAGTATTTAGCTTTTCAAGTAGCGCATCAAACCCTCCCGTACACCCCGGTCTTCTTCCTCTGCACCCTGTGCCAATGCCCCACCCCCCCCCCCTCCCCCGGCTCTGCTGTCCCAGATGCATCCCAGTCGTTGTCATATGCCTCTCCATGACTCTCATAAAGACTATACGAAGCCCAGCAGGTCAGAACCAGAGATCTCACCAGTAGGCCTACCCCAGGGGCCTGCTGCACGAAAGTAGAATAAAGATATCCAGGATAAGGGAAAAAGCGCAGCTTGACTTAGTGTGACCTGCTCATCGCGGCTTAATCGGTTACATGTTTACCGAGCCAGGATGAACAGGTGGAACTATGTCCAGCCAGGTGTAGATAACCAGGATAAACAGGTGGAGCTATGTCCAGCCAGGTGTAGATAACCAGGATAAACAGGTGGAGCTATGTCCAGCCAGGTGTAGATAACCAGGATGAGCAGGTGGAGCTATGTCCAGCCAGGTGGAGATAACCAGGATGAACAGGTGGAGCTATGTCCAGCCAGGTGTAGATAACCAGGATGAACAGGTGGAGCTATGTCCAGCCAGGTGTAGATAACCAGGATGAACAGGTGAAGCTACGTCCAGCCAGGTGTAGATAGCTGGGATGAACAGGTGAAGTTATGTCCAGCCAGGTGTAGATAACCAGGATGAACAGGTGGAGCTATGTCCAGCCAGGTGTAGATAACCAGGATGAGCAGGTGGAGCTATGTCCAGCCTGGTGTAGATAACCAGGATGAACAGGTGAAGCTCTGTCCAGCCAGGTGTAGATAGCTGGGATGAACAGGTGAAGTTATGTCCAGCCAGGTGTAGATAGCCAGGATGAACAGGTGGAGCTATGTCCAGCCAGGTGTAGATAACCAGGATGAACAGGTGAAGCTATGTCCAGCCAGGTGTAGATAACCAGGATGAACAGGTGAAGCTATGTCCAGCCAGGTGTAGATAGCCAGGATGAACAGGTGAAGCTATGTCCAGCCCGGTGTAGATAGCTGGGATGAATAATCCCAACCAGAAGCAGTGAAGCTGCAGCATATCCTGTTTCCTGCTTCCTTCTCTGGATGTTTTATTATAACACCTGAAAATCATGGAACCATAACACGTGTCTCCTTTAAGCTGCAGGTAAATCAGTGGCTCACTGGGATCAACAGAGTTAACTCTTTCTCACTTTCCTCTTCCAAATAAAATGTCAGTCAAGTCCATCAAATCATTTATTACTCTATTTGTTAATACATATGCATTTCCAATATTCCATTTTCATCAGTCCATTTTTGTCACTTTCACCCTCACAGATCTGGAAATGTGTCAAAAAGTCGTAGAATTATACATTTCAATTCATCAGTAACTGTTAACGTCTGAATATGAACCAAATGTAGGGTCCCCCCCCCCCCCAGCCCTGCAGGGGCTGCACAGGAGGCTGTTGATCCAGTAAACCAGGTTAACACATCAGCTGGGACTTCAGATATGGATTACAGAGCTTAAAATAACTGCATATTTATAGCATCTAATATTATAAATATTATAACATATTCTTCTTCATGTTGTCTAAAAACTGTTGTTTTTATATTTGCCAAACAGATAGATGTTGATGCTTTGGCCACATTGTCATCAAAACTTAATTCTAATAAAGCCCCTTTGAATTGGAGAGAGAGACAGAGTGTTGATAGGATGGGGACATTGGACATGGGTCTGAGATTGGACATGGTGTCTAGGTTTGGACCAGGTTTCCTGAGGATGGGGGGGTCTGATGCAAGCCTGAGAGAGTAAGTGATGATTGTAGTCATGAGCGGGGCAATGGATGGTAGACAGGTCCTAATGAAAGCTGAGGGGAGGGGGTGAAGGCTGCAGGTGGAGCTGCTCATACCTGTGGTCAAATGGAACAGCAGAGAGAAGTGAGAAGGTGGAGGGGGGGCGGTGTGGTGGTTTAAGGAGCAAGGGAGGGGGTCAAGTTATTGTAGATGGAGTTGATTTTGGATCAGGCATTGCATTTGTTGACTGTGAAGATGGAGAAATGTTTTCAGGGGGGTTAAGAAGTCTGTTTATCATAGAGAGAAGAGTCTTGGGGGGGGGGGGGGGGTTGGAGCTGTGAGTGTAGTAGGACTGGGCCATGTTTAGGGTATTGTGTGTTGGTGAAGGTAGTCTGATAAGACTCGAGTGATCTGCCTGTCTGGCCTCCTGTTCTAGTTAGTCTACCCCCCCCCCCCCCGTGGAGGTGGTGTGGGTGAAGTGCTCCATCTGGTGGACTGATAGCACAACTACAGCTCATCTCTGCCTCATCATGTTACCATGGTTACAGCTGTAACTGTGTGTGGGTATATGTGTGTGTGTGTGTGTGTGCAGCAGAAACCAGACTCTCCTGAACCTGAACCCAGCTGTGTGTCCATGGTTCCACCTTTAGTGTTTAGAGGACAGCGTCCTGCAGAGACTCAGTAAGTCCCCCAGTCCCAGCTGTACCGTTGCATCATGTTGTGTCCACGTTCTAACAATCTTGTTGTTGTTGCTTTTCATACGTACCCTCCAGAGGCCCTGCTGGGTCCAGACAAGTCTTTTGGTTTTCTCAAACCTGCTGTGGATTTTAAATATGAAATTCATCTTGCAGTATATTTCCTCATCTGTAATCTTCCCTTCTGCCATTTAGTGGCTCGTATTTTGACATTCTGTCCCTAAGAGAAGTTGAAATCGAGATCCAGGTTGGCTTCCTGATCGGGTCTTAAGTTTGACAGAAGTGTCTGATTTTAGCAGGAAACCACAATGACGACAGAGGATCTTTTAAACACTCTGGAGGATTTAAAAGAAGATGAATTTAAGAAATTCAAATGGTATCTGCAGCAGCCAGATCTCCTGGAAGGCTACCGAAGCATCAAAGTGTCCAAGCTGGAGACGGCAGACAGGCAGGACACGGTGGACGTGATGGTGAACACCTTTGGTCTTCATGGAGCTCTGAAGGTGACCCAGAAGGTTTTAGAGAAGATCAACAGGAGGGATCTGGTCCAGAGTCTGCCAGACCCTGGCTCAGGACCACGAGGTCAGCCAATCTTTGTAACATGTGTTCTCGGTCAGAAAGACATCACAGCCACATACAGGTTTTTAGTTTAATTGTAACAGTACATCCTTTTCTTCAATTATGAATCAAATATTACTACATATTTCCACGCAGAGTCAGTGGATGTCAGTGATGCTGGAGAGACTTCAGAGAACAGAGGAACTCCCTCCTCTCAGAGCAAAGGTACGCTGCTGCTGGATTCTCTGGTATGTACGGGAGCCCTGAGGGACACCGTCTACTTTTAAAGTTTGAAAACATATAGTCCAAGTACGTTAGTGACTCCCTTCTCCAAAAAGTTAAATACGGTGTACTAGAACTTCAGCTGTCCGAGCTAATTTCCGAGCAGAAGGTACATTCACTGTTAAAGTTGATGTACGGGACGCAGGAAGTTTCTACCCAGAAGGTATTGGAACAAACACTGATTGGGTCCACAGTGGAAATAAATGATCTCCCCTTTAGCTAGTCACCCCTGGAACACCCCACTATGGGAACCACTGTCTTAAGATCCTAAAACCAGCTCTAAACAGGAGTTCAACTATAGATTCCATTATGATACCAACAATCATAAACCACAGTGTGAGTCAGACTTTCCCTGGTAGTTTTAGTAAATTATAGATCTGATGCCAAAGCATTAATGGCTTGGACCCAAAACACCGACGGCCCTTTTTCAGATGGTTTTCCTGTTTCTGTTCAAGTAGGACATAATCCCCCAAAGTCTTAGAATCAGATGTAAAAAAGAGAGTTTTCCTGTGCTCGTAAAGAGTTAACACTAGAAGTGCCGTGATTCCATAACTACTAGAACTGCTGTGAGTGGTCATTTTGACCGCGAGATTCCAAACTCTATAATCTCTCATGATAAATACCTAATTCCAATATTAATGCATGTATTGTGTTAGGATATCTTTAGAAAAACTAAATAACACCAAAATATACAATTTAACGAGTTTAATTATACACTTGAGTAGCACAGGTGTTTCAATCATTCATATCATGGCAAAGTAAAATGTAATTACTACATAGGCTACATTCACATCTAAAAAATATGGTATGGAAATTCATTCAACATAACTCAAAACAGGCAAATAACACCTAAAGGTATCTTATATGAACATTTATAACCTAACCTAACCTGGCGTGTTGGCGTCTGCTGTGGTGCGCAGCGCTGCTCAGACCGTGCTCCGCTCACTTTTTTCCTGCAAAATTATTCGGCCCCTTTACTTTCAGTGCAGTAAATAGAATCCACCTGTGTGTAATCAAGTCTCTGTATAAATGCACCTGTTCTGTGATAGTCTCAGGGTTCTGTTGAAAGAGCATCATGAAGACCAAGGAACACACCAGGCAGGTCCGTAATACTGTTGTGGAGAAGTTTAAAGCCGGATTTGGATAAGAAAAGATTTTCCAAGCTTTAAACATCCCAAGGAGCACTGTGCAAGCGATCATTTTGAAATGGAAGGAGTATCAGACCACTGCAAATCTACCAAGACCTGGCCGTCCCACCTAAACTTTCAGCTCAGACAAGGAGAAGACTGATCAGAGATGCAGCCAAGAGGCCCATGATCACTCTGGATGAACTGCAGAGAACTACAGCTGAGGTGGGAGAGTCTGTCCATAGGACAACAATCAGTCATACACTGCACAAATCTGGCCTTTATGGAAGAGTGGCAAAAGAAAGCCATTTCTCAAAGATATCCATAAAAAGTCTTGTCTAAAGTTTGCCACAAGCCACGTGGGAGACACACCAAACGTGGAAGAAGGTGCTCTTGTCAGATGAAACCAAAATCAAACTTTTTGCCCACAATGCAAAACGATATGTTTGGCGTAAAAGCAACACAGCTCATCACCCTCAACACACCATCCCCACTGTCAAACATGGTGGTGGCAGCATCATGGTTTGGGCCTGCTTTTCTTCAGCAGGGACAGGGAAGATGGTTAAAATTGAGGGGAAGATGGATGCAGCCAAATACAGGACCATTCTGGATGAAAACCTGTTGGAGTCTGCAAAAGACCTGAAACTGGGACGGAGATTTATCTTCCAACAAGACAATGATCCCAAACATACAGCAAAATCTACAAAGGAATGGTTCACAAATAAACGTATCCAGGTGTTAGAATGTCCAAGTCAAAGTCCAGACCTGAATCCAATCGAGAATCTGTGGAAAGAGCTGAAAACTGCTGTTCACAAACGCTCTCCATCCAACCTCACTGAGCTCGAGCTGTTTTGCAAGGAAGAATGGGCAAGAATGTCAGTCTCTCGATGTGCAAAACTGATAGAGACATACCCCAAGCGACTTGCAGCTGGAATCGTAGCAAAATAGATGACCAAGATGGCGGCGCGAGTACATCGCGAGGCTCGCGGTCTCTCCAGATTCTGCAATTTTGCGGTATTTTTCTTGCTCATTTCGGGTTGGCGTCTGCTGTGGTGCGCAGCGCTGCTCAGACCGTGCTCCGCTCACTTTTTTCCTTTCTAAATTTGGCTCTCAGCTCCTCTGCCAGTTGCTGCCTGAACTTCCTCTGGACAATTTCACTGCTGGTGCCCTCCTTGGAGAGGATGTGTGCAATTCCAGCCAGTTTGAGGATGTATAAAGTTATATGAACACGTTTGTTCGTGCAGAACAGTTGTGCCTTTACATCGTACACCCAACGTGAGCTTTTGGATATTGGTTCGCGAATTTTCGACAGTTTTACGGACAATCTTCGACTCCTTCCTGAGATCGCCAGAAGACCCGAGGCTACGCACTCTGCCCGGCCGGGCGGAAGTGCTCGCAGGCGGCGTCGAGATCGTAAACAAAGGCGGGGGAAGCGCGGAGGATCGAGAGCTAAGCTAAGGCTAACACCACACCGGCTCTCTTTACCCAGCATCTTTCTTGCCAACGTACGGTCGCTGATGAACAAAATGGAGGAGATCCGACTCAGCATCACATACAGCAAGAGACTTTTGAACTGTAATGTCATAATCTTCACGGAAACATGGTTAAACAGCGGAATTCCGGACAATGCTATTGAGCTAGCGGGACGCCACACATTCCGGGCGAACATTAGATGGCTCCGGTAAGACAAGAGGCGGTGGAATGTGCATTTACATTAACAAATCTTGGTGCACAAACTCTGCTATTGTTGGGAGACATTGTTCAGCTAACCTTGAGTTTCTCCTGGTTAAATGTAGACCGTTCTATCTACCACGGGGGTTCACTTCTACTATTATCACTGCAACCTATACTCCCCCGGATGCTGATGCCAGGTCTGCTATGAGAGAACTTCACGCAGCCATCAGTAAACAACAGACCGTTCACCCGGAAGCTGCGTTTATTGCTGCGGGCGATTTTAATCATTCAAACTTAAAGTCAGTGCTACCTAAATTTCACCAGCATGTTTCTTGTCACACCAGAGGAAATAAAACTTTAGACCATGTTTACACAAACATGGCTGGAGCCTATGTCGTGACACCCCTCCCCCCCTGGGACTGTCAGATCACCTTTCTTTGTTCCTCACCCCCAAATATGCACCTCTCATCAATCGCGTGAAGCCATCAGTGAAGACCATCAATGTGTGGCCTCCAGGAGCAGATTTAGCACTTCAGGAAAGGTTTCTACACACAGACTGGAGTACGTTTGCTTCCCAAGCCACCAGTGGCTCTCACACAGACATTGACTGCTACACCTCCTCTGTACTGGATTATATTAACACCACCATAGACAATGTTACAACCCAGGAGCAGATCACCACATACCCAAATCAGAAGCCATGGATGAACAGGGAAGTGCGACTCCTATTGAAGGCACGCAATACTGCCTTCAGATCAGGAGATGCACAGGCCTACAGCACATCCAGAACAAATCTGAAAAGGGGCATCAAAAAGGCCAAGCACTGCTACAAGCTTAAGATAGAGGGACACTTCTCCAACGCTGACCCTCAACACATGTGGCAAGATATTCAGGCCATCAGTGACTATAAACCCACTCACTCCTCCCCCGCAGCCACTGATGTCAACTTCCTGAACGAGCTGAATGACTTTTATGCTCGCTTTGAAAGAGACAACAGAGAAACTGCCACCAAGCTCAAACCCTCAGCCGACCACCCGCCAATCACACTCTCCTCCACAGATGTCTGCAAGGCACTGAGCAGGATCAGCACGCACAAGGCTGCTGGACCAGATAACATCCCTGGACGCGTTCTCAGGGCATGTGCGGAGCAGCTCGCTGGGGTTTTTACAGAAATTTTCAACCTGTCTCTTGCCCAAGCAGCTGTACCAACATGCCTTAAATGCACTTCCATTGTGCCAGTGCCAAAACACTCCTGAAGTGCCTTAACGAGTACCGCCCTGTAGCACTCACACCCAGTAATGAAGTGCTTTGAGCGGCTGGTCCTGGCACACCTGAAAGATTCGCTATCATCCACATTGGACTCACACCAGTTTGCCTACCGTAGCAATAGGAGCACAGAGGATGCAGTTTCCATGGCACTGCACTCTGTGCTCACACATCTGGACAATAAGAACACTTATGCACGCATGCTGTTTGTTGACTTCAGCTCAGCATTCAACACTGTCATCCTGGCTAAGCTAATAGCCAAACTTGGAGGCTTGGGCATCACCACCTCCATGTGCAACTGGATTTTGGACTTCCTGACCAACGGACCTCAGAATGTTCGATCAGGCTCCAACTGCTCCACGTCCATCACACTCAACACTGGTGTACCACAGGGCTGTGTGCTAAGCCCGTTTCTCTACTCCCTCTTCACCTCCAACTGCAAGCCTGTGTACGAATCTAATTCCATCATCAAGTTTGCGGATGACACTACGGTGATTGGTCTCATCAGCAACAACGATGAGACTGCCTATAGGGAAGAGATCCAGCACCTGGCCACATGGTGCACTGAAAACAACCAGCTCCTCAACACCACCAAAACCAAGGAGCTCATTGTGGACATCAATGGAATGGCTGTTGAGCGTGTCTCCAGTTTTAAGTTTCTGGTCAACCAACACCTCCTGCCTGGTCAAGAAGGCTCACCAGCGCCTTTTCTTCCTGAGGACACTGAGGAAGAATCAGCTTTCCCCGACTATCCTGGTGAACTTCTATTGCTGTGCAATAGAAAGCATCCTGACCAACTGTGCAACAGTATGGTATGGGAGCGGTTCTGTTGCAGAGCGTAAGGCCCTGCAGAGGGTGGTGAACACCGCCCAGCGCATCACCGGGACTACACTAACCGCCATCGAGCACATCCAGAGGAAACGCTGTCTGCATCGAGCTTGCAGCATCCTTAAGGACTCCTCTCACCCAGTCCACAGACTGTTTTCTCTCTTGCCCTCCGGCAGGCGTTTCAGGTGCCTCCGGACCAGGACCAGCAGACTAAAGAACAGTTTTTTCCCCAGAGCGGTCTCTTTATTGAACTCTAACCCTCATTAATCCCACTCCCCTTCATACACTGATTGACTCTCCTCTCCCTCCTCACACCTGCCTCCATTTTGTTATCTGCAATACTATAATGTTCACCTGCACTGCTGACTGTTACTACAGTAACAACTGTCTATATCGGCATCTCTTTTTTTTGCACTACTTACCTTTTTGCAATACTTACATTTCAATTTGCACTGCTGACTGTTTATTTACAGTACCAATTGTTTACATATACATCTGCATTACCGCACCTTAACTGTAACATGCAATTACTTCCACTGCACTTTAATTCGGATAGCTTCTGTCCAAACCTATTTGTACTACCTTAAATCCTTGTTATACTGCTCATTCAGCCTAAATTATTATATCTATCTGTAAAAATTCTGTCTATAATAGCCACCTGTATATATATATATTCATAGTACATACTCACCTGTAAATCTTGCTCATATTATGTTCATTGTACATATCTGTAAAATCTCTACTTATAGTAATACCAAAACTGTATATTATATTCAGTACATATCCAGCTGTAAATCTTGCTCACAATACTTGTTATCTATATTTATATTCATAGGACAAACCCATCTGAAAAATTTTGTTTATAATAGTATTCATTTCCATACTTATTCAGTACATATCCATGTCCTGCACTCATGGAACCATTGTATATCCTGCACTTACTGCTATTGCACTTCTGGTTAGACCCAAACTGCATTTCGTTGCCTTGTACTTGTACCTGTGTAATGACAATAAAGTTGAATCTAATCTATCTAATCTAATCTAATCTCTACCAAGTATTAACGCAAGGGGGCCGAATAATTTTGCACGCACCACTTTTCAGTTTTTTATTTGCCAAAAAAGTTTAAAATATCCAATAGATTTCGTTCCACTTCACAATTGTGTCCCACTTGTTGGCGATTCTTCACAAAAAATAAAATTTTTATATCTTTATGTTTGAAGCCTGAAATGTGTCAAAAGGTTGAAAAGTTCAAGGGGACTGAATGCTTTCGCAAGGCACTGTATATAAAAGCTATTTAAATGAAAATATAGACACTTTTAGGAAAAGTCAGGTACCAGCAGGATTGTATTTTTTTATTCCGCAAAGTTATTACAAATATACATTTCAAAACGGTAAAAATGACCGTCATGGCGGTTCTTGTGTTAAACACACCAAATCCAAAGAAGTTACGGATAGCTTACTGAAGGTTTCTTTGTCTAGTGTTGCCTCATATCTTCCAAAAGAAACTTCAGAACATGCTTTTTAAAATCTAATTGCCTACTTTGAGTCCTTGTTAGGGAAGTCCCTGGTTGATGTCACATTGCTGACTCGGCTCTCTTTTAGTGGACTCTGTCAGTC
>CM057238.1:33682288-33750281 GCA_029931835.1 Etheostoma nigrum
TTAGTTAGTATATATTAGTACAAGACAGAGGTGGGACACTTTTTCTGGTCCGCCAGGTTCAGATCCTCGTGGTTACACATCTTCACTTTGTTTCCTGGGTGTTTAATATGTTCCTGACAAAAAATGTGCATTATCATTTTTCCAAACTGTTTAATACATTTTTCCTCAGTGACAATGTTTGAATAAAGCTAAGCTTTCTTCATATGTGGACACCTCTTACCTCTTATGTATGTGCAAAATACGAATTCCAAACTTTTCCAATGTAATTTAAGATCATTTTGTTGTGGACATGTTGTGTAGAGGTTATACGCCGTTTTGTGTTGCGATGCAATATTTAACAATTAGTATTTCTATTAGCAACGTTTGCAGGTTAATACCAATGTTAATATTTAATTTCAGGTCGACCAGCGATCTGCACAAAGGATTAAAATCTACAACATCAGAACTTTCACGTCCTCTACCACGATACCGATGTCATCAGGACCCTCTGACGTAGTGGTCTTGATGTAGTTATAAGTGGAGACTTTTAAGGGGGGGGGGGAATCTCTGCCAAATCACATAATCTTAACCATTACACGTTTTAAAAATGTTAATAATTGTCCTACCGTCATTTTTCTTCTTCTTTTATACAATTTACACTTGATTTATTTCCTTCAAATTTGACGAACTGCACGCGCAGCTTCCCGTGGGGGGGGGGATCAACCCCTCCCTAATAGACCATATCGCACATGCTAATGTAGGGGTGATTTAGACCCCCACCTTTTTAGGGGGGGTTTTGACCCCCACCTAAAGGTAGACACTAATAACTACTTATTTATATATAATTTTAATTAGTTGCCAGTTATAATCATCACAATTAAAAGAAATGAACATTTGAAATATATAATTGTCTGTGATGAATGAATATAATATACAAATTTCACTTTTTGAATGGAATTACTGACATAAATCAACTTTTGTTATGATATTCTAATTATATGACCAGCACCTGTATGGATGAGCCCATCATTGCTATGGAGGGGGAGTCCCAGGTACCCAGCAGGCCCAGTTCCACTGAAGATCTGGGTTCAGGACCTTTTAAAATGGAGCTACAGACCAGCAACCTTTTTAGTATTTGACTAGATTTGGTGGTCCTGAGTCCATGCCCAGGATCCTAAAATGAGATGATATTTGGGAAGAATGTTCCCAGCGGGGTCAGGAAACTTGGGAAGACCTAACTTCCCGAGTAGTTGCCAGCGACCGTGGTTTATTACATTTCTTTAGGAACGCAGCGCAGTGCTTCAACCTCCATTTATATTTCTTTATCTTCATGCAGGAGGCAACAACTTTTAACTTCTTCCATTCATTCTAACCAGAATACAAGGGATTCAACAAGCCTTTATTTAGGGAATCAGAGGAAACATCATCTCATCTTCACAATAATGATAGAATAATATATATGAACCTTTTTAAAGCAGACATCAGATTAAGAGATTAAAAGCTCAATGAGCCGACAGAAAGCCTCCAGTCATCTCTTCATTTCTTTATTTATGGATTTAAAACAGGACGCAGACATCTTCTCTAAAACAAAGCTTTACACTCAGTGGCACGGGGGGGGGGGGGGACATCGGGCATGAGCACTTAAAAAAATGAAAATCTCTGCGTTGAGAACAGGACGACCACCCGTCCCGCGTAGCGCACGCCGTTTGACGCCCGATTCATACGTCCCGCAAATTAAGACCGTGTCCCGCATAATCAAAAAAAAGTTGGTCGCTCTATATCTTACTGCTGAAAAGGTTTGAGTCCTAAAGGTGTCCCCAAAGTCCTAAAGGTGTCCCCAAAGTCCTAAAGGTGTCCTCAAAGTCCTAAAGGTGTCCCCAAAGTTCTAAAGGTGTCCCCAAAGTCCTAAAGGTGTCCTCAAAGTCCTAAAGGTGTCCCCAAAGTCCCAAATATAATTAGTAATTAATGTTATATTATACGGGGGATCCACTGATTAATACAGTAATTAATAGAATAGGAAGTCTTTATTGTCGTTATACACGGTGCAGGACCTGGGCAACGAGACTGAAGCAAAACCTTTACAGTGTCAACACAACATTTAAAATATAAGATTAAAATATAAGATATAAAATGTGAGGGGGGGGGGGGGGGGCCCAGTCCTGAGAACAACTATATACATATATAAAGGAGGTAAATCTTAAAAGTGGTGCTTCCGTCCTAAATCTGCTTTTAAATGAAAGGGTAACACTTTATTATAACCATCATTTATAAATGGTCCATTGATAATTCATCTTTAGTTAATTGTTATTAACTGTTAACGAGCCATTAAATTATAATGAAGAAGATTAATTAACTATCAATATGGTGTTATTATAAAGTGTTACCGTTTTACAAATGTTCTAATGAATAATTAGAGATATAGAATATAATTCTCTCTTTCACTTTATGTAGTTATAATCCTAACCCTAGACCCTAGACCCTAGACCTGCTAGATCCTAGACCCTAGACACTACAGAGGACACAGAGACACTGAGGAATCTAACCCTAACCCAAACCCAGGATAGAGAGGTTCAGTGAATGAGGTGTTGAAGGTGTGGAGGTGGATCCGTTTGTCAGAAGAGACTGTGTAGAAGGACAGAGAGCCAGCAGGACAGTCCACATACACTGCTACTCTGTTAGAGACAGAGGAGAATGAGGACTCAGGGAGGACTGTTTCTCTGTTATTGTGCCAGACAGAGTAACGATTATAATAGCAGCGCAGACTCCAGGACTGATCATTATGTCCAAACCAACAGTCATCTCTGTCTCCTCTCCTCCTGATTCCTCTATAACTCACTGATATATCAACCACTCCGCTCCTCTGGACCTCCCAGTAACAGAGACCAGTTAGACCATCTCTACACAGCAGCTGAGACCAGGTCTCAAACCTCTCTGGATGATCAGGATATGACTGATCCTCCCTCACACTTGTCACCGTCCTGTTATCTTCAGACAGTCTGAGTCTCCTGTTCATCGTGTTTGTGTCCAGGGAGAGTTCACAGGAATCTGACGGAGACAACGAGACACAACACAGCATCAGTTCATCATCTTGATGGTTATTGTTACTTTATTAAAAGACTGACTCTTAATTAGATCAAAACTTCACAATGACTTTTCGGATTTTCTTTCAAACTGAGAATGCAGGTACACACACACACACACACACACACACATCTACACACCTGCTCATCAGATTCACACACACACACACACACACACACACATCTGCTCAACAGATTCACACGCACCCACACACACACACATCTGCTCATCAACTCAGGGTTCAGTTTCTTGCCTAAGGACCTTTCGACATTGCCGGGGATCAAACCACCAACCTTCAGATTGGAAGGCAACCGCTCTACACTGAGCCACAGCCATCCCGTCAGTAAGAGCAATAAGTTAAAGTCCAATAAGTCCTTAATCAAACCGTAACAATGGATTATTATTTTGTCTTAAACCTACCAGCCATGTTCACATTAGACCAACGTTTTCAGCATCCTGAGCCTTTCTGGTTACTAGGAACACTCAGCCCAGTTTTTATTTTTGAAGAACTATACAAAAACAATTGTTTTTCAACTTTCTCTGTCTCCCGCAACTTTATTACAACAACAACACAAAAAGCATCACAACCTTTATTGCAATTTGTACAAAAGCTCCTGCAACATCAGACATTTTGGGCTGCAACTATCTAAAAAACAATCAGCTAAATCCTGGAGGGACTGCTTAGTGGTGGGGGCTAAATGAGATGGGGGATTTTGGAATATGTGGTCAGTGAATGCATTTTGTGTAAAGACAATGAAAATGATTCCCAGTTTGGTCCCCACAGACTTCTGTTAGGCTAACTGTGTGAAGAGTTTTAACAAAGTGACTTTAACAACACTAATACAATACTAACACAATACCAATCCTACTTGAACATGTGCTCCTTGTTTTCATGAATCAAAGTGAACACACACTCACACTTCCTCAGACCAGGTTTCAGCCACTGCTCTCCACCAGGTTCCAGCCTGGAGGAGGAAACAAAGTCAGAATGAACCCTCAGAAGCTTCCTCATAAACCATCTGCAAAATGTATAACACATTACAGGTAACTGGTGAACATCAACATGATCAGCAGTGCTGCTGGTACACGCTGTGAACCAATAGTCCTCAGCTTGGCAGTGTGACAGAGAAACAGTGTGTGAGAATTTGTTGTCTGTTCATGCCTGAGAGTGTCCAGTCTCCAGTGTGGATCCTCCAGTCTAGCAGACAGAAGCTTCACTCCTGAGTTTCCTGGATGATTGTAGCTCAGGTCCAGCACTCTCAGATGGGAGGGGTTTGAGGCCAGAGAAGTACAGCCTTTCTCTGTGATCAGACAGCCTGACAGACTGAACACACACACACACACACACATATTATTTATTTAATTTAATTTATATGTTGTCTTATTCTGCAGCGACCCAAATTCAGCACATTTGGGAGAGTAAAGAGCCAAATAGAGCGACAGAATCTGTGAATATTATTTAGCTGCGGCTCGGAGACTCTCTAAAACTGTATTGTCTGTTGTGTAATGACAATAAAGTTGAATCTTAATCTTAAATATTATAAATTGGCATAGCCCTAAAACTTTCTTTATCAATGCTGGCAGACAGCAGACATTTGACGTGACCAAATCACAGAGTATCATACAGACTTCTGAGGTTAAACAAAGGGCTAAGTCTCCACGAACCCTTTAGTAACATATCGGGCTCTTTAGCTGCAAGATGTTGAACTTTCTTTACAAGCTCGTGTCTAACTGTCTTCTTGCTGTTGGGCATGCAGTGAACAGTGAGTTTAACAGAGCTTGTTGGAAGGAGTTTTTCCTCGCCACTGTTGCACTAAATGCTTGCTCTTTGGGGGAATTACTGGAAGTTTGGGGTTTTTGTCAATTATAAACTGTGGTCTAGACTTACTGTACCTGATAAGTCTTGTTATAATTTGATACTATAAGAGGCTGAATCTAAAGAGTTGTGGATCGTAAATACAAGACAATTAGCTGAAAGACGTTGGGTATATTTTTTATAGACATTAACTTGTATATCAAACAATAAGGGTGTCACGTCCAGTCGGCTTGTCAAGCAGCCACCCAAGCCCACAGGAACAGCACCATGTCTTAATGCCACCATGGGCTTAGTGGCCAATGGTGGAACTGCACCGCTCTGAACCAGAAAGACTTTTCCCAGAGACTTTACATGGCTAAAGAAATATGCTGCTATATCTTCATTGGATAATCACTTAAAGGGTCCTTGTTTAAAACGTCGTGTTTTTAACATTTTTACCATTCACTAGTCGGTCCCTCCAGGATTTTGCAGCCTTTTTTTTAGATTGTTGTGGCCCAAAATGCCTGATTTTGTGGTATCTTTTGTAAAGAATTCCAATGAAAGTTGTGATGTCTTTTGTTTGTTTGTTGCAATGAAGTTGTGGGAGACAGAGAAAGTTGTAAAAAAAAAAAAAAAAAGTTGTGATTATTATTTTGCATAGTTTTTTTAAAAATAAAAAGGAAACTTGTTTTGAGGAGAATAAACATAATATAGGCTGAAAAAGGCTCAGGGTTCTGCAAATGTAGATGTAATATGAAAATGGCTGGTGGATTTAAGACATAAAATTTAAGTTATTTGCGTGAATTGTCGCGTTCGCGATATTGCAAAATTCTGGATGGACTGACTAGTAGCAGCAGACCCATTCACAGAACTTGTTAACCATTGCACATCAGCCTAGCAGGTAGTGGTGTTTTCCTTCTGCATATAGCTTAATCCCGACAAAACCACATGGTTGAATATCAGCCTGCATGCACATTTTATAGCCTAAAAGAGCATCTCATATTGGATATATGTTAGAGAGAGCAACAAGTTAGTGGAATGCAGATTCACGCTCTCTGCTCTCTGTCTGCTCAGCTGCTAAGACAGCTGTGCAGCAAGCGTCTGTCTCGCCATTTTCTGTCATTCTTTTTTTTATTACTTTTTTGACAAATTGCCAAGATTCCAATTGACTGAAAATAGAAATTATAGTTACATTATGTTGTTAATAAATGTTTTAAATTTGAAAATGTAATGGTATATTGCGATCAAAGGTAAGATATATTGCATAAAAGTGTAGTCTAAAAATTGTTTAGCAACCTGTGATTTAAAAAATTTAGAATCAAATCGTGACCTTAAAATCATTAATGTAATCGAGGGTTTGGAGAAAGGTGACACCCCTATCAAGCAACATTTAAATGTTTCTAGTTTAACAATTGCTGAATCCTGACCTGAGAGTCTCCAGTTTACAGTGTGGACTCTCCAGTCCAACAGAGAGCAGCTTCACTCCTGAATCGTGCAGGTCGTTGTTACTCAGGTCCAGCTCTCTCAGACTAGAGGACTCAGAGCTGAGAACTGAGGACAGATCTTCACAGCTTCTCTCTGACAGGTCACAGCCACTCAGCCTAAAAATACATGCAGAACATATGTGAAAACATTTGTATGTATAATAAATATAGCTTAACCTTACATTTATGTATGCACTACTTTAATAAAAGAGAAATGTTTAACTGACTGAAGACAACTGACATGTGACAGATCTGATCAATCTTTTTCAGGTTTATTATTCCTTACCTGAGTTTCTCCAGTTTACAGTGTGGACTCCCCAGTCCAGCAGAGAGCAGCTTCACTCCAGAATCCTGCAGGTTGTTGTTACTCAGGTCCAGCTCTCTCAGACTAGAAGACTCAGAGCTGAGAACTGAGGACAGAGCTTCACAGCTTCTCTCTGTGAGATTATAGTCACGGAGCCTAAAAATATGTGCAGAACATATGTGAAAACAATTATAAGTATATTTAATATAGCTTACCCTTATTTTTAGGTATGGACCACTTTCATTAAAGAGAAATGTTTAACTGAGTAAAGAAAACTGATATGTGAGAGACATGACTAATCTTTAACAGATTTATTATTCCTTACCTGATAGTCTCCAGTTTACAGTGTGGACTCTTCAGTCCAGCAGAGAGCCGCTTCACTCCTGAATCCTGCAGGTTGTTGTTACTCAGGTCCATCTCTCTCAGACTAGAGGACTCTAAGCTGAGAACTGAGGACAGACCTTCACAACTTCTCTCTGACAGGTTACAGCCACTCAGCCTAAAAATATGTGCAGAACATATATGTGAAAACATGTCTATGTATATTTAGTAACTTACCGTTATATCTAGGTATGCACTACTTTAATGAAAGAGAAATGTGTAACTGACTGAAGAAAACTGATATGTGACAGATATGACTAATCTTTAACAGATTTATTATTCCTTACCTGAGTAGTCTCCAGTTTACAGTGTGGACTCTTCAGTCCAGCAGAGAGCCGCTTCACTCCTGAATCCTGCAGGTTGTTGTTACTCAGGTCCATCTCTCTCAGACTAGAGGACTCTAAGCTGAGAACTGAGGACAGACCTTCACAACTTCTCTCTGACAGGTTACAGCCACTCAGCCTAAAAATATGTGCAGAACATATATGTGAAAACATGTCTATGTATATTTAATAACTTACCGTTATATTTAGGTATGCACTACTTTAATGAAAGAGAAATGTGTAACTGACTGAAGAAAACTGATAGGTGACAGATATGACTAATCTTTAACAGATTTATTAATCCTTACCTAAGTGTCTCCAGTTTACAGTGTGGACTCTCAAGTCCAGCAGAGAGCCGCTCCACTCCTGAATCCTGCAGGTTGTTGTTACTCAGGTCCAGCTCTCTCAGACTAGAGGACTCTGAGCTGAGAACTGAGGACAGAGCTTCACAGCTTCTCCCTGACAGGTTACAGCCACATAGCCTGAAGAAGAGTTTGTGATAAAGACAAACACTTATATTGTTTCTGTCACAGATAATGTAAACCATCAGTATTTCTAAGGTTGTCCTTACTGGGGTAATGATTCAAACATGTTTTGTCTTATTAGGGCCTGAGTGCCAACAGCTGCAAAGGCCTTCTTAAAATTGAATGAATTACTAAACGTGCGGTATGCTAGCCTCAGCCGACCTGATGAGCGCCAGTCTGACGTCATGGGAGCGCTGTAACTTTTTATACTCCCGTAAGCTCGGATGCCTCAACTGTAAAACGGCCTTTAGGGCCCAAGGGCCGACAGCGGCGAATGCCCTATTGACACTGAATGAATTATTATTCTTTATCCTTGCAAATGAATGGCCTTTTTGAGGGTCTTACTTATTTTAAGGGAATAATAGGCGCACAAAAATGGCTCGCTAGCGCCACTTCCATAAGTAGGCCTAAAACTATAGGTGCTATACTTTAACGAACTACTCAGAGATTTCATCCAATCAAATTTAAATTTGGTCTGTGTCATCTAAAGACCTCAACAATGGAAAGACATAAAAACACAGTAAAACGGTGTGGCGTGGCGGCAATTTTGAGCACTTATCAATGAACAAAGAAGTTGTTGTAACTTGTCCATTTTGCTTGAAATGTCCCACAATCAACAGTCCAGACCTGAGGACATCTATGCTTTAGCCACACACCCTTTCACAGCTAAAGAACTCTATGACATAAAGTCTTTGGATGAGATATTTGGCCCGCCCTCTATGCTTTAGCCACGCCTCTTTTTTAATAACTTTTGAACCATTTAATGTAGATCAGTGGAGATACAATGAAACTGAAAAAAACTATTTGCAAGTTTTTTTTAATTAATCAATTAAACAATGTGTTGACTGACTCTTAAGATCATCAGTTGACTTAACACTGTTGTCCTCCTTTAAAAAATGTCTATATCTGAAATATGAGTTTCTTTTTAACCAAATTACCAAAAAAAATGAATTGGATCCCTTACAACGGTTTTAAAATACAAATGATCACTTTCATTCCTCTGATCTTAACTATTAGTCAAAATAATTCATAATTTCTGATTTTTTAACTCAGACATTAGATATAATTCTATTTAAAGGAGGGTTATTGAGCATGAATTCCAAAAAGTATAAAACTAGTAAGGTGGTTTTTGGTCAGGTTTTGACCCGGGAGGACAACATAAGGGTTACACATTCATAAGTTGAGAACAAACCTACACATTCATTACAGTTAGTATCTGCAGTTATCTGATACTTACACAGCTTTTTTGGAGGCTTTGACCACTGGCAGCAACCTCAGAAGAGCATCCTGTGAAGCAGAGTATTTCTTCAGGTCAAACACGTCCAGATCGTCTTCTGATGACAGTAAGATGAAGACCAGAGCTGACCACTGAGCAGGAGACAGTTCATCTGTGGAGAGACTTCCTGAACTCAGGGCCTGTTGGATTTGCTCCACTAGAGAACCATCATTCAGTTCATTCAGACAGTGGAACAGATTGATGCTTCTCTCTGCAGACAGATTCTTATTGATCTTCTTCTTGATGTACTCCACTGTATCCCGATTGGTTTCTGAGCTTCTTTTTTTTATCAGACCTCGTAGGTGTTTGTGATTGGTCTCCAGGGAAAGACCCAGGAGAAAGCGGAGGAACATGTCCAGGTGTCCGTTTGGACTCTGTAAGGCCTTGTCAATAGCAAACCTGTGGACCTCTGTGGTAGATGTACTGCTGAATAATCCCCACACTGTTTTGATGATCGTTTGCCCAAACATCACATTCTCGTTTCTGTTAATGACTGCGCTCTCTACATGGAGAGCAGCCAGAAACTCCTGAACACTCAGATGGATGAAGCTAAACATCTTGTCTTCCTCATTCTTCTTCCCACGTTGCTCTTTGAAGATCTCTGTGAACACTCCTGAACACACAGAGGCTCCACTGACATCAATGCCACTCTCTTTGAGATCTTTCTCGTAGAAGATCAGGTTTCTCTTTTCCAACTGATGGTAAGCCAGTTTTGCTAATGACTTAATGTACTGAATGCACTCTTCCGGGTCATAGTTCTCTTTTGTCTGATGAATCTGATACACCAGGAATTTTGCGTACATCTCAGTCAGGGTCTTGGGCAGCTCTCCTCCCTCTCTGGTCTTCATGACGTCCTCCAGAACTGTAGTAGTGATCCAGCAGAAGACTGGGATGTGGCACATGATGTGGAAGCTCCGTGATGTGTTGATGTGGGAGATGATTCTGTCGGCCCGCTCCTGATCTGTGAATCTCTTTCTAAAGTACTCCTCCTTCTGTGGGTCAGTGAACCCTCTGACCTCTGTCACCATGTCTACAAAATCAGAATGGATCTGATTGGCTGCTGCAGGTCGTGTGGTTATCCAGATGCGAGCAGAGGGAAGCAGTTTCTTCGTGATGAGGTTTGTCAGCAGCTCGTCCACTGAGGTCGGCGCTGTCACATCAATTTTAACTGCCTTGTTTTTATTGGTGGAGCAGTCCAGATCAAGGCGGCTCTCATGCAGTCCGTCCAAAACAAACAGAAGTTTGAATTCACTCCTGTCAAAGTTGGTGTTTCCTGATGACTGCAGAGCTGTAAAGATGTAATTGAGAGCTTCTTCTTTGATGTCTCTGGTCCCACAGATACATTCATGAATGAGCTCTGCCAAACACCACTTTTCCTCCTTCTTTAAATTCAGCTGGCGGAAGGTGAAGGGGAAAATGAGATGCACATCTTGATTGGTTTCTCTTTTACACCAGTCCAACACAAACTTGTTCACAAGAAAGGTTTTTCCAATTCCTGCGATTCCATTGGTCAGTACTGTTCTTATGTGTTTGTCTTCTATAGAGGGGTGTTTGAACATGTCACAAGGTGTAATTGTTGTCTCTGTATCGGCTGGCTTCACCGCTTCAAGCTGCATGACCTCATGCTGTGTGTTGATGTGTACGTCACCAGTAGCTCTGATGTACAGATGTGTGTAGATGTCTTCCAAAGGTCGGCCATCTTTGTTCTGTGTCCACCCCTCCTGAGCACACACAAACCCATTCTTGAGGTTTGGCTGAAGCCTGTTGTTGGTAATCTGAGATGTGTCGTGGTGGCTTTGGTACTGGAACAATCCCGTCTGCATCGAAAACAAAAATAACAAATATGAAGTATGATGATGTTTGTCTACAGATGCAGTCTCAGTACACAAATACTCTTTTACTAAAGAATTGGCTTCCTGAGAATAACCAACAACTCAAAGATCTTTCCTTTTTAACCCTACTGAACCCTAAGGCCATTTTTACAGTTCATTGTCCGTCCGGATCCGTATTTTATAATAACTTGTAAAACATCAACCTTGTTGTCTACAGTCAAGATATGAACATCATTTTTTTTCAGGACAAACTGGGTTATTAGAATATTTGGGTTGCAGTGAGGTCACTTGAATGATAAAAATGGTTGTAGGACCTTAAAGACAAATAAATAAATAAAACGGAACATGAATCTTCCAGATATGTATTGATATCACACACAGAGCAGCAAAACCTTTAAAACACTTCTCATATGTCCTGGGAGTCACACTGTGAAGAAATAATCATTATAACTTATACAGTTGACAAAATACATACATTTTTTCAAAGAACCTCTAGACGCTTTTGCCCTCATGACATTTACTTATGCCAATAATCAACATAATAATGTCATATTTATTGATATTACACCCACAGCAATGCTACACAAGTAATTGTGTCTAAAACAGTTCTCCTATACTGTCACCTTCTCAGAGGAGAACTTACGGTACGTGTTGCTGACAGTAATCGTTACATTCCCCCCCACTTGAACATCTGTAAGGTGAGGTGAGCAGACGACACCTCCATCCTGGGCGCTGACTGCTGGGCTTCCTGCCAATATATTAATTAAATATAATATTAATATGAATCTAATAGAGCGTTCAAAGGCTTTGCACAGCACATCTGACATACAGTGGCAGTTACAGTTAGAGAATAATCAACAATTTTAATATTTGTACACACACTTGACAAAGCAAACACTTTTATAATCTTTGCTAATGTACCTTTTGTTTCTTCCTGACCACTGGCATCCACGGAAACAGAGAGAAATAATGTGATTATTACTGTTTTTACTCGACTGATCCAATGAGCGTTACAAGTCCCACTCCTCTCTCTCAGACTCACTCTGGTAAATCTAAATAGTTTCTCATCCTTCAGCTTCAATATGTGACGAGCATGAATGATTGGGACATCTTGTGTCTGCCAAAGAGAAGTCCCAGGTTCTCCTGGCCATACGTCACATCACTGCACATGCAGCTGCAACCTGCAGAGTCAGAGACCGGCTCCAGGCCCAGGCCTGACAGAGTCCGCTAAAAGAGAGCCGAGTCAGCAATATGACATCAACCAGGGACTTCCCTAACAAGGACTCAAAGTAGCCAATTAGATTTTAAAAAGCATGTTCTGAAGTCTCTTTTGGCAGATATGAGGCAACACTAGACAGAGAAACCTTCAGTAAGCTATCCGGAACTCACTTGGATTTGGTGTGTTTAACTCTTTACGAGCACAGGAAAACTCTCTTTTTTATGTCTGATTCTAAGACTTTGGGGGATTTTGTCCTACTTGAACAGAAACAGGAAAAGCATCTGAAAAAGGGCCGTTGGTGTTTGGGTCCAAGACATTAATGCTTTGGCATCAGAAATATAATTTACTACAACTACCAGGGAACGTCTGACTCACACTGTGGTTTATGATTGTTGGTATCATAATGGAATCTATAGATGAACTCCTGTTTAGAGCTGGTTTTATGATCTTAAGACAGTGGTTCCCATAGTGGGGGGTTCCAGGGGGGACTAGCTAAAGGGGAGATCATTTATTTCCACTGTGGACCCAATCAGTGTTTGTTCCAATACCTTCTGGGTAGAAACTTCCTGCGTCCCGTACATCAACTTTAACAGTGAATGTACCTTCTGCTCGGAAATTAGCTCGGACAGCTGAAGTTCTAGTACACCGTATTTAACTTGTTGGAGAAGGGAGTCACTAACGTACTTGGACTATATGTTTTCAAACTTTAAAAGTAGACGGTGTCCCTCAGGGCTCCCGTACATACCAGAGAATCCAGCAGCAGCGTACCTTTGCTCTGAGAGGAGGGAGTTCCTCTGTTCTCTGAAGTCTCTCCAGCATCACTGACATCCACTGACTCTGTGTGGAAATGCGTAGTAATATTTGATTCATAATTGAAGAAAAGGCTGTACTGTTACAATTAAACTAAAAACCTGTATGTGGCTGTGATGTCTTTCTGACCGAGAACACATGTTACAACAATTGGCTGACCTCGTGGACTCTGGACCAGATCCCTCCTGTTGATCTTCTCTAAAACCTTCTGGGTCACCTTCAGAGCTCCATGAAGACCAAAGGTGTTCACCATCACGTCCACCGTGTCCTGCCTGTCTGCCGTCTCCAGCTTGGACACTTTGATGCTTCGGTAGCCTTCCAGGAGCTCTGGCTGCTGCAGATACCATTTGAATTTCTTAAATTCATCTTCTTTTAAATCCTCCAGAGTGTTTAAAAGATCCTCTGTCGTCATCGTGGTTTCCTGCTAAAATCAGACACTTCTGTCAAACTTAAGACCCGATCAGGAAGCCAACCTGGGTCTCGATTTCAACTTCTCTCAGGGACAGAATGTCAAAATAAGAGCCACTAAATGGCAGAAGGGAAGATTACAGATGAGGAAATATACTGCAAAATGAATTTCATATTTTAAATCCACAGCAGGTTTGAGAAAACCAAAAGACTAGTCTGGACCCAGCAGGGCCTCTGGAGGGTACGTATGAAAAGCAACAACAACAAGATTGTTAGAACGTGGACACAACATGATGCAACGGGACAGCTGGGACTGGGGGACTTACTGAGTCTCTGCAGGACACTGTCCTCTAAACACTAAAGGTGGATCTATGGACACACAGCTGGGTTCAGGTTCAGGAGAGTCTGGTTTCTGCTGCACACACACACATATACCCACACACAGTTACAGCTGTAACCATGGTAACATGATGAGGCAGAGATGAGCTGTAGTTGTGCTATCAGTCCATGTGATAGTAAAATCATCACAGTTTGGTGTTGCTCTGATCAATTCCCAAATAAGGAATGTGTGGGTGTTAATCTGAAGGAGCTTACTTAATCAAAATGCTTTTCTGGGTCACTTTGACCAAAGTGCAGTTTCGGGTCACTTATATAACGAGAGATGAAACACTTGTGTAATCCAATCAAATATTGTTTTATTTTTGAGTGAAACTTACTTTACGCCAAGGCTCTAGTGTGGGAAAGGTGGGTGCCTGTGGGCCTGACTTGGCCCGTCAGGCTTACACGCGGTCTGCCATTGGTAAAACTATAAAGAGCAGGGGGTCCCAGTGTGGCGAGGGCAGATGTGGGGACCAGTGAGTCCAATGTTGTATAAGTTGATTGGACCGCCGAGTCCTTTAGTGGGCGCAGTGCCAAAAGCGCCGCTGAAAGGGACAGGCGAGATTGCATGGGTTTTAGCTGCCGCTTGGCAGGACGACGGAGCGGACGATCAACGTCGCTAGAAGAAACAGCGACAGCAAATAGAGAAATTAGAAAAGAAAATGACAGGTCATAGATGATGGACCCCGCGTCATGGGACGGGGGATAGGCTACAGGGAGAGTTGTGTGCTGCAGGAATGTGGAGGAAGCATGCAGCCAAAAGAGAGACAGAGACAGATAAGGGAAACTACAGAGACAATTTTTTCCCTTGTTCTCTGTTTGCGCCTTTTTATTTGGACTATAACGAAAACCAAGCATAAATCACATCTGAAAATGGGGGATTCACTAAAAATTGGATTGAACATTGGGTTGGATTGATTGAAAAATTGGATGGGAACAGTCAGAACTGGAAACAACGGAGCCTGGGGCGCCCTTAAATAAAGGTGAGCAGAACCTGTTGGGAATCGAATCTGCATATTGGTGAAATCTAAATTAAGGCAATGATGTTTCCATGGTCTGACTGATAAAAATTGGAGTGATCCAGTGGTGTTATTAATGCTACGTGTTGTTGAAGAGTAAAGAGTAGCCAAACAGTGGGTTTGGTGAGAAGTAGTGTGTATTTTGTCTGAGAGACAGACTACACACATGGAGGAGGTAATGTGTTAAAATTTCTGAACGCAGAACCTCTTGAAACATGAGCTATTGCTGAAATTTCTTAGCAAATTCTATGAGGAGTAATGCATGTATACATGATTACAATCACAATTATATGAGGGTGTCTGCCGAATTACATACATTGATTACTGAGTTGGGACCAGATCCCTATAGATTACAGATGGACTTATTGGTAAAAG
The DNA here is from genome assembly GCA_029931835.1 of Etheostoma nigrum. Classification (NCBI taxonomy): domain Eukaryota; kingdom Metazoa; phylum Chordata; class Actinopteri; order Perciformes; family Percidae; genus Etheostoma; species Etheostoma nigrum. The sequence goes on from CM057238.1 coordinate 33,697,477, forward strand.
AGAAGAAAAAAAAAACAATGAGTCAGAGAGCTAGTGAGAAAGAAAAAAGGAAAAAGTAATGGAAGAATATAAAACAGTTGATTGGTACCAATTCCAAAATTGTTAGATTTAAGAAAAATGAGTAAAAAAGGGTATGTGCATGTACGTGTGTATGTGTATGTATATATATATATATATATATATATATATATATATATATATGGAGATGTGTGTATGCATATATATATACATATTTGAAATTGCTCAAGAAGAATGAGCCAGAGTACATGGATTGCCACTGTTATGGGAAGACTAAGTTTATTTTTTGTTTTTTATGGGAATATTTCCAGTATGTTTTTTTTTAACAAGTCAAAAAGTTTGGGGTGCTTAGTCATGGAGGGAGCATGAGCAACATGGTCACAAATACAGACAGACAACTGAACATTCAGAGGAAACCTGAGGTTGTATATGTGTAGATATGAATTTGTTTTTTGCTAGGTTTGTAAAAACATTGTTGAAATAGTTTAAAATGCTGGACTGCAGTGGGAACATGTGGAGAGCTCTGATACAGGCAGGGGTGAGAAAGGAGGAGATAGACGGTCTTCCTACTAATGAGCTAGCACAGAGGTGTAGGCAGAAAGGGTTAAAAGTTAACACTGTACAGGCCGTTTCATGCAACCGAGAAATGATGCAAGGGTTAACTGATGTGTTGCTTGATTTAAAAGATACCATGAGAGCGGTGCCTAGTGCTCCTCCCACTGAGGAGAGTGAGAGTGAGGGAAGAAGTGGAGATTGCAGCTGTCAGAAAGCGGAAGGAAAAGAAAAAGGGCAAAGGGAAAGGTAAACGGGAAAAACAGGAGGAATATCAGTGGGAAGAAGGGGATGAATACTAGGGGTGTGGCCAAGCCTCCCAAGACCAGATGGTAACACACTGGTCAATAAATGACATTAGACCACATGTAGAAGTCAAAAAGTATTTGCTCTGGTCGATACGGGGGCAGAGGCCTCCATAGTACATGGTAACCCTGAAAAACTAAAAGGAAAAAATGTTCCCCTAACAGGATTGGGAGGGAGTGTGACTCATGGGAAATCAGTTATGCTTCCTTTAAAAATTGGAACAATGCCCATACGAAAATACAATGTTGTGGTGACTCATATTAGGGAGTGGATAATTGGCATGGATATCCTAGCAGGAATGACGCTACACTTAACTAGTGGGCAATTCACATTTGGAGTAAAACGAATTAGAGTTATTTTGGTTGGAAAAGTGAAAATGAAGCCGTTTCCCCTGCCAGTACCAACTAAAGTTGTGAGTATGAAGCAATACAGGGCCCCAGGGGGACAAGAGGAAATAACTGCTACTATAAAGGAGTATTTAGAGGCAGGAGTTTTGAAAACTACAACTACTCAGTGGAACAATCCATTATGGCCAGTAAAGAAGCCTGATGATTCATGGCGAATGACTGTTGATTACAGAGAGTTGAACAAACATACACCGCCATTGACTGCTGCTGTGCCTGATGTGATAACTGTAGTAGGAAAGGTGTCAACATCATTGGAAGGGAGTTCCTCAGCATGTGCAGGGACATCTTAACAAGGGGAAGAAGCCTGGACAGGTATGGCAGATGGATTTTATTGGCCCAATGCCAATATCACAGGACAAGAAATTTGTGTGTACCGCTGTAGACACTTATTCAGGAGTAATGGTTTGTTACCCGTGTAAACTAGCAACGCAAAATAGCACCCTGAGTTGTTTAGCCCTAATTCAGCAGTACTATGGAACTCCATTGGAAGTTCAAACAGATAATGGTACTCATTTTACTGGACACAAGGTAAAAGAGTGGGCAAAAGATCATAATGTACATTGGATTTTCCATGTTCCCTACCACCCTCAGGCTGCAGGGCTTATTGAGCGACTCAAAGAAAAATTGAGGAAACTCTCCCCCAAACACAATCTGGAGGGATGGTCTAAACATTTGCAGGTGGCGTTGAATCAGATCAACAATAGGCCACTGGGGAGTGAAGTAACGCCCCTGATGAGGATGGTAGCACAACATGAAGCTAGAAGTGTAGAGGGAACCATTAAAATGTGGAAAATAAACGATCAGGCTGAAATTCCAGTCAGGGCCACTCCGGGTGCAGCAGGAGTAGATTTGAAAACTATAGAAACAGTGACTTTGGTCCCTGACACAATAACCATTGTAAAGACGGGTTTAGGGTTGCAGTGTCCCCCTAACACCTATGGACATATCTTACCCCGTAGTGGTCTCTCCCTGAAAGGGTTAACCATCCAGGCCGGGGTAATAGATGCAGACTATCAAGGAGAAATTGGGGTAGTTTGCAGGTTGATGTCAGACCAACCACTAGTCCTAGAGAAGGGCCAAAAAAATAGCCCAGCTAGTGGTTAAACCATGTATTCTTACCCCAGTACAGGAGATAAGTAAACCAGTGTTATTGACCAGCAGGGGAGAGCAAGGTTTTGGGTCGACAGACAAAACAATACCAGGGGCAAAAGTATGGGTGAAACAGGCAAATGGTCCCCCAAGGCCTGCTGAGATAATAGCACAAGGAAATGATTCAACTGTAAGTGTGTTATATACAGGAGAAGAAAAATGGGTGAATGTTCCTGTTACTCATTGTTATAACAGGGAAAACTAATCAGTGTCATTCTATATCAGTTGCTAATGCTGTGTGCAGATTCATGTCTGGAGTCCGGATCCTAGAGTGGTTGGTTGGATGACGACCCCTAGAGGCCGAAGAGGGTGGTGCCAGACGACACCATGGGCCACCGCAATGGGAGATCCGGACTTGGAGATGTCGTCTGTTTGGTCATCATGTGCCTTGTTCTCTGTGCCATGGAGACCAATTGTTACGGGATGACGGAGGGACAACGGCTGGTGGAAGTGACTGGTCCCGTCAACATAGCATGGAAAAACGACACGACAATAGAACCCAGGGTGGATACACATGTCCAGCTAATCATCGTTGTCCTGTGGTAAATATAACTGATTATGAAAAAAATGTGGAAATGCCCAGGTTGTTATAGGGGCCTTTCGGTCCCTGTAATACCCACGGGGGGCAATGTTACTATTACATCTAATGTTAGTATGTGTCTGTGGAGACAAAATGGGACTTGTGATCCGACCTATAATGGAACAAAATGGACACTTAGTACTAAACGACCTACAGTCAACAGAAGTGTGGATTTCAAATTCTACTGAGATCCGAGGGCGACGCCAGTTTGGGTATGTTTTGTGGGTCTTGCCTGAAACCAGTAAAAGTGAACCAACGAATGTTGTACCAATAGTGGACACTTGCCAACCTATGACAACAGCTGTAAAAAAGAAAACGAACTGTGTACTTTCAGGTGAAGTTTCCATCCCTACCATCATGCAGCAGACGAAGGAGAGCATGGTATGACACGGTATTGGGGGGAACGGGAACGTTGTTTGGAATAGCTAACACTGCTGATAATGAGGCTACACGTTCTATGTTAGCTAACACAGGTCAAGCGTCATCAAATGGGTTGTTACAACTAGAACATTGGTTACCAACATCTATAGTAGGTCAAAAGGAAAACAGTGATTTGTGGGCGCAAGCTTTACGTTGACAAATTGATGTAACTAACGCTACTGGAGAGGTATTAGAGAATGTGACTAAAACTCTAAATTGGACAGTTTGTAATATGCAAATGATTCACGCTAAATTACAACAAGAGCGATTCGAGCGAATCTTGACAGGTGAAAATCCCGCTGAGTGGCGGCGAATCTGGAATATGACAAATGATAAATGGATAAAGCTTGCTGGTCACAAAACACAATGTAATGGGACTAAGTGTAAAGGCTCATGGACAGAATTTATTGTAAACTCGTCTATGGTAGTGTGTTTATATCAGGTTCTACCTGTCATCACTACTCAGGGGTTTTGGTATTTACATATGGATGGAGAGTGGTTAGATCCACGGAAATACAAAGGTTAGTGAGGTCACATAGGTCAAACATCACAAGTCTGATGATATCCACATTGATTGCAAAGGATGAAGTTGTGCACACAGCACAAATTGTTAGACAGAATTCAGCCCATCATTGGTGGGATATATTTTCAGGAATGTCTGTAACCGCTAAATCAACATTAGTGCCGCCTTTATTACTGCTTATAATAGCCATATGTGTTTTGACTCTATGTAATTTTGCCACATGTTATTATGTACGACGCACTCGCAAGGAGGTGGAATGGGTAATCTTTCAACGTATGAGATGAGGGTGTGGTTAAAGTATTATCCGGGAGCTTTTGGACGACGAGAGTTGGAGGTGCGATTGGAACCGTGGCCTACACATGAGTACTATATCAGCTTTTGGCAACCTCTAATGGTGCAACAATTTCGAGAGACAGATTTAACTTTGCAGGAATTATGGGAATTGGTAATTCATGATTTGCTTAATAATCCTCCTTTTCCAGATTGGTTTGAAATGTTAACATGGGAAAATTTTGTGAATTGATGAAGAGCATCAAGAGTGGAATGTGATAGTAAAATCATCACAGTTTGGTGTTGCTCTGATCAATTCCCAAATAAGGAATGTGTGGGTGTTAATCTGAAGGAGCTTACTTAATCAAAATGCTTTTCTGGGTCACTTTGACCAAAGTGCAGTTTCGGGTCACTTACAGTATATAACGAGAGATGAAACACTTGTGTAATCCAATCAAATATTGTTTTATTTTTGAGTGAAACTTACTGTACGCCAAGGCTCTAGTGTGGGAAAGGTGGGTGCCTGTGGGCCTGACTTGGCCCGTCAGGCTTACACGCGGTCTGCCATTGGTAAAACTATAAAGAGCAGGGGGTCCCTGCGCTCTGGTAGAGTCTACTGTGGGTCGCGTACGAGACGCCCAGATGGTTGCACAGGGGATCTACCGGGGTGTTGGCTCTCCACCCATTGGCGACGGTAAGCTTCGTTTTCTGTTTGATTATGTGTAACCAAGTGTGAGGGATTGTGGGTTGAGATTGGCAATAAACGCCATATATTGTATCATTCTAACCTGAGTCCAGTGTGATCATTTCCTGAGTGCCGACCAACCCCCGATCCTCCTAAAATTTATTTCAATACAGTCCACCAGATGGAGCACTTCACCCACACCACCTCCACAGGGGGGGCAGACTAACTAGAACAGGAGGCCAGACAGGCAGATCACTCGAGTCTTATCAGACTACCTTCACCAACACACAATACCCTAAACATGGCCCAGTCCTACTACACTCACAGCTCCACCCCCCCCCCCCCCAAGACTCTTCTCTCTACGATAAACAGACTTCTTAACCCCCCTGAAAACATTTCTCCATCTTCACAGTCAACAAATGCAATGCCTGATCCAAAATCAACTCCATCTACAATAACTTGACCCCCTCCCTTGCTCCATAAACCACCACACCGCCCCCCCCCCCCCTCCACCTTCTCACTTCTCTCTGCTGTTCCATTTGACCACAGGTATGAGCAGGTCCACCTGCAGCCTTCACCCCCTCCCCTCAGCTTTCATTAGGACCTGTCTACCATCCATTGCCCCGCTCATGACTACAATCATCACTTACTCTCTCAGGCTTGCATCAGACCCCCCCATCCTCAGGAAACCTGGTCCAAACCTAGACACCATGTCCAATCTCAGACCCATGTCCAATGTCCCCATCCTATCAACACTCTGTCTCTCTCTCCAATTCAAAGGGGCTTTATTAGAATTAAGTTTTGATGACAATGTGGCCAAAGCATCAACATCTATCTGTTTGGCAAATATAAAAACAACAGTTTTTAGACAACATGAAGAAGAATATGTTATAATATTTATAACATTAGATGCTATAAATATGCAGTTATTTTAAGCTCTGTAATCCATATCTGAAGTCCCAGCTGATGTGTTAACCTGGTTTACTGGATCAACAGCCTCCTGTGCAGCCCCTGCAGGGCTGGGGGGGGGGGAACCCTACATTTGGTTCATATTCAGACGTTAACAGTTACTGATGAATTGAAATGTATAATTCTACGACTTTTTGACACATTTCCAGATCTGTGAGGGTGAAAGTGACAAAAATGAACTGATGAAAATGGAATATTGGAAATGCATATGTATTAACACATAGAGTAATAAATGATTTGATGGACTTGACTGACATTTTATTTGGAAGAGGAAAGTGAGAAAGAGTTAACTCTGTTGATCCCAGTGAGCCACTGATTTACCTGCAGCTTAAAGGAGACACGTGTTATGGTTCCATGATTTTCAGGTGTTATAATAAAACATCCAGAGAAGGAAGCAGGAACCAGGATATGCTGCAGCTTCACTGCTTCTGGTTGGGATTATTCGTCCCAGCTATCTACACCGGGCTGGACATAGCTTCACCTGTTCATCCTGGCTATCTACACCTGGCTGGACATAGCTTCACCTGTTCATCCTGGTTATCTACACCTGGCTGGACATAACTCCACCTGCTCATCCTGGTTATCTACACCTGGCTGGACATAGCTTCACCTGTTCATCCTGGTTATCTACACCTAGATGGACATAGCTCCACCTGTTCATCCTGGTTATCTACACCTGGTTGGACATAGCTTCACCTGTTCATCCTGGTTATCTACACCTGGCTGGACATAGCTTCACCTGTTCATCCTGGTTATCTACACCTGGCTGGACATAGCTCCACCTGTTCATCCTGGCTATCTACACCTGGCTGGACATAGCTTCACCTGTTCATCCTGGTTATCTACACCTGGCTGGACATAGCTCCACCTGTTCATCCTGGCTATCTACACCTGGCTGGACATAGCTTCACCTGTTCATCCTGGCTATCTACACCTGGCTGGACAGAGCTTCACCTGTTCATCCTGGTTATCTACACCAGGCTGGACATAGCTCCACCTGTTCATCCTGGTTATCTACACCTGGCTGGACATAGCTCCACCTGTTCATCCTGGTTATCTACACCTGGCTGGACATAACTTCACCTGTTCATCCCAGCTATCTACACCTGGCTGGACGTAGCTTCACCTGTTCATCCTGGTTATCTACACCTGGCTGGACATAGCTCCACCTGTTCATCCTGGTTATCTACACCTGGCTGGACATAGCTTCACCTGTTCATCCTGGTTATCTACACCTGGCTGGACATAGCTTCACCTGTTCATCCTGGTTATCTACACCAGGCTGGACATAGCTCCACCTGTTCATCCTGGTTATCTACACCTGGCTGGACATAACTCCACCTGCTCATCCTGGTTATCTACACCTGGCTGGACATAGCTTCACCTGTTCATCCTGGTTATCTACACCTAGATGGACATAGCTCCACCTGTTCATCCTGGTTATCTACACCTGGTTGGACATAGCTTCACCTGTTCATCCTGGTTATCTACACCTGGCTGGACATAGCTTCACCTGTTCATCCTGGTTATCTACACCTGGCTGGACATAGCTCCACCTGTTCATCCTGGCTATCTACACCTGGCTGGACATAGCTTCACCTGTTCATCCTGGTTATCTACACCTGGCTGGACATAGCTCCACCTGTTCATCCTGGCTATCTACACCTGGCTGGACATAGCTTCACCTGTTCATTCCAGCTATCTACACCTGGCTGGACAGAGCTTCACCTGTTCATCCTGGTTATCTACACCAGGCTGGAGATAGCTCCACCTGTTCATCCTGGTTATCTACACCTGGCTGGACATAGCTCCACCTGTTCATCCTGGTTATCTACACCTGGCTGGACATAACTTCACCTGTTCATCCCAGCTATCTACACCTGGCTGGACGTAGCTTCACCTGTTCATCCTGGTTATCTACACCTGGCTGGACATTGCTCCACCTGTTCATCCTGGTTATCTACACCTGGCTGGACATAGCTTCACCTGTTCATCCTGGTTATCTACACCTGGCTGGACATAGCTTCACCTGTTCATCCTGGTTATCTACACCTGGCTGGACATAGCTCCACCTGTTCATCCTGGTTATCTACACCTGGCTGGACATAGCTCCACCTGTTCATCCTGGTTATCTACACCTGGCTGGACATAACTTCACCTGTTCATCCCAGCTATCTACACCTGGCTGGACGTAGCTTCACCTGTTCATCCTGGTTATCTACACCTGGCTGGACATAGCTCCACCTGTTCATCCTGGTTATCTACACCTGGCTGGACATAGCTTCACCTGTTCATCCTGGTTATCTACACCTGGCTGGACATAGGTCCACCTGTTCATCCTGGTTATCTACACCTGGCTTGACATAGCTTCACTTGTTCATCCTGGCTCGGCAAATTTGCAACCGATTAAGCCGCGATGAGCGGATCACACTAAGTCAAGCTGCGCTTTTCCCTTATCCTGGATATCTTTATTCTACTTTCGTGCAGCAGGCCCCTGGGGTAGGCCTACTGGTGAGATCTCTGGTTCTGAGCTGCTGGGCTTCGTATAGTCTTTATGAGAGTCATGGAGAGGCTTATGACAACGACTGGGATGCATCTGGGCCAGCAGAGCCGGGGGGGGGGGGGGGGGGGCACTGTCACAGGGTGCAGAGGAAGAAGACCGGGATGGACGGGAGGGTTTGATGCGCTACTTGAAAAGCTAAATACTTTTCTTTGATATGTTGTCTTGTTTTTTTAAAGTAACAGTGTGCAATATTGGACACGACATGCAAAAGCCCCTAATAGTCCCTAATCGCCCCTAATAGCCCCTAAAAGCCCCTAATAGCCCCTAACAGCCCCAAATAGCCCCTAACAGCCCCAAATAGCCCTGAATCTTGAATAGTTGAAAAGTGAGATTAGTGCAGAGAGGAGATAATCTGTCGGTTTCTGGCTAGATTTTTTTTTTAAATGTCCCGTTTGTTCCAGTCACACACTCCGCACTCTTGTCTGCTAAAAACGCAGTGATCGACCAATCAGCAGTCTGCAGGTTCCACGTCACCTTTTGGTATCGTCTCAGCTCGTTTTATGGAAAACCAAAAAAGGCGAGTAGAGTCAAGGCGTGTCGAGTAGATACCACGCAGTGGAAAACCGCCATAAGCTTGTCTAATGAAAAGACCGAGTCCTTATCTGAGAGGCCTGAGGGCTCAATGGCAGGAGCATCTGGTTTGGACTGGGACAGCCCTCCGTTTGCCAGCTGGCATTTTGCCAGATTCTTGACTGAAGTTATTTATGAGGCAGTCCCGCCCAACCAAAACACCACAAACTCTCCCGGCCTATCACACCTCAGCTCCACCCAAGCCCCGCCCTCTTTGCCCATATTAGGATTACCCGGCTCCAGTAACTGACGGAGACAAACTGCAGGTTTCAACTTGTCCCTTCAGAAACCTCTGGATGTGGTTTTACTCAGTCTATAGCTCAGGATTAAATAACCCTAATATTAATAAGTATCTTTATCTTGTTGTTGAGGACGTGTGTCCACAAATCAAAACCAAGACAGATTTACACGTTTGATGGGATGAAGGTTGTGACACACACCTGCCAATCAAAGCAGCTCTCGTTGTGACACTCCCTCATATCTCAGCAGTGAAGTCAGCGGAGATTAAAATCTAACTTGTTTCCTGGTGCTGATTAAATCTGACTCAACTGAACATAAAAAGGCTCATTTTGGCCAAAACGTCCCACATCATAGAATAATTACTGAGTTACTTCAGATCTTACAATAGTGCTGAAAGAATGAACCACTGCTCTCATCTTAAAGTAGATCATGTAGCCCCAAAATCTCCCAAATGATAGGCGAGTTTCTCCATCAAAGGTGTGTGATGTTACCTGTCAGGCTGCTCCGCTGTTAAAGTCCCGTTCAGATGAGGTCAAAGAGACGTCGTCCCTTCATCAGCAGACACTGACAGATGCTGCTGCTGTCTGTGTTCATCTGACTGACATCCGTCACATCGGCACACCTTTATATCCAGAAAGGTCATGTGACCTGAGAACAGGACCCGGTCGGACCTGTGGGGCTGCCAGTCAGCCAGAAGAGTCTGAACTGATAACAACATGTACACACCTCGAGTTTGATTCCAAGGAAACTGGAGCAGGAATGTTGTCCGTCAGCGTTGGCTCGCCTCTTACTGCAGCTCTGTGGTTAGCTTTGGTTTCCTCATATTCAGATATAGATGGGGGGGGGGGGGGGGTTCTAGGGCTCCAGCAGGGACGGGCAGACATTTTGGGGGGCAGGGGCTCAAAGATAAAAGGCCTTATAGTAGTAGTAGTAATAGAAATCTGAAATAGGCCTATATTAACACATGAAATGCATAGAGAAACCCATTTCTGACGACCTTTGTTGTTCATAGTGTTTGCTGCAGTGAGCCTGTTTTGAGACGTGTGTTAAGAGTTGTGTTGATTTGAATGAGTTTTGCAGGAGATGTGAACTGTATAGTTCAGGTGACTGTTGGTAGTCAGACTGTAGTTAGAGTTTATGGTGCGTTCAGGTGACTGTTGGTAGTGAGACTGTAGTTAGAGTTTATGGTGCGTTCAGGTGACTGTTGGTAGTCAGACTGTAGTTAGAGTTTATGGTGTGTTCAGGTGACTGTTGGAAGTCAGACTGTAGTTAGAGTTTATGGTGAGTTCAAGCGACTGTTGGTAGTCAGACTGTAGTTAGAGTTTATGGTGCGTTCAGGTGACTGTTGGTAGTCAGACTGTAGATAGTTTATGGTGCGTTCAGGTGACTGTTGGTAGTCGGGCTGTAGTTAGAGTTTGTGTTAGCTAGCTAAGGCACTTGACAGTTTTCCAGTTAATTGTGTAACGAGGGAGGAACAGACCGAACTGATAACAACATGTACACACCTCGAGTTTGATTCCAAGGAAACTGGAGCAGGAATGTTGTCCTCCAGCGTTGGCTCGCCTCTTACTGCAGCTCTGTGGTTAGCTTTGGTTTCCTCATATTTAGATATAGATGGGGGGAGGGGGGGGTTTCTAGGGCTCCAGCAGGGACGGGATGACATTTTGGGGGGAAGGGGCTCAAAGATAAAAGGCCTTAGAGTTTGTTGGATATAGTATTATTGAGGAAAATAAAAAATAAATCATCAGTCCACCAATTTAAATGAATTAAACTTTAAGAAATACACAAGATTTCAGAGTTCACAGGTTGCTCAGAATTTAATCGTTTTAGTAACGGTGTCAAAAAGACACGTGCAATGGGAAAATAACATTTAACATGATTCCATATCTCCTTCTATAATATGCATGTGTTATTATTACTCATATAATTATTCCCAATGCTTTTCAGGTTGTATGACTCCATTCAACTCATTCTGTGTGTGTCCTCCCTGAAGGACAGACTGCTAGTCTCTGCACCGTCTCTCCAAGGACAATGCCATGGAGTCTGAAGGAGACATAGCCTGTCTCCAACATCCAAAGACATGTTTGGTTTTATTTCAGCTAAGATAAAAGCCGGGTAGAAAACGTTGAGGCGTGAGAGACAGATGCAGAAATACGTAAGAGGCTCCAACTCGTCTGTCTGGTGAGATGAACTGTTTGGATCGGATTGGACGTGTTTTCAAACGGGGAGTTTTTCTTCTCTAGGGGAAGCAGGATATAAGACGGGGACGCTGCTGTTTTAATTTGGCAAGGCGTCACACGGTTACCGCGGTAACGCTGTGAAAACTGTCTTCCCACTTGGTGATTTTCTGCAGGGAATAATTAAATCTCACCGAAGACCAAACCTGGACTCAGTTTGCACAGCTTCTTTATTTTGGTTCAACAAGTCTCACTCTCCAGAACAATTCCTCTGCTGCTGAACAGAAACCTCCACAACCAGGGCTGTAGTCAAGACCACCTTAGTCGGAGTCCAAGACAAGTCCAAGACCAGGGCTAGTTAAGATTGAGTCCAAAGAGGTTTGAGTCCGAGTCAAGACCGAGTCCAAGACAGAAAAAAAGGTCTTATGCATGGCAGTATCAAGACAATCATTTTGGGTTTCACTTTCCCTCCAATATTATTATCAACAAAATAAAGACACCTGGACTCAGTCCAGACCAAAAGCCATAGACCAGTGGCCGAGACCAAGACAAGTCCGAGTCCAAATACTACCAAGTCCGAGACCATAGAAAAATGGTCTTGGGTCTGGACTCAAGTACTACAGCCCTGCCCACAACACACAGCATTAAATTATTATTATATACCTCTTGGATCCAAAAGTCCCATCAGATTTGGACTTTAGCTTTCTAATTTCAGATATTTAAAATGAAAATAAAACATGTTTTTGTTTCTCCATTTGTGGATATCTACAATAGCTTTGTTTCTAGTCATAATTCTTATTGTAGATATCTGAATTTTCATACCAGTCACTATGCCAACTTTCCACATAGTCCCAGACATAAGAGAACATTTTAAAAAATGAAGTCAAAATATTTTACTTTATTCTCCATATTTAAACATTATTCCTGATATTTAGACCCAATTCTAAAAATTGGATTTAGACTTTCATTCCAAATATTTTTCAACATTTCGACTTTATTCTCAAAATGCAACAAACAACAACTTCTATATCTGATTTATTGTTTTTATGTCTGGCACTAATACTGAAAGTTCAACTTTATTCTCAACAATAAAGATCGTCCTCGACTGAAATCCAACTTGTGTGTAAACCAGCTTTTCTGTTCTCTCTGCTTACTCAGGCCTTGTGTTCAAAACCTGCTTTATTTTACAGTTTTTATTCTACAATCACATATTTACACATTTTGTTGACTCATAAACCATCTTACAGAATTCATGAAACAAATAAAAAATGGCCAAAGTGACCAGTGATTATCCAAAAGACTTTTCACACAAGATAGAAACATCCATTATCTTTTTATACCCGGTATAACAAGGACACATACTGTGTTCTGGAGACATTATGGGATGTAATAGGCCTCACTCTTAAATGAAGCTTCATGACACAATGAAATCTCCATCTTCATCCGCTTATCCAGAGTTGGGTCGCGGGGGCAGCAGCTCCAGTAGGGGACCCCAAACTTCCCTTTCCTGAGCCACATCAACCAGCTCCGACTGGGGGATCCCGAGGCGTTCCCAGGCCAGGTTGGAGATATAATCTCTCCACCTAGTCCTGGGTCTTCCCCGAGGCCTCCTCCCAGCTGGTCGTGCCTGGAACACCTCCCTAGGGAGGCGCCCAGGAGGCATCCTTACCAGATGCCCGAACCACCTCAACTGGCTCCTTTCGACGCGAAGGAGCAGCGGCTCTACTCCGAGCTCCTCTCGGATGACTGAGCTTCTCACCCTATCTCTAAGGGAGACGCCAGCCCCCCTCCTGAGGAAACCCATTTCGGCCGCTTGTACCCTGGATCTCGTTCTTTCGGTCATGACCCAGCCTTCATGACCATAGGTGAGGGTAGGAACGAAAATTGCCCGGTAGATCGAGAGCTTTGCCTTCTGGCTCAGCTCCCTTTTCGTCACAACGGTGCGATAAACAGAATGTAATACCGCACCAGCTGCTCCGATTCTCCGACCAATCTCACGCTCCATGGTCCCCTCACTCGTGAACAAGACCCTAAGGTACTTAAACTCCTTCACTTGGGGTAAGGACTCACTCCCTACCTGAAGAAAGCACTCCATCGGTTTCCTGCTGAGAACCATGGCCTCAGATTTAGAGGTGCTGATCCTCATCCCAGCCGCTTCACACTCGGCTGCGAACCGATCCGAACCGATGACGCCATCAGGACCACATCATCTGCAAAAAGCAGCGATGAGATCCCGAGCCCACCGAACTGCAACCCTTCCCAACACAACACAATGAAATATTCAGCAATATGTTTTCTGTGGCTGCACATCAAATACTAATAAATGTGTATCTGATTACATAATCAACACATTAATTTGATGCATCATGACACACGTTATGTAGACGATATCTATTTAAACCTCTGTTAAACCCACAGACATTTATTATAACTTCCAGAAGAAATCAGTTTCTAAAGACACCAAATATGTCAAGATGAAGTTTGATTCAATTTGGAAAAGAATTGCTGCACATTTAACATATGATAATAAATGGAATAAAGTGTAAATCATTCACCACAGGAAACAGATTCTGTAGAAAATAAGATGTAAACTTTATGAATATATACATGTGTCCCCTTGAGTGAAAATGAATTAATACCTGAAATGAGATCAGTGATTAGTTTACTCTGACAGGAGAAATGATCAGAGGGGCAGAGTTTTTACCACCAGCATTCAGACAGAGACTGAAGAATGGGAAGAGTTTCTCAGTGAAGGAGCAGCCAGTAAAGGAGTAGATGAGAGCTGCAGCATCTACGTCATAAAAGGAGACCAGACCCTCATCATAATCCACAAACACCCCCCCCCCCTTTTTGAGGAGGAGACTTCAGAGAGAGAAGGACTGAAGGGCCAGCAAGAGCTCCGAACTCATTTCCATTTCTCAACCATATCGTCCAGTAACCATCCTCAGTGCTCAGTGTGATGTCTCCCTTCCTGTTGATCGACTCTCTCTGGGTTGTCTGGGAGATTCTTCCTTACATCACCATGATTCACTTGTTTCCCATCATCAGACAGGATGAGCCAGGGATTAGCTGTATCAGGATCAAGAGTCACATCCGCTGCATACTGCTGGACCCTCTTCAGCTCGGCTTCATGCAGCTTCTTCATCTCTTTACTGAGCGTCTCCTCCAGCTGAACTACAGCTTTCACCACAGTCCCCTCATATGATGATGGACAGACGCTGACCTCTGTCCAGTCCTTGGTGGGTGGAGGTTGCTGGACCCTCTGGAGAAGATAGAGGTGGTCATCAGAGCGTGAGAGCTGCTCCACCTCAGTGCTTCTCTTCATCAGCTCAGAGATTTCCTGTTCCAGCTCTTTGATGAAAGCTTTGGCCTGTTTTTCTGTTGTTTTCTGCTTCTCTTTGATGGTGTTGATGAGCTCATTCAAGCCTCTCTCAACAGACTCCTCCAGAGAAGATCTGAACACCTTCAGCTATCTCTCTGTCTGCATCTTCCTCACTGAGGTCGACAGTGTTTGATCTCCTGAACCTTCAATTGTCTCTTCTGGATCATCTGCTGAATTCCAGCCCCAGCCTTCTTTTGTTCATATTCTCTTTTCAGTTTGGCTTTTTGTTGAGATTGTCTGAACTGAGCGGCCATCTCAGAAATGAAAGTGTTGACCCTCAAATCAGGTCTTCTGGTAAAACCCTCCTTACACAGGGGACACGGGTACTGGTCATTAGTATTACAGTGTTCAGTGATGCAGTTCTTGCAGAAGTTGTGACCATATGGCGTGGTGGACGCCAAAAAAAGCCAAAAGATCCCAGTCCTTGCAAGGCGCAACCAGGGGGGGCAAAACTAGTCACACCAACCAAGGTTAGTGGAGTCTAACAACGTAAATACACCAACAGCCAAAAGAAAAACTTATGGTAACATTACCTTAAGGCAGGGGTTCCCAAAACGTTCAGCCCACGACCCCCAAAGTAACAGTGCAAGTGACTTGCGACCCCCCCCACTATAAACGTAAACATTGCGCGCAACCGCGCACGCACTATAGGCGTATCCAAACACGAGCATTTTGACAACACAAAATAACACAACAGTCATAACATTACTCTACAGTAATTTACTCATTACTTTAATTTGAACTTTTAATTTGAATTGATGTGCAATATGTTTGGAGCACAGCAAGATCATCTTCGGAGATCATCCTCCACATCCAATCGCCATCTCTATTTATTTTTAAGGTACATCAGTGCCGAGAAAGTCTTGTCGCACAAGTAGGTAGTGCCAAATGGCATCACATCCAAAGCCGCCCTGGATAGCTGTGGGTATTCCCTCTCAACTGAAATCCAAAACTCAGCCAGCGTCTTAGAATTAAACGCGACCCCCCCTGTGGGTCCCGACCCCCACTTTGGGAATCACTGCCTTAAGGCAACAATATCAGCTCAGGATTGACGCATCTGTTATGTTGCCAGGTGAAATCACTCCTCCCTGGGTCCCGAGCTGAGTCGGCTCCGAGAGGAGATTAGGTCCTGGGCAGCCTCAGGGGGAATTAGCCGTTTCAGTCCATCTTGGGTTCTAATAAACAACTTGGCAGGGAAGCGCAGTGTAGGTCTGAGGCCCAGGTTATAGGGATGCTTCAGAACATCTCGATATGCGGATCATTGCTCGACCACCTCGGACAGGTAGTCCTCAAAGATGTGGATTGGAACGCCCTTGTATGTAGGCTTGCCACAAAGCCTTCAAGCATCGCATACAACCAACTCCTGAGACTAGAATCTGTAAAACTGCAACACGACAACTCAAAGATGAGTCCAGTATTTGTTCGCCCAGGACTTCAGCTAGGAGCTGAGGGAAAAAACATTGGTTCTGCACCTTCAATGTTCCCAGGGAGGATGATTATTCTTACGTTATATTATTGGTGTCAGTTTTCAAGATCGAGGAGTTTAGCATGTAACTTATCATTCACCTTAAAATGCTGCATTGAATTCGGCTTGGAAGAAAGACTTGAACTCAGTCAAAATTTGTAGTTCTCATTTTAACAGTGAACAAAACTCAACATATCTTAAACCTCTTTGAGAAACAGAAAATACAAAGAGTTCATTTAAAATGTAAAATATAGATTATTAAATGAAAGGTAAACAAAGTAAGAAAAGATCATGTTAAACTAAGAGTAATAAAGAGAATATGTATAAGGCAGACACCAACAAATAATGGGAACACATCTTTAACAGATTATTCTCAACACAAGGCTTACAGTCTCTCAACTGGAGCTTTTGACCAAATTCCACGGCCTTCTTCAGCTCTTAAACTTCACCCTGAATGGAACCAGCTGTTTTAACGGGACTGAAGAGTCAGACTTAAATCTGATCCACTGAAGAAGCGTGTGGGATCCGGTTCAAAGCAGAGGGTTAAAACTATTTACATGAATGACAGGACTACCCCTTCAAAGGGAGGGGGCGTAATATGTAGTCGAAGCCAGGACAACATACATGCTGTTCAGAAGATAGAGTTACTGCTGGTCAGCCTTCAATGTGGAGAGAAGATCAGAATATAACAACACAGCTATCAGGGCACGAGAAGGAGGAAACAGCTTGGCTCTGAAACATGTTCACAACGAGGCAGTGTGAATGCGCTGGTGTCTTTTAAGGTTACCACTATGAGAAAACATTTCCCCACATTGTTCACACCAGTACGGCTTCTCTCCAGTGTGAATGCGCTGGTGCTTTTTAAGGTTACTACTCTGAGAAAACATTTCCCCACATTGTTCACACCAGTACGGCTTCTCTCCAGTGTGAATGCGCTGGTGTATTTTAAGGTTACCGCTATGAGAAAACATTTCCCCACATTGTTCACACCAGTACGGCTTCTCTCCAGTGTGAATGCGTTGGTGAGATTTAAGGTGACCACTCTGAGAAAAGGTTTCCCCACATTGTTCACACGAGTACGGCTTCTCTCCAGTGTGAATGCGCTGGTGAGATTTAAGGCTACCACTCCGAGAAAAGGTTTCCCCACATTGTTCACAGCTGTACGGCTTGTCTCCAGTGTGAATGCGCTGGTGTATTTTAAGGGTACCACTATGAGAAAAGGTTTCCCCACATTGTTCACAGCTGTACGGCTTCTCTCCAGTGTGAATGCGCTGGTGTCTTTTAAGGTTACCACTATGAGAAAAGGTTTCCCCACATTGTTCACACCAGTACGGCTTCTCTCCAGAGTGAATGCGCTGGTGTATTTTAAGGTTACCACTCTGAGAAAATGTTTCCCCACATTGTTCACAGCTGTACGGCTTGTCTCCAGTGTGAATGCGCTGGTGTCTTTTAAGGTGACTCTTCTGTGTGAAAGCTGCCCCACATTGATCACAGCTGTACAGCTTGTCTCCAGTGTGAACTCTCTGATGAATCTTTAAATATCTTGATGTTGTGAAGGTTTTGTCACAGTGCTGACAGCGGTGACGTTTGACTCCTCTTCCTCTCCGTTTCTAGACAGAAAAGAAGAGAGTGAGTTAGTGAGGTGCCGCTGTAGAGATCTATCTTAAACTAGAAACTATATCCACATTTAGAGCATGTCTGTGGAACATAGTTTGAATGATGCATTACCTTTCTTAATTATCTGCCAACATTCCCATTATGAGTTGCATTATGGGAAATGTAACATCCAGTGTTGTTAGTTTGTGATAAATAAACTACTTTTAATCAATTCATGTGTGGCCTCCCTTTTTAGTGCCAGCATTTAGCCAGGCGGCAACACATGGGGGATCATCCAGGATTTTTAGTGCCGGGAAAGTTGTAAATGTAACATTTTCCCACAGATTTTTACATTGCACTTGTATCTGACATGGGTGGCAGCGAAGGTCAGGGGCTTCGACAGACCAGACCCGGGCGGCAGAAGCTGGCTCTGGGGATGTGGAATGTCACCTCTCTGTGGGGGGAGGAGCTGGAACTTGTGCGGGAGGTGGATCGCTACCAGTCAGATCTGGTGGGGCTCACCTCTACGCACAGTCTTGGTTCTGGAACCATACTCCTGGATAGGGTTTGGACTCTCACAAGCCCCGGGGATACTCACAAGCCCCGTGCTAAGTGCAATGATCGATTTTATAATCGTTTCATCTGATCTGAGGCCGTATGTTTTGGACACTCGGGTGAAGAGAGGGGCAGAGCTGTCAACTGATCACCATCTGGTGGTGAGTTGGATCAGGGGGTGGGGGAGGACTCTGGACCTACCTGGTAATAGGGCTGCACGATATTTTTCTCCCCTGCGATATATATTGAGATATGAAAAAAGAAAAAGTAATTTTTAAAATATGACATAAATAGCTCTATTTGGAATTAATAAATCATTCTTGACTACTGCGGTGATACTTTACTCCTTTAAGAACACAAAAGCAGGTCAGCGCTGTGACTAACGTTACTCGTCTGAAGTGATTTTGGAGGGAAATTAGGTAGAAATACGCTAGCATGACACCATTGGATTCATATAATATCAATCCAGGCTAACGTGATGACAGTGACTGCATGTTGCATCCAATTCCAGGTTGTGGTCGACTAGCGGGGCCAGCGCGTTAGGTTGATAAATTGATCAGACGAGTGTGTCCAAGAACAATTAAATCAGTTGAAATGACGTTAGATCGGAAACAGACTTCTGTAGTAGATTAGTGTTACGTTTTTAACATCACGGATCCAAACTGTAACGTTAGTTGGGACAGACGGACCCCTTTCTTTAGGCTAACTATATTAGCTTTAGCCTGGCTGGTAGCAGCTTTCTGCTTGTTTCTTTAGGCTAACTAAATTAGCTTTAGCCTGGCTGGTAGCAGCTTTCTGCTTGTTTCTTTAGGCTAACTATATTAGCTTTAGCCTGGCTGGTAGCAGCTTTCTGCTTGTTTCTTTAGGCTAACTAAATTAGCTTTAGCCTGATTGGTAGCAGCTTTCTGCTTGTTTCTTTAGGCTAACTATATTAGCTTTAGCCTGGCTGGTAGCAGCATTCTGCGGGGGAAATGGCCTGGAAGACGTTGTGATTATGTTGCATTAATCAGGTGATTTAGTTTGTATTTGCAGTGAACATAAAACACAGACTGCTGTAGCTTCACTGACTACCCATCAGAACTATGACATCACTGTGTCGGCTGGTAATTATCATGTAAAATGAGAACGATGGAAGTTTACTTTCTATCAAGCAGCAAAAACGTTTTAGCGTCAACATCCTAACGTCCTGCGATGTGACTGTCGCGCATGCGCACATTGCGATGTCGATGCTAAAACACAATTTCATTCAGCTCAGACCTGGTAAGCCCAAACGGATAGTGCGGGTAAATTGGGAACATCTGGAGGAGGCTCCTGTCCAACGGACTTTCAACTCACACCTCCGGCGGAGCTTTTCGTGCATCCTTGTGGAGGTTGGGGGCATTGAACCTGAGTGGACAATGCTCAAAGTTTCCATTGCTGAAGCTGCGGCGGCGAGCTGTGGTCTTAGGGTCTTAGGTGTCTCAACGGGCGGTAACCCACGAACACCCTGGTGGACACCGGTGGACAGGGAAGCCGTCCGACTGAAGACTATTTCCGGGATATGTTATCCCAGTGGACTCCGGAGGCAGTAGCAAGGTACCGACGGGCAGAGGTGCAGCCTCTGCCGTGACAGAGGCAAAGCAGCGGGTGTGGGAGAAGTTCGGAGAAGACATGGAGAAGGACTTTCGGTCGGCACCAAGGTGCTTCTGGAAAACTGTTCGCCACCTCAGGAGGGGGAATCATCCAAGGTGTGTACAGTACAATGTTACTTACAGTAAGTAAGTAACGTTGTTGACCTCAACTGAGGAGGTAATAGAGCGTTGGAAGGAGCACTTTGAGGAACTCCTAAATCCAGCTGACACGTCCTCTGTGGTGGAGGGAGAGCTGAAGGATGATGGGGGATGACTTTCCCTGGTGGAAGTCGTTGAGTTAGTCAAACAACTCCACAGAGGAGCCCCAGGGATTGATGAGATCCGTCCAGAAATGCTGAAAGCTCTGGGTGTGGAGGGGATGTCTTGGTTGACACGCCTCTTCAACATTGCGTGGATCTCTGGGACAGTGCCTAAGGAGTGGCAGACCGGGGTGGTGGTTCCCCTCTTCCGAAAGGAGGACCAGAGGGTGTGTGCCAATTACAGGGGTATCACACATCTCACCCTCCGTGGTCGGGGCGGGGAGGGGTTGCAGTTTGGTGGGCTTGGGGTCCTGATGGCATCAACGGTCTGTGACCTTCAGCACCCACTGGATCGGTTCGCAGCCGAGTGTGAAGCGGCTCGGATGAGGATCAGCAACTCTAAATCTGAAGCCATGGTTCTCAGCAGGAAACCGATGGAGTGCCTTCTTCAGGTAGGGAATGAGTCCTTACCCCAAGTGAAGGAGGTTAAATTCCTTGGGGTCTTGTTCGCTAGTGAGGGGACCATGGAGCGTGAGATTGGTCGGAGAATCGGAGCAGTGGGTGCGATATTACATTCCGTTTATCGCACCGTTGAGACGAAAAGAGAGCTGAGCCAGAAGGCAAAGCTCTCGATCTACTGGTCAGTTCTGGTTCCTACCCTCACCTATGGTTATGAAGGCTGGGTCATGACCCAAAAGAATGAGATTCAGGGTGCAAGCGGCCGAAATGGGTTTCCTCAGGAGGGGAGGGCCTGGAGTCTCCCTTAGAGATAGGGTGAGAAGCTCAGTAATCCGAGAGGAGCTCAGAGTAGAGCCGCTGCTCCTTCGCGTTGAAAGGAGCCAGTTAAGGTGGTTCGGGCATCTGGTAAGGATGTCTCCTGGGTGCCTCCCTAGGGAGGTGTTCCAGGCACGTCCAGCTGGGAGGAGGCCTTGGGGAAGACCCAGGACTAGGTGGAGAGAATAGATCTCCAACCTGGCCTGGGAAGGCCTCGGGATCCCTCAGTCGGAGCTGGTTGACGTGGCTTGGGGAAGGGAAGTTTGGGGTCCCCTACTGGAGCTGCTGCCCCCGAGACCTGATACTGGATAAGCGGATGAAGATGGATGGATGGACTTGTATCTGTAGGGGTTATCGTGTTGTCTTTATGTTGCTAGACTAGGTCTACTGAACCATTGTCCCTGATAGACAATAGCAATGAGGGGCACCAGTTGACCTTTGACCTTTTATTTTAGCTTGTTGTTGTTGCTAAATCAAACTTGTATCTCCAGCAGTATTGGGCAGTAACGATACTAGTTTAACTACTTCTCAGTAGCGTCACTGCTTTCTAAATCAAACAGCTTTTCAGAGGTTTACCTCCAAATCAAGGGCAACTGGACTTGGTTAAAGGTCGTTGAAGACAATTCGTCTAGCACCAAAAGACAAGCTCAAAAGACGTTTTGTTTGTTTTTTTGTTCCTAAAAAGGATTTTGGGGGGTGCACTGGGCCACGCCCATTTTAACCTATCAGTACACCATTGTATGTGTGGCCTTGGGAGTGGCCCTAGATCAAACACTTCAAATTTGGTAAACATCACATGGGCAGTTCATATAGAGATATACTGTATATGTACCTTTGTACCGATTTGGTCCAGAGTCTCATGTTGATAGGATTTAATTTTGACGAGATATGCAAAAGGTTTGTCTGGGTCTCTATTTACAAAAAAACATATTTTGTAATTTACGCATTTGAGAACCAAAGAAAATTAATTTCGTAACGTTTTGTCACAGCAACCTCAAAATGCTATATGCCAAGTTTCAGGCAGATCGGTCAGTAAACCCAGGGCGAGCAAAAAAATAAAATAAAATAATATATATATATATATATATATATATATATATATATATATATATATATCTGTTAAATTAAACTGGTAGAAATGTACATTACGATGAACTTGAATGCACCTTATATGAAAGGCCCTGAGGAGATTATCCACTCTGATTTTCCCCCGGCCTTTATTTGCCCGTGTTGCCCCCTGGCCGCTATCAGAGGGCGGAGTTTAATGACTACCGGTTTTTCTTTGAGGAATTACGGCATAATATATTAATCCTAAAATACATCTTTGAAACCCTCTTTGTGCTTTCATTAATATTGAGATTAGATTTCTGGGAGTCTTCAGTCTGGAGTAACCTCTTTCCTTCACTCACCTCCTCCTTCTTCCTCTTGCTCCCTCGCTCCTTTGAGTCTCCCGAGGCCTCCCTGACACCTTTCCTCTTGCCCTCCTCCTCCTCCTCCTCCTCCTCCTCCTCCTCCTCCTCGTGTTTCTGCATGTACTCGGTGATAAGGTCGGGGCAGTCCAGGTGGTTTTGCGGCTCCCATGTGTTATCCTCACTGGAAAGGTGAGACACTTTGTTTTTAGACAATCCATTCTCACTCTAATTCATCATTCCTATTAGTCCTTTTTTCTATTTCTAAGGTTATTTGTGGGTCTGCAACTTACAGTCAAAATACCAAACCTTCAACTTTGAGGACGTGATACAATGCTGACATTTATTTGCAATATGTAAATATATTATATATATCAGGACCAAGAACACCAAGTATTAATATTATAGACTCATACTTACTCTGAGAACCCCTTCCATTTCAGCAGAAACTCTACTCTTCCCTTCACCACTCTGCGGTCCAAAACCTTCTCCACCACATACTCCTCCTCCTCCTCCTCCTCTACTGCTGCAGGCTGCTTCTCCTCCTCTTCCTCCTCCTCCTCTGCAGGATGCTTCTCCTCCTCCTCCTCCTTCACTGTTGCAGGCTGCTCCTCCTCCTCCTCCTTCAGTGCTGCTGCAGGCTGCTTCTCCTCCTCCACCTCCTCCACCTTAACTGCTGCTGCAGGCTGCTCCTCCTCCTCCTCCTCCACCTTCACTGCTGCTGCAGGCTGCTCCTCCTCCTCCTCCTCCTCCTTTACTGCTACGGTGGCCAGCTTGCCGTCTGCAGAGGACGCCTTTGGTAGACCCAAGGGGGAAACATGCAGAGATAATGATACAAGGGTTAGAAGAACTAATGGGAGGTGTGAATGAATTCTAGCTGACCATGTTTTACTATATTCAGATCTTCTGTTTGAATGGAGAAAATGCAAGGGCTGATGAGGGGACCAATCCATAGGACTTCAGAGTGTCAAGTATCTCCTGCATTCAAACTGAAAGAACTACTACAATGTAAGGCCCAAAAGTCATTAACTGGAGCTCCAAGCTACATGCACAGCAGCCTGGACCAACCACACTTCATTTAGCAGAACATCTCCAGATGTTCCTCGCCTTGCACAACTCAGTTTGTTTCAGGAAACAACAACAAACTTTGAGCTAGCGAGCTCCACGCTGAAAATGGAAAGTTTAGAAAAAGGTTTTGATGGTGCAACAAGGCCGGCCTGGTAGGTTCTTTAAAGCCCATGTTGCAGGTTAACCACCACTGTTGATTATTGGGTACAAAAAGCACTTAAGAAACAGTGAGGAAAATAAGTATTTGAACACGCGGCTATTTTGTAAGTTCTCACACTTAGAAATCATGGAGGGTCTGAAATTGTCATCGTAGGTGCATGTCCACTGTGAGAGACATAATCTAAGTGGGAGAACTTGCTAAATAGCAGGTGTTCAAATACTTATTTTCCTCACTGTACATCATTTTTAAAAATGTCTCCAAATAGTGTTAAATGTCAGTTTTTGGTCCTTTTTGGTATTCGTGGGTTTATTAAGTCAATTCAGCGATGACATCACAATGGGAAGCGAAGGCTCAGCCTGGCACTAGAACTACGTCAACTGACTGGGAGGAGGAAGAGGAGGAAGAGGAGGAAAGGCCAGCAGCCGTATAATTACCAACCTGCCAGACGTGAGAGGGCAAATGAGCAACTGCCAAATTTTGGGGAAGTCTCCTTCATTTACCTCCTTCATTCATCTCCTTCATTCATCTCCTTCATTTACCTCCTTCATTCATCTCCTTCATTCATCTCCTTCATTCATCTCCTTCATTCAACTCCTTCATTCATCTCCTTCATTTAAGTCCTTCATTTAAGTCCTTCATTCATCTCCTTCATTCAACTCCTTCATTCATCTCCTTCATTCATCTCCTTCATTCATCTCCTTCATTTATCTCCTTCTTTCATCTCCTTCATTCATCTCCTTCATTCATCTCCTTCTTTCATCTGCTTCATTCATCTCCTTCATTTAACTCCTTCATTTAACTCCTTCATTCATCTCCATCATTTATCTCCTTCATTCATCTCCTTCATTTAGCAACGCAGCAGTGCATACAATGACTTTACTTTTTACTGTCAGTGAATAGCACCGAGTGAACGTCAACGTTTTCTTTCTATCTAGTGACAGTGATCATGTCGTTCAGATAAGTACTGGTACATTATCTAGATCTAGGGATAGAAGGCATCCCCCCCCCCCCCCCCGAGTGTTATTTACCTCTTCCTCCGGTGAAAACGTGTCGCTGTGTTTGGCAGACTGTGCTTGTGTGTGTGTGGCGAAGCTGCGGTAGAGAGCGGGTGGTGTAGGGGAGTGAGTGGGTGGAGAGCGGGTGGTGTAGGGGAATGAGTGGGTGGGGAGCGGGTGCTGTAGGGGAATGAGTGGGTGGGGAGCGGGTGCTGTAGGGGAATGAGTGGGTGGAGAGCGGGTGCTGTAGGGGAGTGAGTGGTGGAGAGTGAGTGGGTGGGGTCAGTGGGTGGAGAGCGTGTGCTGTAGGGGAGTGAGTGGTGGAGAGTGAGTGGGTGGGGTGAGTGGGTAGGGGAGTGAGTGGGTGGGGAGCAGGTGCTGTAGGGGAGTGAGTGGTGGAGAGAGCGTGCTGTAGGGGAGTGAGTGGGGGAGAGAGCGTGCTGTAGGGGAGTGAGTGGTGGAGAGCGCGTGGTGTAGGGGAATGAGTGGTGGAGAGAGCGTGCTGTAGGGGAGTGAGTGGGGGAGAGAGCGTGCTGTAGGGGAGTGAGTGGTGGAGAGCGCGTGGTGTAGGGGAATGAGTGGGGGAGAGCGGGTGCTGTAGGGGAATGAGTGGTGGAGAGCGGGTGGTGTAGGGGAGTGAGTGGGGGAGAGCGGGTGGTGTAGGGGAATGAGTGGGGGAGAGCGGGTGGTGTAGGGGAGTGAGTGGGGGAGAGCGGGTGGTGTAGGGGAATGAGTGGGGGAGAGCGGTGGTGTAGGGGAGTGAGTGGTGGAGAGCGGGTGCTGTAGGGGAGTGAGTGGTGGAGAGCGCGTGGTGTAGGGGAGTGAGTGGTGGAGAGCGGGTGCTGTAGGGGAGTGAGTGGTGGAGAGTGCGTGGTGTAGGGGAGTGAGTGGTGGAGAGCGGGTGGTGTAGGGGAGTGAGTGGTGGAGAGAGCGTGGTGTGGGGGAGTGAGTGGTGGAGAGCGGGTGGTGTAGGGGAGTGAGTGGTGGAGAGAGCGTGGTGTAGGGGAGTGAGTGGTGGAGAGTGGGTGCTGTAGGGGAGTGAGTGGTGGAGAGCGCGTGGTGTAGGGGAGTGAGTGGTGGAGAGAGCGTGGTGTAGGGGAGTGAGTGGTGGAGAGCGGGTGGTGTAGGGGAGTGAGTGGTGGAGAGCGCGTGGTGTAGGGGAGTAAGTGGTGGAGAGCGGGTGCTGTAGGGGAGTGAGTGGTGGAGAGAGCGTGGTGTAGGGGAGTGAGTGGTGGAGAGCGGGTGGTGTAGGGGAGTGAGTGGTGGAGAGAGCGTGGTGTAGGGGAGTGAGTGGTGGAGAGCGGGTGGTGTAGGGGAGTGAGTGGTGGAGAGAGCGTGGTGTAGGGGAGTGAGTGGTGGAGAGAGCGTGGTGTAGGGGAGTGAGTGGTGGAGAGCGGGTGGTGTAGGGGAGTGAGTGGTGGAGAGAGCGTGGTGTAGGGGAGTGAGTGGTGGAGAGCGGGTGGTGTAGGGGAGTGAGTGGTGGAGAGCGCGTGGTGTAGGGGAGTGAGTGGTGGAGAGCGGGTGGTGTAGGGGAGTGAGTGGTGGAGAGAGCGTGGTGTAGGGGAGTGAGTGGTGGAGAGAGCGTGGTGTAGGGGAGTGAGTGGTGGAGAGCGGGTGGTGTAGGGGAGTGAGTGGTGGAGAGCGGGTGGTGTAGGGTAGTGAGTGGTGGAGAGCGGGTGGTGTAGGGGAGTGAGTGGTGGAGAGCAGGTGGTGTAGGGGAGGGAGCCTCCGGTCGAGCAGCTCGCCCCGCGATCAGCTAGATCTGACGATGCCTAAATCCGTTTGTGACATCATCATCACGGTCCTCCCCAACCAGCAGCACCAGGATTTTAATGGTTTCTATTAACTTTACCATTAATTATAGACTGAGTTATATGAAAGGCTCCGTATCCCTTGACAACCAGTTCACTGCATACAGACAGGCTGTAAAAACGTCTTATGACAGTATCTATCTATCATTATGGGCCATTATAGCCATTCCCCTTGATGTCATATATCTAAAGATAACAGAATGAGATATGGTGATACCTCATAATAGCAGTGTTAGAAACGATACAAACACCAATCCACTACTACTACCACAGGAGGTCTTATTCTACCACTACGCTCAATAACCCTACCAGTCAGATTACCACAGGAGGTCTTAGTCTACCACTACGCTCCATAACCCTACCAGTCAGATTACCACAGGAGGTCTTAGTCTACCACTACGCTCCATAACCCTACCAGTCAGTTTACCACAGGAGGTCTTAGTCTACCACTACGCTCCATAACCCTACCAGTCAGATTACCACAGGAGGTCTTAGTCTACCACTACGCTCCATAACCCTACCAGTCAGATTACCACAGGAGGTCTTAGTCTACCACTACGCTCCATAACCCTACCAGTCAGATTACCACAAGAGGTCTTAGTCTACCACTATGCTCCATAACCCTACCAGTCAGATTACCACAGGAGGTCTTATATAATTACTATCTCATTTTGATAGTAATTATAGTCATCATTGTTGATCAACCCAGTGAGCGCTGTGCCGTCAGCAGCTGTAACAACCTGACAGCTCGCCTGCTGTGGACGGCAGTCTGCCGTGTAAATGGTAAAAAGAAAAGGTGATGAAACAGTTCCCTGGGGGGACCCTGTGTTAGACATGATATTGCCTGACTTAACTTAACTTTTTAATCTCCAATCTCTGGAGTCTAGTCTGAGGACACCTGTCCGGTACGTCACCTCTCTGGTGTGTCTCTGGAGTCTAGTCTGAGGACACCTGTCCGGTACGTTACCTCTCTGGTGTGTCTCTGGAGTCTAGTCTGAGGACACCTGTCCGGTACGTTACCTCTCTGGTGTGTCTCTGGAGTCTAGTCTGAGGACACCTGTCCGGTACGTTACCTCTCTGGTGTGTCTCTGGAGTCTAGTCTGAGGACACCTGTCCGGTACGTTACCTCTCTGGTGTGTCTCTGGAGTCTAGTCTGAGGACACCTGTCCGGTGTTTCGGTTGAACTGGTTTCTGAGTTAACTGGTGCTAGGGGCAGATGTGGTGTGGGCGTGGCCTTTCAGGACCCATTCTCAACTAACCAGGAAATGAACGTGCTGATCTTCTTTAACTGTCTATGTGCTGATCGCTTCGCTTCTATTTTACATTAATTGGTGTCTTGTGAATCTTGACTATAGAGACGAGCTGCTGAGCACGTGGTCCCGACAGACATGCAAACATGAGCCGTTGTCTGGAGAGTGTCACTCACTGCAAACCACGGAGACACCAAGATGGACTGTGATATTTACATTAGTAAACACTTCACCGTTAAAACACATTGCTAAATGTGTAGAATTTTGTAATCTCTGTCTGTAAAGGCCTTTTTATTGAAACGGGGTTTTCCTCATACTCTGAGTCAGAAAACTCAGCTGCAGTACACAGAGCTTCAGTTTCACTTCTGAACGCTTTACAGAGGGGTTCAGATGTCAGTCATCGCCTAATTTATGGAACATTTTATACCTAAAAACGTGGCAGAGATGTATTATTTTATGGCTGTTGACACCATATTGTGATTAATGCAGTGATAAAATGCAGTGATATCTAAAATAAAAACCCCTCTGTAAAACCCATTGACTCAAATCTGTCAACAAAATAAAAGAAGAATTTGGAATCTGACTTCGACTTTGTGTACATTTTTTCTAGGCATAGTTACGTCAAATTACATATCTGGAATGATTTTCCTTTCTTCATTATGGATATCTGAAATTAACATAACAATTGGATTGTATATCTGAAATTGTGGTTCCTAATAATTATATTGCAGATATTCAGACATTTAATAACATAGATGGACTTTATTGAACCCACACTGAAGTCAAGTCAACTTTATTTGTCATTCTACAATTTGTGCCAGACATCCAGAACATTTGAAAATACGTTTCTCTCCGACCCACGGTGCAATATATGCACTTGTCTTATCTGGAGGAATGAGTTGGCATAATGAATATTAAATAATGTTGTTGTGTTGAGCCAGTAGCTTTTAACTTAACATCTCCGTAGCCTACAGACATATAATACATTTTGCCACAGCAGACAGCTGTCTCCAAGCTGCGTCCAGCTGAGTGTAAAACCTCATATCTTATGTTTAATTTACAGGCTGTTTTGAAGTATAAACCGATTTGATTTAACTTGTGATGCCGTTGCAAGAACCAGACTGACAACGTGGGTGGCTGTGTCGATGCCTGCTCACAACTGGCTACTAACGCAGTGTTTTCCAAAAGTTTTCCGTTATCAGGGTTATATTTGTAGCCTTATCATTCTGTTATTAATCAGACTTCAAGTCGATTTGAGATGCTTTCTACAGAGAGAAGTGAAACATACCTTCTGTCTGGCAACGACTCATGCCAGATTAACTTGTGTTGATTGGGTTTTATATTTAATTCTACGGACGTGCATCATTGTTATGGTAGTCCAAACTCCACATTACTACTCATTCATCACATTTGTCAAACTCCCATTGTGTAGCCATGTGGATATTAGGCTGCAGGTGTGGAAAGGAGAAATATCAGGCTTGTGCTCGGGTCTTTGTTGTTAGCTTTGTGTTATTTATAATAGGTTGGGCTCAGTTTTACTACTAATTTGTGTTATTTATAATAGGTTGGGCTCAGTTTTACTACTAATTTAAGCGTGAATGTCACTAAATAATCTAAAAAAATCTGTGTCCGTGGTTTACAGTAGAGACCGTGGTAGAGACGTTACACGCCAGACAAGAGTGATGTTTTAATAATGAAAACGGCTCATTTGTTCATGTCTGTCTGATCGGGTCCAGGACTCCTGTCCCAGCAACCCGTTCCTACCGTAATGTTTCACAAGACCCGACACATGAACGGGAAAAGAGGAGAATGGGTCGGAATGGTGTACTGCAGCGGTGCAGCCCCGCCTGCAGCACCTAGCACCAGTTAACTCAACGACCAGTTAAACCGGAACACCGGTGTCGTGCCGATGTACGTATCCCCGCCAGGATCTGTATCCCCTGGCCGCGGGAGCGCGCATGCACGCAGAGCGGAGACTCTGCTGCCCTTTGAATTTCCCTCTTAAATGGAACAAATAGCGACGTGGAAGACTCGGCAGGGTTACCATAGTAACATGGGTCTCAGGTAACTACATAAATACGTGTATTTGTCTGTTACATTAAGGCGACGTGTCAAATGTAGCATCGTTTAATATTATGGACTGATGGGCGTATCCTCCCTGTCCTCTAACGGGATTTCTGTTTTAATTTTATTTAGTTTAATATGGCTTTTCAATTAAACACTTTTTCACCTGTCTACCATATGAGTTACATAGGAGGTACTCAAAATATCACATACACTAATATATACACAATATATACACACTAATATATACACAATATATACACACTAATATATACACAATATATACACACTAATATATACACAATATATACACACTAATATATACACAATTTATACACACTAATATATACACAATATATACACACTAATATATACACACTAATATATACACACTAATATATACACAATATATACACACTAATATATACACACTAATATATACACACAAATATATACACACTAATATATACACAATATATACACACTAATATATACACAATATATACACACTAGCAAAAGTTACATAGGGGATACCAAAAATATCAGGCCGTTCTTCACCTGATATTTTGGGTATCCCCTGTGTAACTGTTGCTAGACAACAGCAAACCTCTCCATATTGTGTCAGGTTGTTTATTGTGAACTATTAAACACACACAATACCACCCATGATGACAGGACAGAGCCTTCCAATGTTAGGGATGGGATACATAAAATGTCAGGTGAAAAACGGCCTGATATTTTGAGTACCTCCTATGTAACTCATATGGTAGACAGGTGAAAAAGTGTTTAATTGAAAAGCCATATTAAACTAAATTAAATTAAAACAGAAATCCCGTTAGAGGACAGGGAGGATACGCCCATCAGTCCATAATATTAAACGATGCTACATTTGACACGTCGCCTTAATGTAACAGACAAATACACGTATTTATGTAGTTACCTGAGACCCATGTTACTATGGTAACCCTGCCGAGTCTTCCACGTCGCTATTTGTTCCATTTAAGAGGGAAATTCAAAGGGCAGCAGAGTCTCCGCTCTGCGTGCATGCGCGCTCCCGCGGCCAGGGGATACAGATCCTGGCGGGGATACGTACATCGGCACGACACCGGTACGTTACCTCTCTGGTGTGTCTCTGGAGTCTAGTCTGAGGACACCTGTCCGGTACGTTACCTCTCTGGTGTGTCTCTGGAGTCTAGTCTGAGGACACCTGTCCGGTACGTTACCTCTCTGGTGTGTCTCTGGAGTCTAGTCTGAGGACACCTGTCCGGTACGTTACCTCTCTGGTGTGTCTCTGGAGTCTAGTCTGAGGACACCTGTCCGGTACGTTACCTCTCTGGTGTGTCTCTGGAGTCTAGTCTGAGGACACCTGTCCGTCCGTTGGGACACGGCTCGCTGTTAAGGACACAGTAACACCGCGTAGCTCCTCCTGTTAATGTCTAGAAGACGTTTTATCGAACACACCCGTTCGTCTTCAGAGCCTGTTTGAGTAAACACATGGCACGTAGGAAAGTATTTAGCCTTTTAAAAGTAGAACCAAATATAAACTAACTTGTGGCGTTTTTCCATTGATGGTAACAACTCGACTCACCTCGCCTTGACTCGCCTCTACTCGGTTCGTCCCGTTCTCGGTCTGTTTTCCGTTGCAGATTGAGTAGCCTCAGCGTGGCTGGTTACCATAGCTACGCGTGATGACGTAATTTTCAACGTGATTCACAGCAGCACGTCGGCTACTCGCCAATGTTTTGTTTCAAAAGAAACTGAAGGAAGCAACTAAAACCACCGCTAAAAAAAACAGGAGTTTGGGAATTCAGACGGAGTTCAGACGTCGCCGTGACGACACCAAAGGGTAAGTTAAGTTTCCTGGTAACGTTAGCTAACATTAGCATGTGTTAGCGACCCCGGTCAGTATTTACTATACGCTATATAAAGTACATGAACTTTAGTGTAACCACTGTGATGTCTCCTATCCCCAACTGAATCTCTCGGAGCCCGTCAGGTTGGTGGTAACAGCAGGTTTATTCCTCATCTGCATTTATGACAAAGGACAATAGTGTAGAATGGTCATCTGATGTGGACAAACAGCGATTGCTCTGTCTAGGGGTAAATCCTCCGTTGCTTTTAGGATTACCCTACAGTGTGTACTACTCTTAAAACTCACATTGATAGTTACAGTTTGACACATTGATCGTATAGTGGATTTAAACTCATAAACTAAATGAATGAAACAACAAATTGTCCCTCTTACTTTTGGAATAAAGAAATAACATGTAACAATGTTATTACACAGAATTCCCTACAGTTACCTTTACATTTTTCTAATTTATGTTAACAATTATATGAAAACAATAATGCAACGTCATTACATTTCAACACAGGAGGCAAATAAACAGTAGAAAATACCTCAACCTTAAGTTTAAATATTACAACAACATATGGTAACATACCCAGTAAGCACACATACGTCTCCACGACGTATTGGCGATGTAATCAAAATACGGCGGGGATATGTAGTAGTTTGGTCGTTTGCTCACTGGCACGACGTCCCTAAGACGTCGCTGCTATACGTTTCTGCGACATGCAGCCGCTCTTTCCGCGACGTACAGATATAAACATCGTTTTAACGTATATAATACATCGTACAGATGCAGGCTCATTTACATCGTTCTAACGTATATAATACATCGTACAGATGCAGGCTCATTTACATCGTTCTAACGTATATAATACATCGTACAGATGCAGGCTCATTTACATCGTTCTAACGTATATAATACATCGTACAGATGCAGGCTCATTTACATCGTTCTAACGTATATAATACATCGTACAGATGCAGGCTCATTTACATCGTTCTAACGTATATAATACATCGTACAGATGCAGGCTCATTTACATCGTTCTAACGTATATAATACGTCGTACAGATGCGGGCTCATATACATCGTTCTAACGTATATAATACATCGTACAGATGCAGGCTCATTTACATCGTTCTAACGTATATAATACGTCGTACAGATGCAGGCTCATTTACATCGTTCTAACGTATATAATACGTCGTACAGATGCGGGCTCATATACATCGTTCTAACGTATATAATACATCGTACAGATGCAGGCTCATTTACATCGTTCTAACGTATATAATACATCGTACAGATGCGGGCTCATTTACATCGTTCTAACGTATATAATACATCGTACAGATGCGGGCTCATTTACATCGTTCTAACGTATATAATACATCGTACAGATGCAGGCTCATTTACATCGTTCTAACGTATATAATACATCGTACAGATGCGGGCTCATTTACATCGTTCTAACGTATATAATACATCGTACAGATGCAGGCTCATTTACATCGTTCTAACGTATATAATACATCGTACAGATGCGGGCTCATTTACATCGTTCTAACGTATATAATACATCGTACAGATGCGGGCTCATTTACATCGTTCTAACGTATATAATACATCGTACAGATGCGGGCTCATTTACATCGTTCTAACGTATATAATACATCGTACAGATGCAGGCTCATTTACATCGTTCTAACGTATATAATACATCGTACAGATGCAGGCTCATTTACATCGTTCTAACGTATATAATACATCGTACAGATGCAGGCTCATTTACATCGTTCTAACGTATATAATACATCGTACAGATGCGGGCTCATGTACATCGTTCTAACGTATATAATACATCGTACAGATGCAGGCTCATGTACATCGTTCTAACGTATATAATACATCGTACAGATGCGGGCTCATGTACATCGTTCTAACGTATATAATACATCGTACAGATGCAGGCTCATTTACATCGTTCTAACGTATATAATACGTCGTACAGATGCAGGCTCATTTACATCGTTCTAACGTATATAATACATCGTACAGATGCTGGCTCATTTACATCGTTCTAACGTATATAATACATCGTACAGATGCGGGCTCATTTACATCGTTCTAACGTATATAGCTCATTTACATCGTTCTAACGTATATAATACGTCGTACAGATGCAGGCTCATTTACATCGTTCTAACGTATATAATACGTCGTACAGATGCAGGCTCATTTACATCGTTCTAACGTATATAATACATCGTACAGATGCAGGCTCATTTACATCGTTCTAACGTATATAATACGTCGTACAGATGCAGGCTCATTTACATCGTTCTAACGTATATAATACATCGTACAGATGCAATACGTCGTACAGATGCAGGCTCATTTACATCGTTCTAACATATATAATACATCGTACAGATGCGGGCTCATCGTTCTAACGTATATAATACATCGTACAGATGCAGGCTCATTTACATCGTTCTAACGTATATAATACGTCGTACAGATGCAGGCTCATTTACATCGTTCTAACGTATATAATACATCGTACAGATGCAGGCTCATTTACATCGTTCTAACGTATATAATACGTCGTACAGATGCAGGCTCATTTACATCGTTCTAACGTATATAATACATCGTACAGATGCAATACGTCGTACAGATGCAGGCTCATTTACATCGTTCTAACATATATAATACATCGTACAGATGCAGGCTCATTTACATCGTTCTAACATATATAATACATCGTACAGATGCAGGCTCATTTACATCGTTCTAACATATATAATACATCGTACAGATGCGGGCTCATCGTTCTAACGTATATAATACGTCGTACAGATGCAGGCTCATTTACATCGTTCTAACGTATATAATA
Source organism: Etheostoma nigrum (assembly GCA_029931835.1). Classification (NCBI taxonomy): domain Eukaryota; kingdom Metazoa; phylum Chordata; class Actinopteri; order Perciformes; family Percidae; genus Etheostoma; species Etheostoma nigrum. The sequence continues at coordinate 33,732,057 of CM057238.1, forward strand.
CATCGTACAGATGCAGACTCATTTACATCGTTCTAACGTATATAATACGTCGTACAGATGCAGGCTCATTTACATCGTTCTAACGTATATAATACATCGTACAGATGCAGGCTCATTTACATCGTTCTAACGTATATAATACATCGTACAGATGCGGGCTCATTTACATCGTTCTAACGTATATAATACATCGTACAGATGCAGGCTCATTTACATCGTTCTAACGTATATAATACATCGTACAGATGCAGGCTCATTTACATCGTTCTAACGTATATAATACATCGTACAGATGCAGGCTCATTTACATCGTTCTAACGTATATAATACATCGTACAGATGCAGGCTCATTTACATCGTTCTAACGTATATAATACATCGTACAGATGCAGGCTCATTTACATCGTTCTAACGTATATAATACATCGTACAGATGCAGGCTCATTTACATCGTTCTAACGTATATAATACATCGTCCCAACATCCGCTATACATTTTACAGATGCAATCTCAGGCACATCTTCCTGACATGTGTTATACGTAGAATAGATGTCAGGAAGATGTGCATTAACCCATTTAACAGAACTGGTCAGTATAGGTCACACGAAATTACTTTAAATATCTTTACTAAATTACATGAATTGCTTAAGTAAGAGATAAGTCATACACAATTACTTATAATACATTTTATTTATGAAGCACTTTTAAGGGTACCCCAAAAATTTACATAGTTCAAATTATTATAGAAAACAGCACACTAACACATTAAAAGCTATTCTGAAAATACGAAAAAATGATCATGTAGCTATATTTTGAGATAATATCCTACTTTTGTCTATACTAAGGACTAATGTACAAAAACACTATTACAAGCTTAAACCAGTGTTTTTTTTAAGTCTGCCACTGTAAGCCTCCCCTTAAGCAAAGAGCTGGGGCATGCACGTTTCCTGGGAACGGTGTGCAACGGCTTAAGTTGTTTTCTCTCGTTTTGTGGTTGTGTCTCGATTATTGGCTGTGTTCCAGGTGATACCCAATCAGAATCAGTTAAGCTAAAAAGTCAATTTATCCATTTTTGGATGCCAATGGGATCATGATAATGTTATTTGAACCCAAAGACACTGAGTAATTGAGCAATTATTTTTCTTAATCTGTAGGAGTCCTTGAAATATACATATTTCTCTCTTTTGACTACACACTCGTGAGCTGTGTATCCCTGCTTCACAACAGCAGTGTGTACATGTTGGAGAAGAAAAAACTAATTATCACACTATATTGTCCACTGTGTATCATAATGTCAATTATTTCAGTAGCTAAAAAAAGGTTGTGTCTGCTCCAGCCTCTTCTCCAGTCTGTTGCCGGTCGTGGGGGGGGGGTCCTTGATGGCCTACTCGGCTTCGGACTCAGGAAAGTAGGATTCCTCTGTGCTGCAGCTGTGGCAAAAACAAAAGATTTGGGTTAAGTGCGTTATTTAAAGATGTATCTTTTAATGCATGGAAGTATTTTTTTTTATTTAATTTGTTTCTTCTCGCTCTGTTTTTAGGAAGTGGTTGAGTAATGTAACGCAAGTCTTTTTTTTTGCAGATGTGAATAGAAGACCAGTTTCATCAAGTAGAATATGGCAAACCAAATGTTGTTAACATAGTTAAATTCTCTGCAAACTTTTCCTCAGAAGCTCCAATTCAACCTTTTAATATAATTGAACAGTAAGGCCATTTGGTCAGTAGGGGGAGCTGCAGTTTGTGCAGTTTCATTTTGGATGAAGTTCAAGATCCACAACAGGTGGGCTGTTTACGGGAGAAGGAATACAGCTACGGCCAAAAGTTACGCAAAAAATTCTGCTAAATCTAGACTAATATAATGACATATTTGTTATACTTTCACCCAGGAAAACACGTTCCGTTCTTCTAGAGTTTTAATTCAAATCCCGGTCTGTTTCCTGAACTGAACTACTCGTTTTGGTGCTTAAATTTAACTGTTGTTTTGTCACCGTAGCTGTATCCCATCTAGCCACAACCACTGTTAAAGCGCCATTCTGACAATATGTATTTAGATCACTTTCTAAATGAAAGCTTTTAAATCTAAGCTTTAAATTTGTTATGCATTGTCCCATAAAATATGCCGTAACACTCTCTCTAAAAGGGCTAACATCAAGGTTTCAGGGTAATCACAATGATTTAAAAAGTATTTTTGACACCAAAGGTGCCATTTTATGCTGCCCTCTCTTTACTTCCTACTTCCATTTTCAATTAAGATTTTTGTAAACTTACCACAGATGATTTGGCAAAGTAATGGCTGGGAATATGGCAGCTTTCCGCATGTCTCACATGTGCTCTTGGTCATCATGGCAGTTGAGAGATCTGAAAAATACTAACATATATAAAACATTTTAAATAAGATAAAATCCTTAATTAATCCCACATTGGGGACATTTTCAGTGATACTGCATCAAAGGGAAAGTGCAATGACAAACGCGTCAGTAAAAATGCAAGAATAAAGCAGTAAAAACAGTTAAGGACACAGACAGAACGTTTAATAACACCGTATTCACAGTATTGCAGAAGTTATTGATATTGCATAATAAGGCGTAGATAGATGTTGCACATGAGTAAATTGTCACATAGGGTGCGTGAGGTCTACTTGGAGCAGTGTTGATTATAAAGTCTGACAGCAGCAGGAAGGATGTGTGGTATCTCTTCTTCACTGCATGTTTGGAAAACTAGATAGATTCGGATTACATCATACAAAAACCTAATATGACAACATGACTCTTTTTATTTGTTGATCAGGTTTATGCACACATACCCACACACATTATTGTGGTATGATGTCCTTCATCTGTTCATTGCCTTCTCTCACAACTCCTGCCCACATCTCCTGATCTTCCACTATACATAATGCCAACATAAAAACTGACACACTATGTGAAAGTTATCAACAAATGATGCTCTTTTGTGAGGATGCAGTATTTTTAGTATTGCAAACTATTGTTTTGCAATGAACACGGTGTATTCCTGACATTTTGTAGAAGATGGTGGATATTCTTAGCAATTACCACTTATCTAATGAGGGATAACTAGTGAAACAAACAAGCAAACACACAACAACCAACAGTTTACCAAAGTTACCCTTACTTTAAACATGAAACGGAAAAGTAACAATCAAATTAATTGTGATATTGATGATTGTATTGATCTCAAAGTCAAATGAGTTTCAATATGTCCATCGAACGCGTGTAGTCCTAGTTAGGTTTATGGTCAATTTAGCTTCAACAAAACGTAAAACGGTCACCATCTAATAACTGGTATTTTATGACCGTTGGCACTCTGAACCGTTTTTAAACCGTTTTTTAAATAAATTGTTAAACAGATTTAACGTTCATGCCAAGTGTACAGAAACTAACCACAGTCTTACTAAACTGTTTAACATAGCTAGATAGTGCCATTTGGTGATAAGCAGGGTAAAAATAAAACCTTATAATCACAACGTATTAAGTACGACCGTTAGCATGCAATTAGCCGCCCCCTAAACTTCACCTTTTAAAAACAAGATTTAACGTTAGCTAGCTAGCTAGTTGACAGATTAGCTAACGCTATATTCCGAATTTACCTTCAGTAAAGTCTTCAGCTTTATGTTCCCAGTTGAGGTTACAGTTCCATTTAAGCCAACAAAAGAAAAGTAACCGATACAAGCAAAGTATGACTGAGGTATGACACTCGGTTACGGTTAGCTAGATAACGCTAGCATCAACGTTAACGGATATCGGGTAACGTTCAATTATGCCTAACGTTAACGTTAGCTAACGTTAATGGCCTGTGTAACTTTAACGTTATGGTTGGTTAGCTAGCTAGCTAGCCAAATTAGTAGCTACATTTAGCTAGCTAGAACACGGGTATTTTAATTGAACGTGAAAAGGGCGGCTAGTGTGATGTTAGCCTGATCTTAAGGCTTTAAAGTTACTTTAGTCAAACCATGACATGGCGTAGCTAACTTAGCTAACGCTAGTAGCTAAAATATCTTGTTATTTGTCAGATGAACACCAACTTCCACATGCGAAAGCGTCAAAATATTGTTTTAGCTAACGTTAACTACGTTAAGATGAAATAGTACTTACCATGGAGTTTAACAGCAACGAAGCAGTCGTCCCTCCCAACCCTTCGTAGACTGGCAACTTTTTTCCTTCCTTTGTCGACTGTGGCGCGAATATGTTGCTGGGCAGTATTCAGATTTACTGTCCATCACATCAACAGTGTGTGTAACGCACGTAAAGACGTCCAGACGCCCAATAAACGATGCTTCCAAATGACCCGCAAACAACCGAGGATCCTGTAATACATTTTACCGACATATTTTAGTACGTTGCTGCGATGTATTGATTCCCATCATAATACGACGTCCAGACGCCCAATAAACGATGCTTCCAAATGACCCGCAAACAACCGAGGAACTTGTAATACATCTAAAAGACATATTTAATACGTTGCTGCGATGTATAGATTTCCATCGTATTACGACGTACTGACGCTCAATTTACGATGCTTCCAAATGACCCGCGAACAATGGCAGATGAAGCGATCATTTGCAGACGTCGTGCCGACGTATGTGTGCTTACTGGGTACCTGCATTTATGACAAAGGACAATAGTGTAGAATGGTCATCTGATGTGGACAAACAGCGCATGCTCTATCTGGAAAAACGGCATCGTGTTAAAGTTAGCTAGCTATAGAGATTTTCTACTGGCTATAAAACTCAAAAACGGATGGTTAATTTCATAAAAACATGGCGAAATTAAATAAAGACACATAATATTCAACCAAATACATCTAGCTGAACTTTTACGTGCTTTTCAAATAAGTTAGCATTGTTTAGTGCACAGACATTCAGAGACACGTTACCTAGGGGTAAATCCTCCGTTGATTTGAGGATTACCCATAATCCTTTGTCATTAATAGCGTACGCTGCAGGTACAACATTACAACAGTAGGTGGCACAATAGTCCCATTTAGTAGGATTTAACCTGAACCTTTTTAACTATGTTACATTAGCAACCATGATTACACACCAGAACATGTCTGCTGTGTACCGTTTGTGTTTCAGAGCATTAACGCTTTGCAAAACCGCCGCCGCAGACCGTCTGGTGGGCGATGTCCGACGGGTGAGATCTCTGGTTCTGACCTGCTGGGCTTCGTATAATCTTTATGAGAGTCATGGAGAGGCTTATGACAACGACTGGGATGCATCTGGACCAGCAGAGTCGGGGGGGGACACTGTCACAGGGTGCAGAGGAAGAAGACCGGGGTGGACGGGAGGGTTTGATGCGCTACTTGAAGAGTTAAATATAAACATTTCTTCGATATATTGTCTTGTTTTTTTAAAGTAACAGTGTGCAATATTGGAAACAACATAAAGCCCCTAATATATAGCCCTTAATATTGAACAGTTAAAGTGAGAATAGTGCAGAGAGTAGATAATCTGTCGGTTTCTGGCTAGATTATATATTTTTTAAATGTCCCGTTTGTTCCGGACACACACTCCGCACTCTTGTCTGCTAACAACGCAGCGATCCGACCAATCAGCAGTCTGCAGGTTTCCACGTCACCTTTTGGTATCGCATCAGCTCGCTTAGAACCTCGACTGAGGTAGTACGAAAAAAAGTACCTGGTAGCAGGTCCCAGGGACTTTTTTTCGTAATGGAAAACCAAAAAAGGCGAGTAGAGTCGAGGCGAGTAGAGTAGATACCACGCAGTGGAAAACCGCCATTGGATTCGAGCTCGTAGGCTTACCTTCCTGGGAAAATTTAACATCCTTCACCCGAGCAGGAAAACAACCCGCAGCTTGGCCATCCTATCTCGTCCTGTGCACTGGCTTATCTCTCCAAGGACACGCAGATGAACTGAGCTTTTAACAACACACACCATCCCCCCCATAGACATAATAAAGAGTAGACGCCGCATCGACCGCTACTGCCTATTGGCGCTGACGAGATTTGGGGCCGCCATCTTGGACCGGTCACCCGCTCCACTCAGTGTAATGTGTTTGGCAGGTGCAATGAGCTGTCAGCGTGTTTAATTAATCAATCTCACTGAATACCGAACTGATTTTCATGTTTTTTTTGCTACAAAGGTCATACATGTAGCTATGATACAGGACACATGATTAGGCGTATTTTAATATTCATAGTGTGCTTAACAGTAATAGAATATTCTGATATGATATAAATTCACAGACGTCCGAGGTCAAAACTGGAAACATAATCCCCGAAGAGGGAGAGCAACGGGGACATTTCCAGTTTGACTATAAATCTGATTGAAAAACCTAATGTTGTGTCTTTAAAAAAAAAGAACAAGGACAGAGGTAGTTTTTCTTCTGTATTTAGTCAGGGGACAAAAACGGGGGACTGTCCCCTAAATCCGAGGACGTCTGGTCACCCTAGACCCTAGACCAGACATCCTCGGTGTATCTATCATTTGTAAATGATAGGTATTTGCAAAGTACCCCTACATCATGTTTTTTTCATGGTTTAGGCCAAATGGAGAAAGTAAATCTAGGATTGATTATTGGCTGGTAAGTGATAACTTTATGGCATATGTTAAACAAACTCAAATCTCTAAAGCGCCTTTATCTGATCATTGTTTCATAGATCTAGTTTTGGAACCCAGAGTGAGGGTAACCAGAAACAAAGGATATTGGAAGTTTAATTCTAAGATGTTACAAAATGAGGAATATTGCATGAAGGTCGGGGAAATTATAAGAGATGTTGAAAAAGATGTCTTAATTGAAGGTTATATTGGTAGGTGGGAATTTACTAAATATAAGATTAGGGAGTTCACAATTAACTATTGCAAGGATCTAAATAGGAAAAAAAGACAATATGAAAGTAATTTGTTGAGGGAAATTAGCCAGTGTTGTAGTAATCTGGACCTAAATTATCAAGACAAAAACAAATGAATGGAGTTACAAGCCCAATTAGACAAGCTATATCTTGAAAGAGCACAGGGGGCCTTTATCAGGTCGAGAGCCAAATGGGTCGAGGAAGGTGAACAGAACTCTTCATATTTTAGTAGTTTGGAAAAAAACAGACAGCAACAAAACTCAATTACTAGTTTAATGATAAATGGGATAGAAAGCAAAGATTTTAGAAGTATAGAAAAAGAAGTTTCCTCTTTTTTCTCCAAACTGTACTCTTCCAATTATTCTGATACAGAGGCTGATTATTTGTTTTTTGTTGATAAAATCAAGAATGTTATCCCAGGTATTGATGAGTCCTTTAAAGATATTTGCGTCAGAGCTGAGTATTGAGGAGTTGGATTTAGTTATTCGCAAGATGAAGTTGAACAAATCTCCAGGGACAGATGGTCTCACAACAAACTTCTATCAATTCTTTTGGAATGATTTGAGAAATCTGCTATTTAAAGCATTACTGGAATGTATAGAGAAGAAAGAACTGATGTCTTCCCTGAAACAAGGTCTTATTACTTTGATTCCTAAATCTGGTAAAGACAAGAGAATTTTAGATAATTTGAGACCAATTACACTGTTGAATACTGATTACAAGTTACTATCTGGACTTGTTGCTACTAGACTGAAGGAAGGTGTGTCAACCATTATTGGTGAGACACAATCAGGCTTTTTGAAAGGAAGGTCCATTCACAACAACATAAGACTGGTTTTAGATTGACTGGAGTACAGTGACATGATTCAGGATGGGGGGTTTATTTTATTCTTGGACTTTTATAAAGCATTTGATTCTGTTGAACATCCCTTTATCTTGAAAACTTTGCATCATTTTGGATTTGGGGAAAATTTTAGAAACATAATTGGGATGCTATATAACGGCATTAATAGTTCTGTAGCTTTAGGGCACCTGTCCTCGATTTGAGATTAAGAAGGGAATTCGTCCGGGTTGCAGTAGCTCCCCACTTCTATTCATAATGGTTGCAGAAATGTTGTCCATTTTGATCCAGAGTAGCTGTATTGAAGGGTTAGTTGTGAATGACAGACAAATTACCATAAGTCAATTGGCTGACGACACAACTTTATTTCTTATAAATGAAAATCAAAAATCAAATTCCCGTAGCCTTACAAATCATTGACCAGTTTTCAAGAGCTTCAGGCTTACAATTGAATCTAAATAAATGTGAAATTGTATCACTCCATGATTATCCCTTGCAACCTTTGTATAACATAAAAGTCAAGTCTCAAGTTAAATACTTGGGGTTTGTTATTTCCAAGGATAAAATCATTTCAGACAAAATTAATATATGGAACAATATAGAGAAGTGTAAATTAATCTTAAATAGGTGGCTGCAGACAGATAATATATATTTGAGAGAGTCTTATTATCCATAATGGACAGCTTATCCAGATTTATTGACCCTGCCTTCACTTTACCCATCTCTACAAATATGATCAAAGCCATAAACAAGGTCAACTTTAATTTCATATAGAGAAACAAATGTCAATACATAAGGAAAATTGACATGGTTAAAAACTATGAAGGATAAGCATCTGAAGATGGATGGATGGATATAGTAGATCTATAATAACATAGATTAGAGATTATGTCTAGTAGATCTATAATAACATAGATTAGAGATTATGTCTAGTAGATCTATAATAACATAGATTAGAGATTATGTCTAGTAGATCTATAATAACATAGACTAGAGATTATGTCTATTAGATCTATAATAACATAGATTAGAGATTATGTCTAGTGGATCTATAATAACATAGACTAGAGATTATGTCTAGTAGATCTATAATAACATAGATTAGAGATTATGTCTAGTAGATCTATAATAACATAGATTAGAGATTATGTCTAGTGGATCTATAATAACATAGATTAGAGATTATGTCTAGTAGATCTATAATAACATAGATTAGAGATTATGTCTAGTGGATCTATAATAACATAGATTAGAGATTATGTCTAGTGGATCTATAATAACAGATTAGAGAATATGTCTAGTAGATCTATAATAACATAGATTAGAGAATATGTCTAGTAGATCTATAATAACATAGATTAGAGATTATGTCTAGTAGATCTATAATAACATAGATTAGATATTATGTCTAGTAGATCTATAATAACATAGATTAGAGATTATGTCTAGTAGATCTATAATAACATAGACTAGAGATTATGTCTATTAGATCTATAATAACATAGATTAGAGATTATGTCTAGTGGATCTATAATAACATAGACTAGAGATTATGTCTAGTAGATCTATAATAACATAGATTAGAGATTATGTCTAGTAGATCTATAATAACATAGATTAGAGATTATGTCTAGTAGATCTATAATAACATAGATTAGAGATTATGTCTAGTGGATCTATAATAACATAGATTAGAGAATATGTCTAGTAGATCTATAATAACATAGATTAGAGATTATGTCTAGTAGATCTATAATAACATAGATTAGATATTATGTCTAGTAGATCTATAATAACATAGATTAGAGATTATGTCTAGTAGATCTATAATAACATAGACTAGAGATTATGTCTAGTAGATCTATAATAACATAGATTAGAGATTATGTCTAGTGGATCTATAATAACATAGATTAGAGATTATGTCTAGTGGATCTATAATAACATAGATTAGAGATTATGTCTAGTAGATCTATAATAACATAGATTAGATATTATGTCTAGTGGATCTATAATAACATAGATTAGAGATTATGTCTAGTGGATCTATAATAACATAGATTAGAGATTATGTCTAGTAGATCTATAATAACATAGATTAGAGATTATGTCTAGTAGATCTATAATAACATAGATTAGATATTATGTCTAGTGGATCTATACTAATAAGAACATACAGTATATATAGTATACAGTACTTCATTAGACACTGAAACATAGTATATATACAGTATATACTCATATATGTTTTTTATGTAAGGTGCAGGTGGAAGAGACGTGATTTGAGTCTTAGGGGACGATGCGTAGGCTTTGGGACATCCTGATGTCAAGAGGGAGCTCAGTTGTCCCTCGCTGTTGGGGGGGGGCAACATGCAGGTTGGCTGATGCAGAGTGGAGTGGGCGGGTTGGGGTCTAGGGTTTGACCATGTCCTGGATCCAGTCCTGGCCCTGTATGCCAGTACTAGTGTGTTGAAGCGGATGGGCAGCGACTGGTAACCAGGGAATCCAGTGGCAGAGCGGCGTAGTGGGGGACAACTCGGGGACGAAGAAGACAAGTCCACTCAGACTGTTGGGGACACGTTAGCCATCTGGATCAGATCTCATGGTGCTAGGGAAGGCTAAACATGAGGACCAGATTCATCCCAAATGCCCTTCTCCCACTGGGAATACCAGGGGAATGGGTGGGGTGTATGGATGAGCCCTCGTTGCTATGGAGGGGGAGTCCCAGGTACCCAGCAGGCCCAGTTCCACTGAAGATCTGGGTTCAGGACCTTTTAAAATGGAGCTACAGACCAGCAACCTTTTTAGTATTTGACTAGATTTGGTGGTCCTGAGTCCATGCCCAGGATCCTAAAATGAGATGATATTTGGGAAGAATGTTCCCAGCGGGGTCAGGAAACTTGGGAAGACCTAACTTCCCGAGTAGTTGCCAGCGACCGTGGTTTATTACATTTCTTTAGGAACGCAGCGCAGTGCTTCAACCTCCATTTATATTTCTTTATCTTCATGCAGGAGGCAACAACTTTTAACTTCTTCCATTCATTCTAACCAGAATACAAGGGATTCAACAAGCCTTTATTTAGGGAATCAGAGGAAACATCATCTCATCTTCACAATAATGATAGAATAATATATATGAACCTTTTTAAAGCAGACATCAGATTAAGAGATTAAAAGCTCAATGAGCCGACAGAAAGCCTCCAGTCATCTCTTCATTTCTTTATTTATGGATTTAAAACAGGACGCAGACATCTTCTCTAAAACAAAGCTTTACACTCAGTGGCACGGGGGGGGGGGGGACATCGGGCATGAGCACTTAAAAAAATGAAAATCTCTGCGTTGAGAACAGGACGACCACCCGTCCCGCGTAGCGCACGCCGTTTGACGCCCGATTCATACGTCCCGCAAATTAAGACCGTGTCCCGCTTAATCAAAAAAAAGTTGGTCGCTCTATATCTTACTGCTGAAAAGGTTTGAGTCCTAAAGGTGTCCCCAAAGTCCTAAAGGTGTCCCCAAAGTCCTAAAGGTGTCCCCAAAGTCCTAAAGGTGTCCCCAAAGTCCTAACGGTGTCCCCAAAGTCTCCCCAAAGTCCTAAAGGTGTCCCCCAAGTCCTAAAGGTGTCCCCAAAGTCCTAACGGTGTCCCCAAAGTCTCCCCAAAGTCCTAAAGGTGTCCCCCAAGTCCTAAAGGTGTCCCCAAAGTCCTAACGGTGTCCCCAAAGTCCTAAAGGTGTCCCAAAAGTCCTAAAGGTGTCCCAGAAGTGTCCCCAAAGTCCTAAAGGTGTCCCCAAGGTCCTAAAGGTGTCCCCAAAGTGGTGTTGACCAACTACAATTCCTGTTAATGATATCATTAATAATTAATTTTATATTATACGGGGATCCACTGTATGGAGCAATACTGTAACCTGGGCAACGAGACTGAAGCAAAACCTTTACAGTGTCAACACAACATTTAAAATATAAGATATAAAATATAAGATATAAAATATAAGATATAAAATATAAGATATAAGATATAAAATATAAGATATAAAATATAAAATATAAGATATAAAATATAAAATATAAAATATAAGATATAAAATATGAGGGGGGGGCCCAGTCCAGAGAGCAACTATATACTATAACTATATACATATATAAAGGAGGTAAATCTTAAAAGTGGTGCTTCCGTCCTAAATCTGCTTTTAAATGAAAGGGTAACACTTTATTATAACCATCATTTATAAATGGTCCATTGATAATTCATCTTTAGTTAATTGTTATTAACTGTTAACGAGTCATTAAATTATAATAAAGAAGATTAATTAACTATCAATATGGTGTTATTATAAAGTGTTACCGTTTTACAAATGTTCTAATGAATAGTTAGAGATATAGAATATAATTCTCTCTTTCACTTTATGTAGTTATAATCCCAACCCTAGACCCTAGACCCTAGACCCTAGACCCTAGACCCTAGACCCTACAGAGGACACAGAGACACTGAGGAATCAAACCCTAACCCAAACCCAGGATAGAGAGGTTCAGTGAATGAGGTGTTGAAGGTGTGGAGGTGGATCAGTGAGTCAGAGGAGACTGTGTAGAAGGACAGAGAGCCAGCAGGACAGTCCACATACACTGCTACTCTGTTAGAGACAGAGGAGGAGACAGGGAGGACTGTTCCTCTGTTATTGTGACGGACATAGTAACGACCATAATAGTAACGATTATAATAGCAGCAAAGACTCCATGACTGATCATTACGTCCAAACACACTGTCTCCTGTCCTCCTGATCGTAACTCACTGCTATATCAACCCCTCCTCTCCTCTGGACCTCCCAGTAACAGCGACCAGTCAGACCATCTCTACACAGCAGCTGAGACCTGGTCTCAAACCTCTCTGGATGACCAGGATATGGCTGATCCTTCTCCACCCGGGTCACCGTCCTGTTGTCTTCAGACAGTCTGAGGTTCCTGTTCACCGTGTTTGTGTCCAGGGAGAGTTCACAGGAATCTGACGGAGACAACGAGACACAACACAGCATCAGTTCATCATCTTGATGGTTATTGTTACACACACACACACACACACACACACACACACATCTACACACCTGCTCATCAGATTCACACACACACACAAACACACACACACACAGACACACACACACACACAGACACACACACACACATCTACACACCAGCTCATCAGATTCACACACACACACACACACACACATACACACACACACACACACATACACACACAGACACACACACACACACACACACACACATCTACACAACTGATCATTAGATTCACACACACACACACACATCTGCACATCAGATTCACACACACACACGCACACACACACAAACACACACACACACACACCAACACACCTGCTCATTAGATTCACACACACACACACACACACACACACACATCTACACACCTGATCATCAGATTTACACACACACACACACACCAACACACCTGATCATTAGATTCACACACACACACACACAAACACACACACATCTGCACACCTGCTCATCAGATTCACACACACACACACACAGACACACACACATCTACACAACTGCTCATTAGATTCACACACACACACACACATCTGCACATCAGATTCACACACAGACACACACACTTACACACACACACACACACAAACACACACACATATACACCAACACATCTGCACATCAGATTCACACACACACGCACACACACACACCTGCTAATCAGATTCACACACACACGCACACACACACACCTGCTAATCAGATTCACACACACATATACACACCTACTCATCAGATACACAAATAAAACAAACACACACACACATAACATCTACACACCAGAGGCCTATTGCACGAAACTAGGATAAGGGATTAAGCCGGGATATTCAAGTTATCCTGGATGAATTTAGCTTTGACTCGGTTGCACGAAACCAGATTGAATTAAGCCCAGCCAAGTAACCATGGAGATTTATTCTTTGCGGCTAGCCTGGTCCAGAGCAGGCTAACAGCCAGGCTAACAGCCAGGCTAAGATTAATCCTGGAGTCTCATGTGTCAAATCAGCTGCCGCTCTGATCCGAAATAAACGTGTTTAACAGTTATTCCGTTGTCTTCTGCATGTGTTCTGCTTTATTTTTATTAACATGCATTCGCCTACTTGTCACTATTGTTGTCGCGAGTTTGATTTAAATCCTACTACAGTTTAGATGGTTAGGAATGGTTGCACTGGCATCCTGAAGCGGAGTGGGACTTTTCCCGGGGGGACGGTACTGTTTCGAGGCTGCCTGGCGTGCGGCTGCTGCCCGGTGGCCGCGAGTTGCGTCAGTGTCCTCTCTCTCTGTGAAAGTAGAGATGAGCAGCGCAGCGTCCGTGGTCTCAGCTTCAGGTTTATACAGGACGCTCCGGAGATTAAGTGTGACGATATTAATGCAGCGATATTCCCAGATGATATTAATGCAGCGATATTCCCAGATGATATTAATGCAGCGATATTCCCAGATGATAATAATGCAGCGATATTCCCAGATGATATTAATGCAGCGATATTCCCAGATGATATTAATGTAGTGATATTCCCAGAGGATATTAATGTAGTGATATTCCCAGATGATATTAATGTAGTGATATTCCCAGATGATATTAATGTAGTGATATTCCCACATGATAATAATGCAGCGATATTCCCAGATGATATTAATGCAGCGATATTCCCAGATGATATTAATGTAGTGATATTCCCAGAGGATATTAATGTAGTGATATTCCCAGATGATATTAATGCAGCGATATTCCCAGATGATATTAATGCAGCGATATTCCCAGAGGATATTAATGTAGTGATATTCCCAGATGATATTAATGTAGTGATATTCCCAGATGATATTAATGCAGCGATATTCCCAGATGATATTAATGTAGTGATATTCCCAGATGATATTAATGTAGTGATATTCCCAGATGATAATAATGCAGCGATATTCCCAGATGATATTAATGCAGCGATATTCCCAGATGATATTAATGTAGTGATATTCCCAGATGATATTAATGTAGCGATATTCCCAGATGATATTAATGCAGTGATATTCCCAGATGATATTAATGTAGTGATATTCCCAGATGATATTAATGTAGTGATATTCCCAGATGATAATAATGCAGCGATATTCCCAGATGATATTAATGTAGTGATATTCCCAGATGATATTAATGTAGTGATATTCCCAGATGATATTAATGTAGTGATATTCCCAGATAATATTAATGTAGTGATATTCCCAGATGATATTAATGTAGTGATATTCCCAGATGATATTAATGTAGTGATATTCCCAGATGATATTAATGTAGTGATATTCCCAGATGATAATAATGTAGCGATATTCCCAGATGATATTAATGTAGTGATATTCCCAGATGATATTAATGCAGCGATATTCCCAGATGATATTAATGTAGTGATATTCCCAGATGATATTAATGTAGAGATATTCCCAGATGATATTAATGTAGTGATATTCCCAGATGATATTAATGTAGTGATATTCCCAGATGATATTAATGTAGAGATATTCCCAGATGATATTGATGTAGTGATATTCCCAGATGATATTAATGTAGTGATATTCCCAGATGATATTAATGTAGAGATATTCCCAGATGATATTAATGTAGCGATATTCCCAGATGATATTAATGTAGTGATATTCCCAGATGATATTAATGTAGAGATATTCCCAGATGATATTGATGTAGTGATATTCCCAGATGATATTAATGTAGAGATATTCCCAGATGATATTAATGTAGAGATATTCCCAGATGATATTGATGTAGTGATATTCCCAGATGATATTAATGTAGAGATATTCCCAGATGATATTAATGTAGTGATATTCCCAGATGATATTAATGTAACGATATTCCCAGATGATATTGATGTAGTGATATTCCCAGATGATATTAATGTAGTGATATTCCCAGATGATATTAATGTAGTGATATTCCCAGATGATATTGATGTAGTGATATTCCCAGATGATATTAATGTAGTGATATTCCCAGATGATATTAATGTAGTGATATTCCCAGATGATATTAATGTAGCGATATTCCCAGATGATATTAATGCAGCGATATTACCAGATGATATTAATGTAGTGATATTCCCAGATGATATTAATGTAGTGATATTCCCAGATGATATTAATGTAGTGATATTCCCAGATGATATTAATGCAGCGATATTACCAGATGATATTAATGTAGTGATATTCCCAGATGATATTAATGCAGCGATATTCCCAGATGATATTAATGTAGTGATATTCCCAGATGATATTAATGTAGTGATATTCCCAGATGATATTAATGCAGCGATATTACCAGATGATATTAATGGCAGACTGGTCAGATACATTCATGATTTCATGTTCTTGTTGCTTATCCTTCTCTAATAAAGGACAGTTTGTGTTACTCCTTAATATGTAGGCCTAATGTTTTTATTATAGCTTACATTGGTTTCATAACCTTCTCATTAGTCTCACATCACTGGACCAATAACGAGGCCTATATACAGTACGTATGTAGTGGAGTTATCATTCATCACACCGGGAACACCACAATGCTTCTTCATCTGTTTATGTTGGTGCGGTCACTTGTCAGAAGAATAAAAAAACATGAATATTGTTTTACATATGCTCAAAGCGTGTATTGAAGTCATTTACTTCTTTTTCTAGTTGTTGTCCCTTTCTGATCGTTCTGTATGAACATTAATTGTACAAAGAATTAGACATAGCGTATAGAGATTTGTGCATATGGTTGTAAAACATTTTCTCGCGTTGTGAATAAGGGTTTGAAATTAAGCCTAGAGTCATAGGGTCCATTTATTATTATTATTATTATTATTATTATTATTATTATTAGGGTCCATTTCCCGAGGAACATTAATTCCCTCTGCTCACTTTTAAGGCAAAGGCTAAATAATAATACATTTTATTTATATAGTGCTTTACATGGTAGGCTAGTCAAAGACACTTTACAGTAAAACCAGCACATATATCATATAAAAACAGAAACATGAAACTAGCATATTTAAAGCAATTAAAACACAGTGTAGCCTCCAACTTTATAAAAATGTGGAGTGACTATAGGCTAAGGAGATATTTTTACACTCTCACACATTCAGTCGGTCCGCTATGTTGGGCTTTTTCTCTCCGTTTGATAAGAGCCGTATTTCTCTTTTTGCATATTCTTCCCCTCCTCGTTACTTTCCATTAGAAGCTGCTGCTCATTGGGTGAAACATATGGCGCATGCGTCTTCTCCATCTCTGCATCAGGAAATCTGGGATCGATACCGTGGTCTATGTGAGAAAGCCGTGAACGTGCACTTATCCCAGCTATCTACACCTGGCTGGACATAGCTCCACCTGTTCATCCTGGTTATCTACACCTGGCTGGACATAGCTCCACCTGTTCATCCTGGTTATCTACACCTGGCTGGACATAGCTTCACCTGTTCATCCTGGTTATCTACACCTGGCTGGACATAGCTCCACCTGTTCATCCTGGTTATCTACACCTGGCTGGACATAGCTCCACCTGTTCATTCTGGTTATCTACACCTGGCTGGACATAGCTCCACCTGTTCATCCTGGTTATCTACACCTGGCTGGACATAGCTCCACCTGTTCATCCTGGTTATCTACACCTGGCTGGACATAGCTCCACCTGTTCATCCTGGTTATCTACACCTGGCTGGACATAGCTCCACCTGTTCATCCTGGTTATCTACACCTGGCTGGACATAGCTCCACCTGTTCATCCTGGTTATCTACACCTGGCTGGACATAGCTCCACCTGTTCATCCTGGTTATCTACACCTGGCTGGACATAGCTCCACCTGTTCATCCTGGTTATCTACACCTGGCTGGACATAGCTCCACCTGTTCATCCTGGTTATCTACACCTGGCTGGACATAGCTCCACCTGTTCATCCTGGTTATCTACACCTGGCTGGACATAGCTCCACCTGTTCATCCTGGTTATCTACACCTGGCTGGACATAGCTCCACCTGTTCATCCTGGTTATCTCCACCTGGCTGGACATAGCTTCACCTGTTCATCCTGGTTATCTCCACCTGGCTGGACATAGCTTCACCTGTTCATCCTGGCTATCTACACCTGGCTGGACATAGCTCCACCTGTTCATCCTGGTTATCTCCACCTGGCTGGACATAGCTCCACCTGTTCATCCTGGCTCGGCAAACGTGCAACCGAATAAGCCGCGATGAGCAGATCACACTAAGTCAAGCTGCGCTTTTTCATTTATCCTGGATATCTTTATTCTACTTTCGTGCAATAGGCCCCAGCTCATCAGATTCGCACACACACACACACACACACACACATACACACACAGACACACACACAAACACACACACACATACACAAACCAACACACCTGCTCATTAGATCCACACACACACACACACACACACATCTGCACATCAGATTCACACACACACACA
>CM057238.1:33750781-33810781 GCA_029931835.1 Etheostoma nigrum
CGCATCTGTACGACGTATTATATACGTTAGAACGATGTAAATGAGTCTGCATCTGTACGACGTATTATATACGTTAGAACGATGTAAATGAGCCCGCATCTGTACGACGTATTATATACGTTAGAACGATGTAAATGAGCCAGCATCTGTACGACGTATTATATACGTTAGAACGATGTAAATAATACGTTAGAACGATGTAAATGAGCCTGCATCTGTACGACGTATTATATACGTTAGAACGATGTAAATGAGCCTGCATCTGTACGATGTATTATATACGTTAGAACGATGTAAATGAGACCTGCATACTGTACGACGTATTATATACGTTAGAACGATGTAAATGAGCCTGCGTCTGTACGATGTATTATATACGTTAGAACGATGTAAATGAGCCCGCATCTGTACGATGTATTATATACGTTAGAACGATGTAAATGAGCCCGCATCTGTACGACGTATTATATACGTTAGAACGATGTAAATGAGCCTGCATCTGTACGATGTATTATATACGTTAGAACGATGTAAATGAGCCCGCATCTGTACGACGTATTATATACGTTAGAACGATGTAAATGAGCCCGCATCTGTACGATGTATTATATACGTTAGAACGATGTAAATGAGCCCGCATCTGTACGACGTATTATATACGTTAGAACGATGTAAATGAGCCTGCATCTGTACGATGTATTATATACGTTAGAACGATGTAAATGAGCCCGCATCTGTACGATGTATTATATACGTTAGAACGATGTAAATGAACCTGCATCTGTACGACGTATTATATACGTTAGAACGATGTAAATGAGCCCGCATCTGTACGATGTATTATATACGTTAGAACGATGTAAATGAGCCCGCATCTGTACGATGTATTATATACGTTAGAACGATGTAAATGAGCCCGCATCTGTACGATGTATTATATACGTTAGAACGATGTAAATGAGCCTGCATCTGTACGACGTATTATATACGTTAGAACGATGTAAATGAGCCTGCATCTGTACGATGTATTATATACGTTAGAACGATGTAAATGAGCCTGCATCTGTACGACGTATTATATACGTTAGAACGATGTAAATGAGCCCGCATCTGTACGACGTATTATATACGTTAGAACGATGTAAATGAGTCTGCATCTGTACGACGTATTATATACGTTAGAACGATGTAAATGAGCCTGCATCTGTACGACGTATTATATACGTTAGAACGATGTAAATGAGCCTGCATCTGTACGATTTATTAAATACGTTAGAACGATGTAAATGAGCCTGCATCTGTACGATGTATTATATACGTTAGAACGATGTAAATGAGCCTGCATCTGTACGACGTATTATATACGTTAGAACGATGTAAATGAGCCCACATCTGTACGATGTATTATATACGTTAGAACGATGTAAATGAGCCTGCATCTGTACGATGTATTATATACGTTAGAACGATGTAAATGAGCCTGCATCTGTACGACGTATTATATACGTTAGAACGATGTAAATGAGCCTGCATCTGTACGATGTATTATATACGTTAGAACGATGTAAATGAGCCCGCATCTGTATGATGTATTATATACACGTTAGAACGATGTAAATGAGCCTGCATCTGTACGATGTATTATATACGTTAGAACGATGTAAATGAGCCTGCATCTGTACGATGTATTATATACGTTAGAACGATGTAAATGAGCCTGCATCTGTACGACGTATTATATACGTTAGAACGATGTAAATGAGCCTGCATCTGTACGATGTATTATATACGTTAGAACGATGTAAATGAGCCCGCATCTGTACGATGTATTATATACGTTAGAACGATGTAAATGAGCCTGCATCTGTACGATGTATTATATACGTTAGAACGATGTAAATGAGCCTGCATCTGTACGATGTATTATATACGTTAGAACGATGTATATATCTGTACGTCGCGGAAAGAGCGGCTGCATGTTGCAGAAACGTACAGCAGCGACGTCTTAGGGACGTCGTGCCAGTGAGCAAACGACCAAACTGCTACATATCCCCGCCGTATTTTGATTACATCGCCAATACGTCGTGGAGACGTATGTGTGCTTACTGGGTATGTTACCATATGTTGTTGTAATATTTAAACTTAAGGTTGAGGTATTTGCTACTGTTTATTTGCCTCCTGTGTTGAAATGTAATGACGTTGCATTATTGTTTTCATATAATTGTTAACATAAATTAGAAAAATGTAAAGGTAACTGTAGGGAATTCTGTGTAATAACATTGTTACATGTTATTTCTTTATTCCAAAAGTAAGAGGGACAATTTGTTGTTTCATTTATTTAGTTTATGAGTTTAAATCCACTATACGATCAATGTGTCAAACTGTAACTATCAATGTGAGTTTTAAGAGTAGTACACACTGTAGTAATCCTAAAAGCAACGGAGGATTTACCCCTAGACAGAGCAATCGCTGTTTGTCCACATCAGATGACCATTCTACACTATTGTCCTTTGTCATAAATGCAGATGAGGAATAAACCTGCTGTTACCACCAACCTGACGGGCTCCGAGAGATTCAGTTGGGGATAGGAGACATCACAGTGGTTACACTAAAGTTCATGTACTTTATATAGCGTATAGTAAATACTGACCGGGGTCCCTAACACATGCTAATGTTAGCTAACGTTAGCAGGAAACTTAACTTACCCTTTGGTGTCGTCACGGCGACGTCTGAACTCCGTCTGAATTCCCAAACTCCTGTTTTTTGTAGCGGTGATTTTATTTGCTTCCTTCAGCTTCTTTTGAAACAAAACACTGGCGAGTAGCCGACGTGCTGGCGTGAATCACGTTGAAAATTACGTCATCACGCGTAGCTATGGTAACCAGCCACGCTGAGCCGTTACTCAATCTGCAACGGAAAACAGACCGAGAACGGGACGAACCGAGTAGAGGCGAGTCAAGGCGAGGTGAGTCGAGTTGTTACCATCAATGGAAAAACGCCACAAGTTAGTTTATATTTGGTTCTACTTTTAAAAGGCTAAATACTTTCCTACGTGCCATGTGTTTACTCAAACAGGCTCTGAAGACGAACGGGTGTGTTCAATAAAACGTCTTCTAGACATTAGCAGGAGGAGCTACGCGGTGTTACTGTGTCCTTAACAGCGAGCCGTGTCCCAACGGACGGACAGGTGTCCTCAGACTAGACTCCAGAGACACACCAGAGAGGTAATGTACCGGACAGGTGTCCTCAGACTAGACTCCAGAGACACACCAGAGAGGTAACGTACCGGACAGGTGTCCTCAGACTAGACTCCAGAGACACACCAGAGAGGTAACGTACCGGACAGGTGTCCTCAGACTAGACTCCAGAGACACACCAGAGAGGTAACGTACCGGACAGGTGTCCTCAGACTAGACTCCAGAGACACACCAGAGAGGTAACGTACCGGACAAGTGTCCTCAGACTAGACTCCAGAGACACACCAGAGAGGTAACGTACCGGACAGGTGTCCTCAGACTAGACTCCAGAGACACACCAGAGAGGTAACGTACCGGACAGGTGTCCTCAGACTAGACTCCAGAGACACACCAGAGAGGTGACGTACCGGTGTCGTGCCGATGTACGTATCCCCGCCAGGATCTGTATCCCCTGGCCGCGGGAGCGCGCATGCACGCAGAGCGGAGACTCTGCTGCCCTTTGAATTTCCCTCTTAAATGGAACAAATAGCGACGTGGAAGACTCGGCAGGGTTACCATAGTAACATGGGTCTCAGGTAACTACATAAATACGTGTATTTGTCTGTTACATTAAGGCGACGTGTCAAATGTAGCATCGTTTAATATTATGGACTGATGGGCGTATCCTCCCTGTCCTCTAACGGGATTTCTGTTTTAATTTAATTTAGTTTAATATGGCTTTTCAATTAAACACTTTTTCACCTGTCTACCATATGAGTTACATAGGAGGTACTCAAAATATCAGGCCGTTTTTCACCTGACATTTTCTGTATCCCATCCCTAACATTGGAAGGCTCTGTCCTGTCATCATGGGTGGTATTGTGTGTGTTTAATAGTTCACAATAAACAACCTGACACAATATGGAGAGGTTTGCTGTTGTCTAGCAACAGTTACACAGGGGATACCCAAAATATCAGGTGAAGAACGGCCTGATATTTTTGGTATCCCCTATGTAACTTTTGCTAGTGTGTATATATTGTGTATATATTAGTGTGTATATATTAGTGTGTATTAGTGTATATATATTAGTGTGTATATATTAGTGTGTATATATTGTGTATATATCAGTGTGTATATATTAGTGTGTATATATTAGTGTGTATATATTAGTGTATATATATTACTGTGTATATATTGTGTATATATTAGTGTGTATATATTAGTGTATATATATTAGTGTGTATATATTAGTGTGTATATATTAGTGTGTATATATTAGTGTATATATATTAGTGTGTATATATTAGTGTATATATATTAGTGTGTATATATTGTGTATATATTAGTGTGTATATATTGTGTATATATTAGTGTGTATATATTACTGTGTATATATTGTGTATATATTAGTGTGTATATATTGTGTATATATTAGTGTGTATATATTGTGTATATATTAGTGTGTATATATTGTGTATATATTAGTGTGTATATATTGTTAATATATTAGTGTGTATATATTACTGTGTATATATTGTGTATATATTAGTGTGTATATATTGTGTATATATTAGTGTGTATATATTGTGTATATATTAGTGTGTATATATTAGTGTGTATATATTGTTAATATATTAGTGTGTATATATTGTGTATATATTAGTGTGTATATATTAGCGTGTATATATTGTGTATATATTAGTGTGTATATGTTTGAGTACCTCCTATGTAACTCATATGGTAGACAGGTGAAAAAGTGTTTAATTGAAAAGCCATATTAAACTAAATTAAATTAAAACAGAAATCCCGTTAGAGGACAGGGAGGATACGCCCATCAGTCCATAATATTAAACGATGCTACATTTGACACGTCGCCTTAATGTAACAGACAAATACACGTATTTATGTAGTTACCTGAGACCCATGTTACTATGGTAACCCTGCCGAGTCTTCCACGTCGCTATTTGTTCCATTTAAGAGGGAAATTCAAAGAGCAGCAGAGTCTCCGCTCTGCGTGCATGCGTGCTACCGCGGCCAGGGGATACAAATCCTGGCGGGGATACGTACATCGGCACGACACCGGTGTTCCGGTTTAACTGGTTGTTGAGTTAACTGGTGCTAGGTGCTGCAGGCGGGGCTGCACCGCTGCAGTACACCGATTCCGACCCATTCTCCTCTTTTCCCGTTCATGTGTCGGGTCTTGTGAAACATTACGGTAGGAACGGGTTGCTGGGACAGGAGTTCTGGACCCGATCAGACAGACATGAACAAATGAGCCGTTTTCATTATTAAAACATCACTCTTGTCTGGCGAGTAACGTCTCTACCACGGTCTCTACTGTAAACCACGGACACAGATTTTTTTAGATTATTTAGTGACATTCACGCTTAAATTAGTAGTAAAACTGTGCCCAACCTATTATAAATAACACAAAGCTAACAACAAAGACCCGAGCACAAGCCTGATATTTCACCTTTCCACACCTGCAGCCTAATATCCACATGGCTACACAATGGGAGTTTGACAGTCGTGACTCGTGTCCAAATGTGATGAATGAGTAGTAATGTGGAGTTTGGATTACCATAACAATGATGCACGTCCGTAGAATTAAATATAAAACACAATCAACACAAGTTAATCTGGCATGAGTCGTTGCCAGACAGAAGGTATGTTTCACTTCTCTCTGTATGAAAGCATCTCAAATCGACTTGAAGTCAGATTAATAACAGAATGATAAGGCTACAAATATAACCCTGATAACGGAAAACTTTTGGAAAACACAGCGTTAGTAGCCAGTTGTGAGCAGGCATCGACACAGCCACCCACGTTGTCAGTCTGGTTCTTGCAACGGCATCACAAGTTAAATCAAATCGGTTTATACTTCAAAACAGCCTGTAAATTAAACATAAGATATGAGGTTTTACACTCAGCTGGACGCAGCTTGGAGACAGCTGTCTGCTGTGGCAAAATGTGTTATATGTCTGTAGGCTACGTAGATGTTAAGTTAAAAGCTACTGGCTCAACACAACAACATTATTTAATATTAATTATGCCAACTCATTCCTCCAGATAAGACAAGTGCATATATTGCACCGTGGGTCGGAGAGAAACGGATTTTCAAATGTTCTGGATGTCTGGCACAAATTGTAGAATGACAAATAAAGTTGACTTGACTTCAGTGTGGGTTCAATAAAGTCCATCTATGTTATTAAATGTCTGAATATCTGCAATATAATTATTAGGAACCACAATTTCAGATATACAATCCAATTGTTATGTTAATTTCAGATATCCATAATGAAGAAAAGAAAATCATTCCATATATGTAATTTGACGTAACTATGCCTAGAAAAAATGTACACAAAGTCGAAGTCAGATTCCAAATTCTTCTTTTATTTTGTTGACAGATTTGAGTCAATGGGTTTTACAGAGGGTTTTTTTATTTTAGATGTATCCTTTTATCACTGCATTAATCAGAATATGGTGTCAACAGCCATAAAATAATCAATTTCCGCCACGTTTTTAGGTATAAAATGTTCCATAAATTAGGCGATGACTGACATCTGAACCCCTCTGTAAAGCGTTCAGAAGTGAAACTGAAGCTCTGTGTACTGCAGCTGAGTTTTCTGACTCAGAGTATGAGGAAAACCCCGTTTCAATAAAAAGGCCTTTACAGACAGAGATTACAAAATTCTACACATTTAGCAATGTGTTTTAACGGTGAAGTGTTTACTAATGTAAATATCACAGTCCATCTTGGTGTCTCCGTGGTTTGCAGTGAGTGACACTCGCCAGACAACGGCTCATGTTTACATGTCTGTCGGGACCACGTGCTCAGCAGCTCGTCTCTATAGTCAAGATTCACAAGACACCAATTAATGTAAAATAGAAGCGAAGCAATCAGCACATAGACAGTTAAAGAAGATCAACACGTTTATTTCCTGGTTAGTTGAGAATGGGTCCTGAAAGGCCACGCCCACACCACATCTGCCCCTAGCACCAGTTAACTCAGAAACCAGTTCAACCGAAACACCGGACAGGTGTCCTCAGACTAGACTCCAGAGACACACCAGAGAGGTAACGTACCGGACAGGTGTCCTCAGACTAGACTCCAGAGACACACCAGAGAGGTAACGTACCGGACAGGTGTCCTCAGACTAGACTCCAGAGACACTCCAGAGAGGTAACGTACCGGACAGGTGTCCTCAGACTAGACTCCAGAGACACACCAGAGAGGTAACGTACCGGACAGGTGTCCTCAGACTAGACTCCAGAGACACACCAGAGAGGTGATCCAGGTGAGGTTATGTGAGAAAATCATGTTGAATAGTCTGAAGCCCCAGGTGGAGCAGCATCTCGACCCCGGCCAAAGGGAGGGGGCAGAGGATGCTGTTGTCTGTAAAGTGGACAGCGGCGATGCTCACCTGGATGCAGGGGGGGGGGGGGGGTGAGATTAAAAAGTTAAGTTAAGTCAGACAATATCATGTCTAACACAGGGTCCCCCCAGGGAACTGTTTCATCACCTTTTCTTTTTACCATTTACACGGCAGACTGCCGTCCACAGCAGGCGAGCTGTCAGGTTGTTACAGCTGCTGACGGCACAGCGCTCACTGGGTTGATCAACAATGATGACTATAGTTACTATCAAAATGAGATAGTAATTATATAAGACCTCCTGTGGTAGTCTGACTGGTAGGGTTATGGAGCGTAGTGGTAGACTAAGACCTCTTGTGGTAGTCTGACTGGTAGGGTTATGGAGCGTAGTGGTAGACTAAGACCTCCTGTGGTAAACTGACTGGTAGGGTTATGGAGCGTAGTGGTAGACTAAGACCTCCTGTGGTAATCTGACTGGTAGGGTTATGGAGCGTAGTGGTAGACTAAGACCTCCTGTGGTAATCTGACTGGTAAGGTTATGGAGCGTAGTGGTAGACTAAGACCTCTTGTGGTAATCTGACTGGTAGGGTTATGGAGCGTAGTGGTAGACTAAGACCTCCTGTGGTAATCTGACTGGTAGGGTTATGGAGCGTAGTGGTAGACTAAGACCTCCTGTGGTAGTCTGACTGGTAGGGTTATGGAGCGTAGTGGTAGACTAAGACCTCCTGTGGTAATCTGACTGGTAGGGTTATGGAGCGTAGTGGTAGACTAAGACCTCCTGTGGTAATCTGACTGGTAGGGTTATGGAGCGTAGTGGTAGACTAAGACCTCCTGTGGTAATCTGACTGGTAGGGTTATGGAGCGTAGTGGTAGACTAAGACCTCCTGTGGTAATCTGACTGGTAGGGTTATGGAGCGTAGTGGTAGACTAAGACCTCCTGTGGTAATCTGACTGACCTACAGCACCCGCTCTCCACCCACTCATTCCCCTACACCACGCGCTCTCCACCACTCACTCCCCTACAGCACCCGCTCTCCACCCACTCACTCCATACCCACACACCCCACCCACTCACTCTCCACCACTCACTCCCCTACAGCACACGCTCTCCACCCACTGACCCCACCCACTCACTCTCCACCACTCACTCCCCTACAGCACCTGCTCCCTGCTCCCTAAACTGCTTCCTGCTGAGCGTAGTGGTAGATTAAGACCTCCTGTGGTAGTAGTAGTGGATTGGTGTTTGTATAGTTTCTAACACTGCTATAATGAGGTATCACCATATCTCATTCTGTTATCTTTAGATATATGACATCAAGGGGAATGGCTATAATGGCCCATAATGATAGTCTTGATACTGTCATAAGACGTTTTTACAGCCTGTCTGTATGCAGTGAACTGGTTGTCAAGGGATACGGAGCCTTTCATATAACTCAGTCTATAATTAATGGTAAAGTTAATAGAAACCATTAAAATCCTGGTGCTGCTGGTTGGGGAGGACCGTGATGATGATGTCACAAACGGATTTAGGCATCGTCAGATCAGCTGATCGCGGGGCGAGCTGCTCGACCGGAGGCTCCCTCCCCTACACCACCTGCTCTCCACCACTCACTCCCCTACACCACCCGCTCTCCACCACTCACTCCCCTACAGCACCTGCTCTCCCCCACTCACTCCCCTACACCACCCGCTCTCCCCCACTCACTCCCTTACACCACCCGCTCTCCCCCACTCACTCCCCTACACCACCCGCTCTCCCCCACTCACTCCCCTACACCACCCGCTCTCCCCCACTCACTCCCCTACACCACCCGCTCTCCACCCATTCACTCCCCCTACACCACGCGCTCTCCACCACTCACTCCCCTACACCACGCGCTCTCCACCACTCACTCCCCTACACCACCCGCTCTCCACCCATTCACTCCGCCTACACCACGCGCTCTCCACCACTCACTCCCCTACACCACCCGCTCTCCACCCATTCACTCCCCCTACACCACGCGCTCTCCACCACTCACTCCCCTACACCACGCTCTCTCCACCACTCACTCCGCCTACACCACGCGCTCTCCACCACTCACTCCGCCTACACCACGCGCTCCCCACCCACTCACCCCACCCACTCACTCTCCACCACTCACTCCCCTACAGCACCCGCTCTCCACCCACTCACTCCCCTACAACACACGCTCCCCACCCACTCATTCCCCTACAGCACCCGCTCTCCACCCACTCACTCCCCTACAACACACGCTCTCTACCGCAGCTTCGCCACACACACACAAGCACAGTCTGCCAAACACAGCGACACGTTTTCACCGGAGGAAGAGGTAAATAACACTGGGGGGGGGGGGGGGGATGCCTTCTATCCCTAGATCTAGATAATGTACCAGTACTTATCTGAACGACATGATCACTGTCACTAGATAGAAAGAAAACGTTGACGTTCACTCGGTGCTATTCACTGACAGTAAAAAGTAAAGTCATTGTATGCACTGCTGCGTTGCTAAATGAAGGAGATGAATGAAGGAGATAAATGAAGGAGTTAAATGAAGGAGATGAATGAAGCAGATGAAAGAAGGAGATGAATGAAGGAGATGAATGAAGGAGATGAATGAAGCAGATGAATGAAGGAGATGAATGAAGGAGATAAATGAAGGAGATGAATGAAGGAGATGAATGAAGGAGATGAATGAAGGAGATGAATGAAGGAGTTGAATGAAGGAGATGAATGAAGGAGGTAAATGAAGGAGACTTCCCCAAAATTTGGCAGTTGCTCATTTGCCCTCTCACGTCTGGCAGGTTGGTAATTATACGGCTGCTGGCCTTTCCTCCTCTTCCTCCTCTTCCTCCTCCCAGTCAGTTGACGTAGTTCTAGTGCCAGGCTGAGCCTTCGCTTCCCATTGTGATGTCATCGCTGAATTGACTTAATAAACCCACGAATACCAAAAAGGACCAAAAACTGACATTTAACACTATTTGGAGACATTTTTAAAAATGATGTACAGTGAGGAAAATAAGTATTTGAACACCTGCTATTTAGCAAGTTCTCCCACTTAGATTATGTCTCTCACAGTGGACATGCACCTACGATGACAATTTCAGACCCCTCCATGATTTCTAAGTGTGAGAACTTACAAAATAGCCGGGTGTTCAAATACTTATTTTCCTCACTGTTTCTTAAGTGCTTTTTGTACCCAATAATCAACAATAGTGGTTAACCTGCAACATGGGCTTTAAAGAACCTACCAGGCCGGCCTTGTTGCACCATCAAAACCTTTTTCTAAACTTTCCATTTTCAGCGTGGAGCTCGCTAGCTCAAAGTTTGTTGTTGTTTCCTGAAACAAACTGAGTTGTGCAAGGCGAGGAACATCTGGTGATGTTCTGCTAAATGAAGTGTGGTTGGTCCAGGCTACTGTGCATGTAGCTTGGAGCTCCAGTTAATGACTTTTGGGCCTTACATTGTAGTAGTTCTTTCAGTTTGAATGCAGGAGATACTTGACACTCTGAAGTCCTATGGATTGGTCCCCTCATCAGCCCTTGCATTTTCTCCATTCAAACAGAAGATCTGAATATAGTAAAACATGGTCAGCTAGAATTCATTCACACCTCCCATTAGTTCTTCTAACCCTTGTATCATTATCTCTGCATGTTTCCCCCTTGGGTCTACCAAAGACGTCCTCAGCAGACGGCAAGCTGGCCACCGTAGCAGTAAAGGAGGAGGAGGAGGAGCAGCCTGCAGCAGCAGTGAAGGTGGAGGAGGAGGAGGAGGAGAAGCAGCCTGCAGCAGCAGTGAAGGAGGAGGAGGAGGAGGAGCAGCCTGCAGCAGCAGTTAAGGAGGAAGAGGAGGAGCAACCTGCAACAGTGAAGGAGGAGGAGGAGGAGGAGGAGAAGCATCCTGCAGAGGAGGAGGAGGAGGAGGAGAAGCAGCCTGCAGCAGTAAAGGAGGAGGAGGAGGAGGAGAAGCAGCCTGCAGCAGTAAAGGAGGAGGAGGAGGAGTATGTGGTGGAGAAGGTGTTGGACCGCAGAGTGGTGAAGGGAAGAGTAGAGTTTCTGCTGAAATGGAAGGGGTTCTCAGAGTAAGTATGAGTCTATAATATTAATACTTGGTGTTCTTGGTCCTGATATATATAATATATTTACATATTGCAAATAAATGTCAGCATTGTATCACGTCCTCAAAGTTGAAGGTTTGGTATTTTGACTGTAAGTTGCAGACCCACAAATAACCTTAGAAATAGAAAAAAGGACTAATAGGAATGATGAATTAGAGTGAGAATGGATTGTCTAAAAACAAAGTGTCTCACCTTTCCAGTGAGGATAACACATGGGAGCCGCAAAACCACCTGGACTGCCCCGACCTTATCGCAGAGTACATGCAGAAACACGAGGAGGAGGAGGAGGAGGAGGAGGAGGGCAAAAGGAAAGGTGTCAGGGAGGCCTCGGGAGACTCAAAGGAGCGAGGGAGCAAGAGGAAGAAGGAGGAGGTGAGTGAAGGAAAGAGGTTACTCCAGACTGAAGACTCCCAGAAATCTAATCTCAATATTAATGAATGCACAAAGAGGGTTTCAAAAATGTCTTTTAGGATTAATATATTATACCGTAATTCCTCAAAGAAAAACCGGTAGTCATTAAACTCCGCCCTCTGATAGCGGCCGGGGGGCAACACGGGCAAATAAAGGCCGAGTGGATAATCTCCTCAGGGCCTTTCATATAAGGTGCATTCAAGTTTCTCGTAATGTACATTTCTACCAATTTAATTTAACAGATATATATATATATATATATATATATATATATATATATATATATTATTTAATTTAATTTTTTTGCTCGCCCTGGGTTTACTGACCGATCTGCCTGAAACTTGGCATATAGCATTTTGAGGTTGCTGTGACAAAACGTTACGAAATTAATTTTCTTTGGTTCTCAAATGCGTAAATTACAAAATATGTTTTTTTGTAAATAGAGACCCAGACAAACCTTTTGCATATCTCGTCAAAATTAAATCCTATCAACATGAGACTCTGGACCAAATCTGTACAAAGGTACATATACAGTATATATATCTCTATATGAACTGCCCATGTGATGTTTACCAAATTTGAAGTGTTTGATCTAGGGCCACTCCCAAGGCCACACATACAATGGTGTACTGATAGGGTAAAATGGGCGTGGCCCAGTGCACCCCCCAAAATCCTTTTTAGGAACAAAAAAACAAACAAAACGTCTTTTGAGCTTGTCTTTTGGTGCTAGACGAAATGTCTTCAACGACCTTTAACCAAGTCCAGTTGCCCTTGATTTGGAGGTAAACCTCTGAAAAGCTGTTTGATTCAGAAAGCAGTGACGCTACTGAGAAGTAGTTAAACTAGTATCGTTACTGCCCAATACTGCTGGAGATACAAGTTTGATTTAGCAACAACAACAAGCTAAAATAAAAGGTCAAAGGTCAACTGGTGCCCCTCATTGCTATTGTCTATCAGGGACAATGGTTCAGTAGACCTAGTCTAGCAACATAAAGACAACATGATAACCCCTACAGATACAAGTCCATCCATCTTCATCCGCTTATCCAGTATCAGGTCTCGGGGGCAGCAGCTCCAGTAGGGGACCCCAAACTTCCCTTCCCCGAGCCACATCAACCAGCTCCGACTGGGGGATCCCGAGGCGTTCCCAGGCCAGGTTGGAGATCTAATCTCTCCACCTAGTCCTAGGTCTTCCCCAAAGCCTCCTCCCAGCTGGACGTGCCTGGAACACCTCCCTAGGGAGGCACCCAGGAGACATCCTTACCAGATGCCCGAACCACCTCAACTGGCTCCTTTCAACGCGAAGGAGCAGCGGCTCTACTCCAGGTTCCTCTCGGAGGACTGAGCTTCTCACCCTATCTCTAAGGGAGACGCCAGCCACCCTCCTGAGGAAACCCATTTCGGCCGCTTGTACCCTGAATCTCATTCTTTTGGGTCATGACCCAGCCTTCATAACCATAGGTGAGGGTAGGAACCAGAACTGACCGGTAGATCGAGAGCTTTGCCTTCTGGCTCAGCTCTCTTTTCGTCTCAACGGTGTGATAAACAGAATGTAATACCGCACCCACTGCTCCGATTCTCCAACCAATCTCACGCTCCATGGTCCCCTCACTAGCGAACAAGACCCCAAGGATTTTAACCTCCTTCACTTGGGGTAAGGACTCACTCCCTACCTGAAGAAAGCACTCCATCAGTTTCCTGCTGAGAACCATCACCTCAGATTTAGAGGTGCTGATCCTCATCCCAGCCGCTTCACACTCGGCTGCGAACCGATCCAGTGAGTGCTGAAGGTCACAAACCGATGATGCCATCAGGACCCCGAGCCCACCAAACTGCAACCCCTCCCCGCCCGAGTCCGACTTACTGCCGAGAACCTGTACACAGCTCTCGCTTGATTATACAGAGGTTGGATGGCCCTGAGAAGGGACCCCCTCACCCCATGCTCCCGCAGCACCTTCCAGGTTCTCCCAGGGGACCCGGTCATACGCCTTCTCCAGATCCACAAAACACATGTAGACTGGTTGGGCATACTCCCAGGCCCCCTCCAGGATCCTTGTGAGAGTGAAGATCTGATCCGTTGTTTCATGACCAGGACGGAATCCGCATTGTTCCTCTTCAATCCGAGGTTTGACTATCGGCCGAACCCTCCTTTCCAGCACCTTGGAGTAGACTTTACCACGGAGGGTGAGATGTGTGATACCCCTGTAATTGGCACACACCCTCTGGTCCTCCTTTCGGAAGAGGGGAACCACCACCCCGGTCTGCCACTCCTTAGGCACCGTCCCAGACTTCCACGCAATGTTGAAGAGGCGTGTCAACCAAGACATCCCCTCCACACCCAGAGCTTTCAGCATTTCTGGACGGATCTCATCAATCCCTGGGGCTCCGCTGTGGAGTTGTTTGACTACCTCAGCGACTTCCACCAGGGAAAGTGATCCCCCATCATCCTTCAGCTCTCCCTCCACCACAGAGGGCGTGTCAGCTGGATTTAGGAGTTCCTCAAAGTGCTCCTTCCACTGCTCTATTACCTCCCCAGTTGAGGTCAACAACGTTACTTACTTACTGTAAGTAACGTTGTACTGTACACAGCTTGGATGATTCCTCGCTTCCCCCTCCTGAGGTGGCGAACGGTTTTCCAAAAGCACCTTGGTGCCGACCGAAAGTCCTTTTCCATGCCTTCTCCAAACTTCTCCCACACCCGCTGCTTTGCCTCTGTCACGGCAGAGGCTGCACCTCTGCCCGTCGGTACCTTGCAACTGCCTCCGGAGTCCACTGGGATAACATATCCCGGAAATAGTCTTCAGTCGGACGGCTTCCCTGTCCACCGGTGTCCACCAGGGTGTTCGTGGGTTACCGCCCGTTGAGACACCTAAGACCCTAAGACCACAGCTCGCCGCCGCAGCTTCAGCAATGGAAACTTTGAACATTGTCCACTCAGGTTCAATGTCCCCAACCTCCACAGGGATGCACAAAAAGCTCCGCCGGAGGTGTGAGTTGAAAGTCTGTCGGACAGGAGCCTCCTCCAGATGTTCCCAATTTACCCGCACTACCCGTTTGGGCTTAGCAGGTAGAGCTGAACGATATTGTGTTTTAGCATCGTCATCGCAATGTGCGCATGCGCGACAGTCACATCGCAGGACGTTAGGATGTTGACGCTAAAACGTTTTTGCTGCTTGATAGAAAAGTAAACTTCCATCGTTCTCCTTTTACATGATAATTACCAGCCGACCTTTCCCGTGTAAGACAGGTAGCCATGTGGGCAGCGTGTGTATGTGACGTTAGTCCGACGGGGGTAATTGTTATGGAACCGAGGTTCTCCGTGTGTAGTATAGTACCGTAGGCAGCAGCTGCCGCTGACACAGTGATGTCATAGTTTAGATGGGTAGTCAGTGAAGCTACAGCAGTCTGTGTTTTATGTTCACTGCAAATACAAACTAAATCACCTGATTAATGCAACATAATCACAACGTCTCCCAGCCACCTGCAGAAAGCAGCTACCAGCCAGGCTAAAGCTAACATAGTTAGGCTAAAGCTAACAAGCAGAAAGCTGCTAGCAGCCAGGCTAAAGCTAATATAGTTAGCCTAAAGAAACAAGCAGAAAGCTGCTACCAGCCAGGCTAAAGCTAATATAGTTAGCCTAAAGAAACAAACAGAAAGCTGCTACCAGCCAGGTTAAAGCTAACATAGTTAGGGGGGTCTGGGGGTATGCCCCCCAGAATTTCTTTTTGAAAAATAAACCATTAAATGGCACTTTCTGGAGAGATTTGTGCAAAAAAAGGGAGAAATCAAGTCTTACATGGTATGTGTAGAGCTGTGGGGTTAAGAGCCTTTGCAGTGGTGTAGTATCAACAGGTATTAGAGCATTTAGCATTTACATTAATGTTAATCAGTCATCACTTGATTACACATTGTATTACCTTCTTATGATATAAGAAGTGACCCAGACAATGTGCCAAACATAATGAGTCACACAAAGAGACAGTGCAGCATATGTCAGTAGCAACAGCTGAGAAGATCTGGGTCTGTGGTAAACAGGTCCACCTCACACAAATTTCCTTCTCCCAATCTCTCTTGACAACCCCACACACAGTTTTCAATGTAGGGACCAGGGACCCAAAGTTAAATTAAAGGTGGTCTACCTGAGGGATCAACTAAGACCACTGCAATTCTAAAGAATGAGAAATGTAACTAATTTACATAAATTCTAATCCTTTAACCTTTGTGCCAAGGCTCAGTAATGTTTGGCCCTCATCCTCTATGCGCCACTTACTGTATTTACTTTTTATAAAGACTATTTGTTCATTTTATGAAACATTGAATTAATTATTTACAGTTACATTTAGAGATGCACAGAGGTTAGAGAAGCACAATAGTGGCCCAACGTTTCCCAGTATCTGCCCCCCCTGGTGCTGGCACAAACATCTGGACCAGTCACAGCTGGCCTGGCAACCCAATGGCATAGGTTTTATTTCCAAATTTTGTGACTAGAGATACAGTAAAATGTTGAGAATTACACAGTGAATGTATCTGCTATAACTATTTCTACCCATTTCTACATCAATGTGTGCTGGAAACAATTGAAATATCGGAAAATAAGGCCCTCAGGTCTTTTGTTGGGGAAGTAATTCTCTTTAAATGTGCATGTGGTACTTATTCATGTGAATCATTCATTAATTAATTTGAATAAATTTATAAACCCCTGGACTTGATATAGCTCAGATGTGTTTAATCAGATTTCTGCTCATGTTTACAACTTTGTGCACATTCTAAATATAACTCCTCCCATCTCTGTTGTCCGAGTTTTGGAGAGTTAAAATATAGTCTGCTGTGCATTTCATTGCTCCGTTTATTTGGTAGTATGTCACTCAGACCGTCTGACAGACACAGAAGCCCATTTGGGTCTCTGACAAAGTATAGAGGAGGCTGTACGCTGCTCTTCATCGGAAGTCTGCACAGATGCAACGCGTCACCGTCCACAGCAGAGCGGGTCCACTAAAATAAACTGAAGTTGCTGCACTACCAGCCGTGCTGCTTACCTCTATTTTTACAGAGAGTGGACACGAAGCGACGGACGGGTCTGTGATACTCAGAGCTCATACCTGAAGCCCGGGAAGTGCCCCTGGGATGGCTCGTGAAAAAAATGTTCTCATTTTGCGACAATTCGAAACTTCCAAGACAGGGAGCGCTCTTGAACCCGCTCGCAGTCTCTGAAAGCACAACTAGTCGATCACGAGCGGCTCAACAGATAAATCTATAGATCTATATCTATAGATCTATAGATATAGATCTATAGATATGGATCTATAGATAAACTCATCTTTCAGAAATTGGCCAACCGGGTTGACACTTCAGCGTGAGAAATCGGGGGTGTGGCGTGTGAGCGTGTGCAACCAGTCAAATGCGTGTGTCTCACGGCCGATGCGTGAGAGTTGGCGGCCCTGCTAAAGCTAATATAGTTAGCCTAAAGAAACAAGCAGAAAGCTGCTACCAGCCAGGCTAAAGCTAATATAGTTACCACTCCCCTCATATACTGATAGACTCTCCTCTCCCTCCTCACACCTGCATCTTTTTTGCACTACTTACCTTTTTGCAATACTTACATTTCAATTTGCACTGCTGACTGTTTTTGGTTACAGTACCAATTGTTTACATATACATCTGCATTACCGCACCTTAACTGTAACATGCAATTACTTTCCACTGCACTTTAATTCGGATAGCTTCTGCCCAAACTTTATTTGTACTACCTTAAATCATTGTTATACTGCTCATTTTAGCCTAACTATCTGTAAAAATTCTGTCTATAATAGCCGCCTGTATATATATTCATAGTACATACTCACCTGTAAATCTTGCTCATATTATGTTCATTGTACATATCTGTAAAATTTCTACTTATAGTAATACCCAAACTGTATATTACATTCAGTACATATCCAGCTGTAAATCTTGCTCACAATACTTGTTATCTATATTTTATATTCATAGGACAAACCCATCTGTAAA
The DNA here is from genome assembly GCA_029931835.1 of Etheostoma nigrum. Lineage (NCBI taxonomy): Eukaryota > Metazoa > Chordata > Actinopteri > Perciformes > Percidae > Etheostoma > Etheostoma nigrum. Next base: position 33,768,868 of record CM057238.1, read on the forward strand.
ATTCTGTTTATAATAGTATTCATTTCCATACTTATTCAGTACATATCCATGTCCTGCACTCATGGAACCATTGTATATCCTGCACTTACTGCTACTGCACTTCTGGTTAGACCCAAACTGCATTTTGTTGCCTTGTACTTGTACCTGTGTAATGACAATAAAGTTGAATCTAATCTAATCTAATAAAGTTAGCCTAAAGAAGCAAGCAGAAAGCTGCTACCAGCCAGGCTAAAGCTAATATAGTTAGCCTAAAGAAACAAGCAGAAAGCTGCTACCAGCCAGGCTAAAGCTAACATAGTTAGCCTAAAGAAACAAGCAGAAAGCTGCTACCAGCCAGGCTAAAGCTAATATACTTAGCCTAAAGAAAGGGGTCCGTCCCAACTAACATTACAGTTTGGATCCGTGATGTTGAAAACGTAACACTAATCTACTACAGAAGTCTGTTTCCGATCTAATGTCATTTCCACTGATTTAATTGTTCTTGGATACTTATTTATTTATTTATTTTATTGTTTACAAAAGGGGGACAATACATATTAATGAACATTTTTGCAAATGTAAATATGCGAGATTATAGCCTTAGGCTAATTTCCATCTGCAGACCCCCTGGCAGGTTGGTGGTACACAAAAAAAATAATAAATACATACAAATACACTATACACAGGCTATATACAGAGAAACAATTTTATACAAACCACAATTTTACACATGCCCTGTCAAACCTGATATTGCACTGACCCAAATAACACCACCCTATATTGCACTGACCCACATTTTTAATAATGCTGTAACTCTGTTTTACATCTGATATATGAAAATTCACTAAACATAATCACAAGTTTATGTGTCCCTCAGCCACACTTTTAAATGACTCCTAAAGATAGGAAGACTTGTGCTTTCCCTCACGGATACACAGAGTTTGTTGCTAGTGCGCGTGACGTGCAGGTCTGATCAATTTATCAAACTAACGCGCTGGCCCCGCTAGTCGACCACAACCTGGAATTTAGTGGATGCAACATGCAGTCACTGTCATCACGTTAGCCTGGATTGCTATTATATGAATCCAATGGTGTCATGCTAGCGTATTTCTACCTAATTTCCCTCCAAAATCCCTTCAGACGAGTAACGTTAGTCACAGCGCTGACCTGCTTTGGTGTTCTTAAAGGAGTAAAGTATCACCGCAGTAGTCAAGAATGATTTATTAATTCCAAATTGAGCTATTTATGTCATATTTTAAAAAATACTTTTTCTTTTTTCATATCTCAATATATATCGCAGGGGAGAAAAATATCTTGCAGCCCTATTACCAGGTAGGTCCAGAGTCCTCCCCCACCCCCTGATCCAACTCACCACCAGATGGTGATCAGTTGACAGCTCTGCCCCTCTCTTCACCCGAGTGTCCAAAACATACGGCCTCAGATCAGATGAAACGATTATAAAATCGATCATTGATCTTTGGCCTAGGGTGCTCTGGTACCACGTACACTTATGAGCATCCCTATGTTCGAACATGGTGTTTGTTATGGACAATCCATGACTAGACCAGAAGTCCAACAACAGACAACCATTCTGGTTCAGATCAGGGAGGCCGTTCCTCCCAATCACGCCTCTCCAAGTATCTCCATCATCACCCACGTGTGCGTAGAAGTTCCCCTGCAGAACTATGAAGTCACCCACTGGAGCCCCATACAGGACTCCATTCAGGGTCTCCAAGAAGGCCGAATACTCCAAACTCTTGTTTGGTGCATGCACAAACAACAGTCAGTGAGTCTTGTGAGTATCCCCACACCCTGGGCAACTCCAGAGTAAGACAGAGTCCAACCCAACCAACGGGCGGCTGTGGCTCAAACGGGCGGCTGTGGCTCAGCGGTAGAGCGGTTGCCTGCCAATTGGAAGGTTGGTGGTTCAATCCCTGGCCCTGCAGTCCCAGTCGAAGTATCCTTGGGCAAGACACTGAACCCCCAGTTGCCCCCGATGCTGCGCATCGGAGTGTGAATGTGTGTGAGTGTTTATCTGATGAGCAGGTGGCACGTTGTACGGCAGCCTCGGCCACAGTGTATGAATGTGTGTGAATGGTGAATGTATCCTGTATGATGTAAAAAGCGCTTTGAGTAGTCGTTAAGACTAGAAAAGCGCTACATAAATACAGCACATTTACATTTAACCCCTATCCAGGAGTGTGGTTCCAGAACCGAGACTGTGCGTAGAGGTGAGCCCCACCAGATCTGACTGGTAGCGATCCACCTCCCGCACAAGTTCCGGCTCCTTCCCCCACAGAGAGGTGACATTCCAGGTCCCCAGAGCCAGCCTCTGCCGCCCAGGTCTGGTCTGTCGAAGCCCCTGACCTTCGCTGCCACCCATGTCAGATACAAGTGCAATGTAAAAATCTGTGGGAAAATGTTACATTTACAACTTTCCCGGCACTAAAAATCCTGGATGATCCCCCATGTGTTGCCGCCTGGCTAAATGCTGGCAATAAAAAGGGAGGCCACACATGAATTGATTTAAAGTAGTTTATTTATCACAAACTAACAACACTGGATGTTACATTTCCCATAATGCAACTCATAATGGGAATGTTGGCAGATAATTAAGAAAGGTAATGCATCAGTCAAACTATGTTTCACAGACATGCTCTAAATGTGGACATAGTTTCTAGTTTAAGATAGATCTCTACAGCGGCACCTCACTAACTCACTCTCTTCTTTTCTGTCTAGAAACGGAGAGGAAGAGGAGTCAAACGTCACCGCTGTCAGCACTGTGACAAAACCTTCACAACATCAGGATATTTAAAGATTCATCAGAGAGTTCACACTGGAGACAAGCCGTACAGCTGTGATCAATGTGGGGCAGCTTTCACACAGAAGAGTCACCTTAAAATACACCAGCGCATTCACACTGGAGAGAAGCCGTACTGGTGTGAACAATGTGGGGAAATGTTTTCTCATAGTACTAGCCTTAAAATACACCAGCGCATTCACACTGGAGACAAGCCGTACTGGTGTGAACAATGTGGGGAAACCTTTTCTCAGAGTGGTGGCCTTAAATCTCACCAGCGCATTCACACTGGAGAGAAGCCGTACTGGTGTGAACAATGTGGGGAAATGTTTTCTCATAGTGGTAACCTTAAAACTCACCAGCGCATTCACACTGGAGAGAAGCCGTACTCGTGTGAACAATGTGGGGAAATGTTTTCTCATAGTGGTACCCTTAAAAGACACCAGCGCATTCACACTGGAGAGAAGCCGTACTCGTGTGAACAATGTGGGGAAATGTTTTCTCATAGTGGTACCCTTAAATCTCACCAGCGCATTCACACTGGAGAGAAGCCGTACTGGTGTGAACAGTGTGGGGAAATGTTTTCTCATAGTGGTAACCTTAAAACTCACCAGCGCATTCACACTGGAGAGAAGCCGTACTCGTGTGAACAATGTGGGGAAATGTTTTCTCATAGTGGTACCCTTAAAAGACACCAGCGCATTCACACTGGAGAGAAGCCGTACAGCTGTGATCAATGTGGGGCAGCTTTCACACAGAAGAGTCACCTAAAAAGCCATCAACGCATTCACACTGGAGAGAAGCCGTACAGCTGTGAACAATGTGGGGAAAGGTTTTCTCAGAGTGGTGCCCTTAAATCTCACCAGCGCATTCACAATGGAGAGAAGCCGTACAGCTGTGAACAATGTGGGGAAACCTTTTCTCATAGTGGTGCCCTTAAATCTCACCAGCGCATTCACACTGGAGAGAAGCCGTACTCGTGTGAACAATGTGGGGAAACCTTTTCTCATAGTAGTAACCTTAAAAGACACCAGCGCATTCACACTGGAGAGAAGCCGTACTGGTGTGAACAATGTGGGGAAATGTTTTCTCAGAGTAGTAACCTTAAAAAGCACCAGCGCATTCACACTGGAGAGAAGCCGTACTCGTGTGAACAATGTGGGAAAACCTTTTCTCAGAGTGGTAACCTTAAAAAGCACCAGCTCATTCACACTGCCTCGTTGTGAACATGTTTCAGAGCCAAGCTGTTTCCTCCTCCTCCTCATGCCCTGATAGCTGTGTTGTTATATTCTGATCTTCTCTCCACATTGAAGGCTAACCAGCAGTAACTCTATCTTCTGAACAGCATGTATGTTGTCCTGGCTTCGACTACATATTACGCCCCCTCCCTTTGAAGGGGTAGTCCTGTCATTCATGTAAATAGTTTTAACCCTCTGCTTTGAACCGGATCCCACACGCTTCTTCAGTGGATCAGATTTAAGTCTGACTCTTCAGTCCCATTAAAACAGCTGGTTCCATTCAGGGTGAAGTTTAAGAGCTGAAGAAGGCCGTGGAATTTGGTCAAAAGCTCCAGTTGAGAGACTGTAAGCCTTGTGTTGAGAATAATCTGTTAAAGATGTGTTCCCATTATTTGTTGGTGTCTGCCTTATACATATTCTCTTTATTACTCTTAGTTTAACATGATCTATTCTTACTTTGTTTACCTTTCATTTAATAATCTATATTTTACATTTTAAATGAACTCTTTGTATTTTCTGTTTCTCAAAGAGGTTTAAGATCTGTTGAGTTTTGTTCACTGTTAAAATGAGAACTACAAATTTTGACTGAGTTCAAGTCTTTCTTCCAAGCCGAATTCAATGCAGCATTTTAAGGTGAATGATAAGTTACATGCTAAACTCCTCGATCTTGAAAACTGACACCAATAATATAACGTAAGAATAATCATCCTCCCTGGGAACATCGAAGGTGCAGAACCAATGTTTTTCCCCTCAGCTCCTAGCTGAGGTCCCGGGTGAACAAATACTGGACTCATCTTTGAGTTGTCGTGTTGCAGTTTTACAGATTCTAGTCTCAGGAGTTGGTTGTATGCGATGCTTGAAGGCTTTGTGGCAAGCCTACATACAAGGGCGTTCCAAACCACATCTTTGAGGACTACCTGTCCGAGGTGGTCGAGCAATGATCCGCATAGCGAGATGTTCTGAAGCATTACTATAACCTGGGCCTTAGACCTACACTGCGCTTCCCTGCCAAGTTGTTTATTAGAACCCAAGACGGTCTGAAACTGCTAATTCCCCCTGAGGCTGCCCAGGACCTAATCTCCTCTCGGAGCCGACTCAGCTCGGGACCCAGGGAGGAGTGATTTCACCTGGCAACATAACAGATGCGTCAATCCTGAGGTGATATTGTTGCCTTAAGGCAGTGATTCCCAAAGTGGGGGTCGGGACCCACAGGGGGGGTCGCGTTTAATTCTAAGACGCTGGCTGAGTTTTGGATTTCAGTTGAGAGGGAATACCCACAGCTGTCCAGGGCGGCTTTGGATGTGATGCCATTTGGCACTACCTACTTGTGCGACAAGACTTTCTCGGCACTGATGTACCTTAAAAATAAATAGAGATGGCGATTGGATGTGGAGGATGATCTCCGAAGATGATCTTGCTGTGCTCCAAACATATTGCACATCAATTCAAATTAAAAGTTCAAATTAAAGTAATGAGTAAATTACTGTAGAGTAATGTTATGGCTGTTGTGTTATTTTGTGTTGTCAAAATGCTCGTGTTTGGATACGCCTATAGTGCGTGCGCGGTTGCGCGCAATGTTTACGTTTATAGTGGGGGGGGTCGCAAGTCACTTGCACTGTTACTTTGGGGGTCGTGGGCTGAACGTTTTGGGAACCCCTGCCTTAAGGTAATGTTACCATAAGTTTTTCTTTTGGCTGTTGGTGTATTTACATTGTTAGACTCCACTAACCTTGGTTGGTGTGACTAGTTTTGCCCCCCCTGGTTGCGCCTTGCAAGGACTGGGATCTTTTGGCTTTTTTTGGCGTCCACCACACCATGTGGTCACAACTTCTGCAAGAACTGCATCACTGAACACTGTAATACTAATGACCAGTACCCGTGTCCCCTGTGTAAGGAGGGTTTTACCAGAAGACCTGATTTGAGGGTCAACACTTTCATCTCTGAGATGGTCGCTCAGTTAAGACAGTCTCAACAAAAAGCCAAACTGAAAAGAGAATATGAACAAAAGAAGGCTGGGGCTGGAATTCAGCAGATGATCCAGAAGAGACAATTGAAGATTCAGGAGATCAAACACTGTCGACCTCAGTGAGGAAGATGCAGACAGAGAGATAGCAGAAGGTGTTCAGGTCTTCTCTGGAGGAGTCTGTTGAGAGAGGCTTGAATGAGCTCATCAACACCATCAAAGAGAAGCAGAAAACAACAGAAAAACAGGCCAAAGCTTTCATCAAAGAGCTGGAACAGGATATCTCTGAGCTGATGAAGAGAAGCACTGAGGTGGAGCAGCTCTCACGCTCTGAAGACCACCTCTATCTTCTCCAGAGGGTCCAGCAACCTCCACCCACCAAGGACTGGACAGAGGTCAGCGTCCGTCCATCATCATATGAGGGGACTGTGGTGAAAGCTGTAGTTCAGCTAGAGGAGACGCTCAGTAAAGAGATGAAGAAGCTGCATGAAGCCGAGCTGAAGAGGGTCCAGCAGTATGCAGTGGATGTGACTCTTGATCCTGATACAGCTAATCCCTGGCTCATCCTGTCTGATGATGGGAAACAAGTGAATCATGGTGATGTAAGGAAGAATCTCCCAGACAACCCAGAGAGAGTCGATCAACAGGAAGGGAGACATCACACTGAGCACTGAGGATGGTTACTGGACAATATGGTTGAGAAATGGAAATGAGTACGGAGCTCTTGCTGACCCTCAAGTCCGTCTCTCTCTGAAGTCTCCTCCTCAAAAGGGGGGGGTGTTTGTGGATTATGATGAGGGTCTGGTCTCCTTTTATGACGTAGATGCTGCAGCTCTCATCTACTCCTTTACTGGCTGCTTCTTCACTGAGAAACTCTTCCCATTCTTCAGTCTGTCTGAATGCTGGTGGTAAAAACTCTGCCCCCCTGATCATCTCTCCTGTCAAAGTAAACAATCACTGATCTCATTTCAGGTATTAATTCATTTTCACTCAAGGGGACACATGTATATATTCATAAAGTTTACATCTTATTTTCTACAGAATCTGTTTCCTGTGGTGAGTGATTTACACTTTATTAGGGCCCGAGCGCCAACAGCGGCGAAGGCCCTATTGGAATTGAAGGAATTATTATTCTTTCTTTTATCCGGCAAATGAATTGCCTTTTTGGAGGACTTATCATATTGAAAAACTCACCAAATTTGGCGGTCGCATCAAGTCTGGTGAAAATTTACGTATTTTAATGGTTTCGGGAATAGGCGCAAAAAATTGGCTCGCTAGCGCCACCTACAAAATTAAGAAAATTGAGCCCCTGCAGCTCGTTTAACGTAGAGTCACAAAACTTGGTACACATCTGTATCATGGCAGGGCGGACATAAAACTTCATTGTAGCCCCCCCTAAACCCAACAGGAAGTCCGCCATTTTGTTTTGAATGTTGGAAATTTGTGCGATTTTGCCCATTTCCACATGTCGTACTTTAACGAACTCCTCCTAGAGCTTTCATCCGATCAACTTCAAACTTGGTGTGTGTCATCTTAACATGTTAACGATGAAAAGTTATTAAAAGAAAAAAATTTCGTCGTAGGGCGTGGCCGTGGCGGGGCGGCCATTTTGTGCGATTCGCCACCGAAACAGGAAGTGGGTGTAACTTGAGCGTACGTTGTCCGATTGGCTCGGAACTTTCCACGATTCATCAGAGTCCGCCCCTGACGACATCTCCTCCTAGAGATTTCATCCAATCAGCTTCAAACTTGGTCTGAGTCATCTTGAGATGTTAACAATGAAAAGTTATTAAAAGAAAAAGTTTTCGTCATACGGTGTGGACGTGGCATGGCGGCCATTTTGAGTGTTTAGCGATGAAGGAGAAAGTGGCTGTAACTACAGTTTCTGTTGTTGTATCTGCTTGAAATTTCCCACAATCACCAAGAGTCCAGGCCTGAGGACATCTGCAGGCCAATATGGACTTTTGGACATAGCGCCACCAACTGGCAACAGGAAATATGCCTTATGACAGGAAGTGGGTGTAACTTGGGCGTACATGGTCCGATTGGCTCGAAACTTTTCAGGATTCATCAGAGTCTGCCCCAAACGACATCTACACGCAGATTTTCGCTCAAAGTTATAACGCCCCCTAGTGGCAACAGGAAGTAGGCCTAAAAGACAAGGTGCTGTACTTTAACGAACTCCTCCTAGAGCTTTCATCCGATCGACTTCAAATTCAGTGTGAGTCATCTTAAGAAGTTAACAATGAAAAGTTATTAAAAGATTTTTTTTTCGTTGAACGGTGTGGGCGTGGCATGGTGGCCATTTTGAGTGTTTAGCGATGAAGGAGAAAGTGGCTGTAACTACAGTGTAGGTTGTCGTATCTGCTTGAAATTTGCCACAATCACCAAGAGTCCAGGCCTGAGGACATTTGCAGGCCAATATGGACTTTTGGAGATAGCGCCACCATCTGGCAACAGGAAATATGCCTTATATGACAAACATCATCCAATTTACATGAAACTTACAAAGTTTGGTCTACATGTGATACTGAGCCGGACCCTATAATTTGACCACGCCCACGCACTCAGACCACGCCCCCTTTCATAGCATTTGAACCGTTTATGGTATAGCTTTGTGTGAGGTGTCAATGAACTCAGCAGAGACTTCTGTCTTCACTGGTGGTGGTTTGGCCCGCCCCCCATGTTTAAACCACGCTCCCTTACATAACTAGTGACCCATTTAAGGTGTAGTCTTGTGTGAGGTATCAATGAACTCAGCAGAGAGTTCCTTCTTCAATGGTGATGTTTGACCCACCCCTTTATGATGCGGCCACGCCCCCTTTCACAGATAATGACTTGTGTGACGTATAGGCTTGTGTGAGGTATCAATGAACTCAGCAGAGAGTTCCTTTTTCATTGGTGATGTTTGACCCGCCCCCTATGATGCGGCCACGCCCCCTTTCACAGATAATGAATGACCTGTATGATGTATAGGCTTGTGTGAGGTATCAATGAATTCAGCAGGGAGTTCACTTCTCGTTGGCGACAATTTTCAGCGTATGAGTGATGCGCAAATGCGCGGTCGAAAGGGGGGGCGTCCGCCAGTAACCCCGACTCGCGCAGGTCAGCGAGGGCCCGTACATCGCTGCTTGCAGCTTTAATTCCATTTATTATTATTTTTTTATTTATTATCATATGTTAAATGTGCAGCAATTCTTTCCAAATTGAATCAAACTTCATCTTGACATATTTGCTGTCTTTAGAAACTGATTTCTTCTGGAAGTTATAATAAATGTCTGTGGGTTTAACAGAGGTTTAAATAGATAACGTCTACATAACGTGTGTCATGATGCATCAAATGAATGTGTTGATTATGTAATCAGATACACATTTATTAGTAGTAGATGTGCAGCCACAGAAAACATATTGCTGAATATTTCATTGTGTCATGAAGCTTCATTTAAGAGTGAGGCCTATTACATCCCATAATGTCTCCAGAACACAGTATGTGTCCTTGTTATACCGGGTATAAAAAGTTAATGGATGTTTCTATCTTGTGTGAAAAGTCTTTTGGATAATCACTGGTCACTTTGGCCATTTTTTATTTGTTTCATGAATTCTGTAAGATGGTTTATGAGTCAAAGAAATGTGTAAATATGTGATTGTAGAATAAAAACTGTAAAATAAAGCAGGTGTTGAACACAAGGCCTGAGTAAGCAGAGAGAACAGAAAAGCTGGTTTACACACAAGTTGGATTTCAGTCGAGGACGATCTTTATTGTTGAGAATAAAGTTGAACTTTCAGTATTAATGCCAGACATAAAAACAATAAATCAGAAATAGAAGTTGTTGTTTGTTGCATTTTGAGAATAAAGTCGAAATGTTGAAAAATATTTGGAATGAAAGTCTAAATCCAATTTTTAGAATTGGGTCTAAATATCAGGAATAATGTTTAAATATGGAGAATAAAGTAAAATATTTTGACTTCATTTTCTAAAATGTTCACTTATGTCAGGTACTGTGTGGAAAGTTGGCATAGTGACTGGTATGAAAATTAAGATATCTACAATTAGAATTATGACTAGAAACAGAGCTATTGTAGATATCCACAAATGGAGAAACAAAAACATGTTTTATTTTCATTTTAAATATCTGAAATTAGAAAGCTAAAGTCCAAATCTGATGGGACTTTTGGATCCAAGAGGTATATAATAATAATTTAATGCTGTGTGTTGTGGACAGGGCTGTAGTACTTGAGTCCAGACCCAAGACCATTTTTCTATGGTCTCGGACTCGGTAGTATTTGGACTCGGACTTGTCTTGGTCTCGGCCACTGGTCTATGGCTTTTGGTCTGGACTGAGTCCAGGTGTCTTTATTTTGTTGATAATAATATTGGAGGGAAAGTGAAACCCAAAATGATTGTCTTGATACTGCCATGCATAAGACCTTTTTTTCTGTCTTGGACTCGGTCTTGACTCGGACTCAAACCTCTTTGGACTCAATCTTAACTAGCCCAGGTCTTGGACTTGTCTTGGACTCCGACTAAGGTGGTCTTGACTACAGCCCTGGTTGTGGAGGTTTCTGTTCAGCAGCAGAGGAATTGTTCTGGAGAGTGAGACTTGTTGAACCAAAATAAAGAAGCTGTGCAAACTGAGTCCAGGTTTGGTCTTCGGTGAGATTTAATTATTCCCTGCAGAAAATCACCAAGTGGGAAGATAGTTTTCACAGCGTTACCGCGGTAACCGTGTGACGCCTTGCCAAATTAAAACAGCGGCGTCCCCGTCTTATATCCTGCTTCCCCTAGAGGAGAAAAACTCCCCGTTTGAAAACACGTCCAATCCGATCCAAACAGTTCATCTCACCAGACAGACGAGTTGGAGTCTCTTACGTATTTCTGCATCTGTCTCTCACGCCTCAACGTTTTCTACCCGGCTTTTATCTTAGCTGAAATAAAACCAAACATGTCTTTGGATGTTGGAGACAGGCTATGTCTCCTTCAGACTCCATGGCATTGTCCTTGGAGAGACGGTGCAGAGACTAGCAGTCTGTCCTTCAGGGAGGACACACACAGAATGAGTTGAATGGAGTCATACAACCTGAAAAGCATTGGGAATAATTATATGAATAATAATAACACATGCATATTATAGAAGGAGATATGGAATCATGCTTAAATGTTATTTTCCCATTACACGTGTCTTTTTGACACCGTTACTAAAACGATTAAATTCTGAGCAAACTGTGAACTCTGAAATCTTGTGTATTTCTTAAAGTTTAATTCATTTAAATTGGTGGACTGATGATTTATTTTTTATTTTCCTCAATAATACTATATCCAACAAACTCTAAGGCCTTTTATCTTTGAGCCCCTGCCACCCAAAATGTCTGCCTGTCCCTGCTGGAGCCCTAGAAACCCCCCCCCCCCATCTATATCTAAATATGAGGAAACCAAAGCTAACCACAGAGCTGCAGTAAGAGGCGAGCCAACGCTGACGGACAACATTCCTGCTCCAGTTTCCTTGGAATCAAACTCGAGGTGTGTACATGTTGTTATCAGTTCGGTCTGTTCCTCCCTCGTTACACAATTAACTGGAAAACTGTCAAGTGCCTTAGCTAGCTAACACAAACTCTAACTACAGCCCGACTAACAACAGTCACCTAAACGCACCATAAACTATCTACAGTCTGAATACCAACAGTCACCTGAACGCACCATAAACTCTAACTACAGCCCGACTAACAACAGTCACCTGAACACACCATAAAGTCTAACTACAGTCTGACTACCAACAGTCACCTGAACGCACCATAAACTCTAACTACAGTCTGACTACCAACAGTCACCTGAACACACCATAAACTCTAACTACAGTCTGACTACCAACAGTCACCTGAACACACCATAAACTCTAACTACAGTCTGACTACCAACAGTCACCTGAACGCACCATAAACTCTAACTACAGTCTGACTACCAACAGTCACCTAAACGCACCATAAACTCTAAGTACAGTCTGACTACCAACAGTCACCTGAACGCACCATAAACTCTATCTACACTCTGACTACCAACAGTCACCTGAACGCACCATAAACTCTAACTACAGTCTGACTACCAACAGTCACCTGAAATATAAAGTTCACATCTCCTGCAAAACTCATTCAAATCAACACAACTCTTAACACACGTCTCAAAACAGGCTCACTGCAGCAAACACTATGAACAACAAAGGTCGTCAGAAATGGGTTTCTCTATGCATTTCATGTGTTGATATAGGCCTATTTCAGATTTCTATTACTACTACTACTATAAGGCCTTTTATCTTTGAGCCCCTGCCACCCAAAATGTCTGCCCGTCCCTGCTGGAGCCCTAGAAACCCCCCCATCTATATCTAAATATGAAGAAACCAAAGCTAACCACAGAGCTGCAGTAAGAGGCGAGCCAACGCTGACGGACAACATTCCTGCTCCAGTTTCCTTGGAATCAAACTCGAGGTGTGTACATGTTGTTATCAGTTCGGTCTGTTCCTCCCTCGTTACACAATTAACTGGAAAACTGTCAAGTGCCTTAGCTAGCTAACACAAACTCTAACTACAGCCCGACTAACAACAGTCACCTGAACACACCATAAACTCTAACTACAGTCTGACTACCAACAGTCACCTGAACGCACCATAAACTATCTACAGTCTGACTACCAACAGTCACCTGAACGCACCATAAACTCTAACTACAGTCTGACTACCAACAGTCACCTGAACACACCATAAACTCTAACTATAGTCTGACTACCAACAGTCACCTGAACTATACAGTTCACATCTCCTGCAAAACTCATTCAAATCAACACAACTCTTAACACACGTCTCAAAACAGGCTCACTGCAGCAAACACTATGAACAACAAAGGTCGTCAGAAATGAGTTTCTCTATGCATTTCATCACATGTGTTGATATAGGCCTATTTCAGATTTCTATTACTACTACTACTATAAGGCCTTTTATCTTTGAGCCCCTGCCACCCAAAATGTCTGCCCGTCCCTGTTGGAGCCCTAGAACCCCCCCCCCCCCATCTATATCTAAATATGAGGAAACAAAAGCTAACCACAGAGCTGCAGTAAGAGGCGAGCCAACGCTGACGGACAACATTCCTGCTCCAGTTTCCTTGGAATCAAACTCGAGGTGTGTACATGTTGTTATCAGTTCAGACTGTTCTGGCTGACTGGCAGCCCTACAGGTCCGACCGGGTCCTGTTCTCAGGTCACATGACCTTTCTGGATATAAAGGTGTGTCGATGTGACGGATGTCAGTCAGATGAACACAGACAGCAGCAGCATCTGTCAGTGTCTGCTGATGAAGGGACGACGTCTCTTTGACCTCATCTGAACGGGACTTTAACAGCGGAGCAGCCTGACAGGTAACATCACACACCTTTGATGGAGAAACTCGCCTATCATTTGGGAGATTTTGGGGCTACATGATCTACTTTAAGATGAGAGCAGTGGTTCATTCTTTCAGCACTATTGTAAGATCTGAAGTAACTCAGTAATTATTCTATGATGTGTGACGTTTTGGCCAAAATGAGCCTTTTTATGTTCAGTTGAGTCCGATTTAATCAGCACCAGGAAACAAGTTAGATTTTAATCTCCGCTGACTTCACTGCTGAGATATGAGGGAGTGTCACAACGAGAGCTGCTTTGATTGGCAGGTGTGTGTCACAACCTTCATCCCATCAAAAGTGTAAATCTGTCTTGGTTTTGATTTGTGGACACACGTCCTCAACAACAAGATAAAGATACTTATTAATATTAGGGTTATTTAATCCTGAGCTATAGACTGAGTAAAACCACATCCAGAGGTTTCTGAAGGGACAAGTTGAAACCTGCAGTTTGTCTCCGTCAGTTACTGGAGCCAGGTAATCCTAATATGGGCAAAGGGGGCGGGGCTTGGGTGGAGCTGAGGTGTGATAGGCTGGGACAGTTTGTGGTGTTTTGATTGGGCGGGACTGTCTCATAAATAACTTCAGTCAAGAATCTGGCAAAATGCCAGCTGGCAAACGGAGGGCTGTCCCAGTCCAAACCAGATGCTCCTGCCATTGAGCCCTCAGGCCTCTCAGATAAGGACTCGGTCTTTTCATTAGACAAGCTTATGGCGGTTTTCCACTGCGTGGTATCTACTCGACACGCCTTGACTCTACTCGCCTTTTTTGGTTTTCCATAAAACGAGCTGAGGCGATACCAAAAGGTGACGTGGAACCTGCAGACTGCTGATTGGTCGATCACTGCGTTTTTAGCAGACAAGAGTGAGGAGTGTGTGTCCAGAACAACAAAAAATTTAAACAAAAAATCTAGTCAGACACCGACAGATTATCTACTCTCTGCACTATTCTCACTTTAACTGTTCAATATTAAGGGCTATTAGGGGGTATTAGGGGCTGTTAGGGGCTGTTAGGGTCTATTAGGGGCTGTTAGGGGCTGTTAGGGTCTATTAGGGGGTATTAGGGGCTATTAGGGGCTGTTAGGGACTATTAGGGGCTGTTAGGGTCTATTAGGGTCTATTAGGGGGTATTAGGGGCTATTAGGGGCTGTTAGGGATTATTAGGGGCTGTTAGGGTCTATTAGGGGCTGTTAGGGTCTATTAGGGGCTATTAGGGGCTGTTAGGGTCTATTAGGGGCTATTAGGGGCTGTTAGGGGCTGTTAGGGTCTATTAGGGGCTGTTAGGGGCTGTTAGGGGCTATTAGGGGCTGTTAGGGGATATTAGGGGCTATTAGGGGCTGTTAGGGGCTGTTAGGGGCTGTTAGGGTCTATTAGGGGGTATTAGGGGCTATTAGGGGCTGTTAGGGGCTATTAGGGGCTGTTAGGGGCTGTTAGGGGCTGTTAGGGGTTATTAGGGGCTGTTAGGGGCTATTAGGGGCTGTTAGGGGCTGTTAGGGGCTATTAGGGGCTGTTAGGGGCTGTTAGGGGCTATTAGGGGCTGTTAGGGGCTGTTAGGGGTTATTAGGGGCTGTTAGGGGCTGTTAGGGGCTATTAGGGGCTGTTAGGGGCTGTTAGGGGCTGTTAGGGGCTATTAGGGGCTGTTAGGGGCTGTTAGGGGCTATTAGGGGCTGTTAGGGGCTGTTAGGGGCTATTAGGGGCTATTAGGGGATTTATGTTGTTTCCAATATTGCACACTGTTACTTTAAAAAAACAAGACAATATATCAAAGAAATGTTTATATTTAGCTTTTCAAGTAGCGCATCAAACCCTCCCGTCCACCCCGGTCTTCTTCCTCTGCACCCTGTGACAGTGTCCCCCCCCGACTCTGCTGGTCCAGATGCGTCCCAGTCGTTGTCATAAGCCATGACTCTCATAAAGATTATACAAAGCCCAGCAGGTCAGAACCAGAACCAGAACCAGAGATTTCACCCGTCGGACATCGAACGCCCACCAGACGGTCTGAAACACAAACAGTTGTTATTAAAGTTCATGTACTTTATATAGCGTATAGTAAATAGTGACCGGGGCCCCTAACACATGCAAATGTTAGCTAACGTTACCAGAAAATAAAAATAAAAATAAAAATAAAAATAAAAATAAAAATAAAAATAAAAATAATAATAATAATAATAATAATAATAATAATAATAGGCCTTACTCTTCCATTTCTAATTTAAAACTATTTGTTGAACTATGCGTGCGATGTGACCATGAGAACATTCTTTGCCTCTGGCCCTATACACATTTAACCCTTGCATTGTCTTCCCGTCCACCATGCACTCGTCGTCCTCCCTCGTCAGAACTGACTGATCTGGTTTCTCTGGTTATAAAGAATGAAAACGTACCTCCAAATTTTGACTGACATCTTCTTAGCCAAGTTCATTCCAACTCATTTGAACTCATTGAAACAAACAGAGCAAACTTATTTTGTGAAGAATTGTCTAGAAAACGGGTGAAATTGGACTCAAGGACGACATAAGGGTTAACACAGTAGGCCTACCCCAGGGGCTGCTGCACGAAAGTAGAATAAAGAGATCCAGGAGAAGGGAAAAAGAGCAGCTTGATTTAGTGTGACCTGCTCATCGCAGCTTAATCGGTTACATGTTTACAGAGCCAGGATGAACAGGTGAAGCTATGTCCAGCCAGGTGGAGATAACCAGGATGAACAGGTGAAGCTATGTCCAGCCAGGTGGAGATAACCAGGATGAACAGGTGAAGCTATGTCCAGCCAGGTGGAGATAACCAGGATGAACAGGTGAAGCTATGTCCAGCCAGGTGGAGATAACCAGGATGAACAGGTGAAGCTATGTCCAGCCAGGTGTAGATAACCAGGATGAACAGGTGAAGCTATGTCCAGCCAGGTGGAGATAACCAGGATGAACAGGTGGAGCTATGTCCAGCCAGGTGGAGATAACCAGGATGAACAGGTGGAGCTATGTCCAGCCAGGTGTAGATAACCAGGATGAACAGGTGGAGCTATGTCCAGCCAGGTGTAGATAGCCAGGATGAACAGGTGGAGCTATGTCCAGCCAGGTGTAGATAACCAGGATGAACAGGTGGAGCTATGTCCAGCCAGGTGGAGATAGCTGGGATAAGTGCACGTTCACGGCTTTCTCACATAGACCACGGTATCCATCACAGGTTCACTGATGCAGAGATGGAGAAGACGCATGCGCCTTATGTTTCACCATATGTTTGGTCTTCTCTACACTTTTCCAACCATCACATCTCTAGTGTTGGTTGAAATGAACACATACTTTACTGATTTACATGTGAAAATATGTTGGCTCTATACACGCTAAAAGTCCTGTTTTTTACATGGAGTCTGGTTGGTTCAGCGTTAGCTACGTCGTAGCTGCTTCTGGGAAACAGAAAGGTCTTAAATAGGTTTTTAAAAGTTATATCTTTGAAGGGTTAAGACACAAAACACTTTTCTTATTTTTTGTTAAGTTATTAGGATGTGCACCAGGTAGGCACACTGATAAACTTTTTTCAATTCAATTCAATTTTATTTATAGTATCAATTCATAACAAGAGTTATCTCAAGACACTTTACAAGGACCCAACAGTTGTAGTAGTTTCCTCCAGAGCAAGCAACAGTGCGACAGTGGCAAGGAAAAACTCCCCTTTGGGAAGAAACCTGGGACAGACCCAGACCCAGACCCAGGCCCAGACCCAGGCTCTTGGTAGGAGGTGTCTGACGACCGGTTGGGGTTAGAATGAAGAGTGGCAATAACAGTCCCAAAAAAAAATAAAATAAAAATAATAGTAGTTTGTAGTAGTTCTTTGTAGTAGTTCATGGCATAGCAGGACACTGTGCAGCATTACAAGGCACAGCAGGACGTAGCTGGGCACCGCAGATTGTGGCAGGGAAGGGAACGTGTAGCGGGACCATGGCGACAGCTGCAACCATGATTTTGGAGCCTCCCTGATCCGAGGAAACATGCTGGGAGAAAAAGAACATGAGGACTCCGGGGAATGACTCCGCTGAGCTAGGTTAGTAACAAGAATTTCTGGGACATGGATGCACACAAAATAGGAAGATAAAAAGATAGAGGAGAGAGGAGCTCAGTGTGTTGAAGGAAGTCCCCCAGCTGTCTAAAACTATTACAGCATAACCAAGAGAGACAGGGTAAAGAGAGGAGCCTGGTCAGGCTAGAACTCTCCCCAACCGGATCGGCTGTATGCCAAGTCTCCCTTTAGTTTTATTATATGACAGATAAATCTGACAACTATGACGAGAAGCAGGTGGGCCGGGAAAGGCGGACGCTGCAACTTTTCACTCCATAACAATATTCAATTCTATGCCCTAACTATAAGCTTTATCAAAAAGGAAAGTCTTAAGCCTACTCTTAAATGTGGAGACGGTGTCTGCCTCCCGAACCCAAACTGGAACCTGGTTCCACAAGAGAGGAGCCTGATAGCTGAACGCTCTGGCTCCCGTTCTACTTTTAGAGACTCTAGGAACCACAAGTAATCCTGCATTCTGGGAGCGTAGTGCTCTTGTAGGGTTGTAAGGTACTATGAGCTCTTTAAGATAAGATGGTGCCTGACCATGAAGAGCTTTGTAGGTGAGAAGAAGGATTTTAAATTCTATTCTGGATTTTACAGGAAGCCAATGCAGAGAAGCTAAAACAGGAGAGATGTGATCTCTTTTCTTGGTTCCTGTCAGAACACGTGCTGCAGCATTCTGGATCAGCTGAAGAGTCTTTATGGACTTTTTCGAGCAGCCTGATAATAAAGAATTGCCGTAATCCAGCCTAGAAGTAACAAATGCATGGACTAGTTTTTCTGCATCATTTTTAGACAGGATATTCCTGATTTTTGCAATATTACGTAGGTGAAAAAATTGAAATTTGCTTTATGTGAGAATTAAAGGACATGTCCTGATCAAAGATAACTCTAAGATTCCTCACAGTGGTGCTGGAGGCCAGGGTGATGCCATCCAGAGTAACTATCTCTTTGGATAATATGTCACGGAGGTGCTTGGGTCCCAGAGCAATAACTTCAGTTTTATCTGAGTTTAACATTAGAAAATTACAGCTCATCCAGGTTTTAATCTCCTGAAGGCACATTTGAAGTTTAGCTAACTGATTAGTTTCATCCGGCTTGATTGATAAATATAATTGAGTATCATCTGCATAACAATGAAAGTTTATGGAGTGCTTCCTGATAAT
The DNA here is from genome assembly GCA_029931835.1 of Etheostoma nigrum. Taxonomy (NCBI): domain Eukaryota; kingdom Metazoa; phylum Chordata; class Actinopteri; order Perciformes; family Percidae; genus Etheostoma; species Etheostoma nigrum. The sequence continues at coordinate 33,787,483 of CM057238.1, forward strand.
ATTGCCTAAAGGAAGCATATATAGAGTGAACAGGATTGGACCGAGCACAGATCCTTGTGGGACTCCATGACTAACTTTGGCGTGCACAGAGGATTCATCGTTAACATGAACAAACTGAGATCGATCTGATAAATAAGACTTAAACCAGCTTAGAGCAGTCCCTTTAATGCCAATTAAATGTTCCAATCTCTGTAATAAAATATGATGGTCAATGGTATCAAATGCAGCACTAAGATCTAATAACACCAGTACAGAGATAAGTCCTTTGTCTGATGCAATTAGGAGGTCATTAGTAATTTTCACAAGTGCTGTCTCTGTGCTATGTGCTATCTAAATCCTGACTGAAAATCCTCAAATAAGCTGTTGCTATGCAGAAAGTCACATAGCTGTTTAGCGACTGCTTTCTCAAGAATTTTAGAGAGAAATGGAAGATTGGATATAGGTCTATAGTTGGCTAAAACTTCTGGATCAAGGTTGGGCTTTTTCAGAAGAGGTTTAATAACAGCTACTTTAAAGTGCTGTGGTACATAGCCTGTTAATAAAGACAGATTGGTTATATCTAATAGAGAAGTGTTGACTAAGGGTAAAGCTTCTTTAAGTAGCCTAGTCGGGATGGGGTCTAAGAGGCAGGTTGATGGTTTAGATGAAGAAATAATTGAATTAAATTGATAAAGATCAAGTGAAGCAAAGCAGTCTAAACATATATCTGGTTTTACAGCTGTTTCTAAGGTTCCTGAGTTTAGAGATAAGTCAGTGCCAGTTAAAGGCAGGTCTTGGTGGATTTTGCTTCTAATAGTTATAATTTTATCATTGAAGAATCTCATGAAGTCGTTACTACTAAGAGCTATGGGAATACTTGGCTCAGTAGAGCTGTGACCTTCCGCTAGCCTGGCTACAGTGCTGAAAAGAAACCTGGGGTTGTTCCTATTTTCCTCTATTAATGACGAGTAGTACGCTGCTCTGGCATTACGGAGGGCCTTCCTATATATTTTGAGACTATCTTGCCAGATTAACCGAGAATTTTCCAATTTGGTGGAACGCCAAATCTTCTCAAGTTTCCGCGATGTTTGCTTTAATTTGCGAGTTTCAGTGTTATACCATGGAGCTAACCGTCTTTGTTTTATTATCTTCTTTTTTAGAGGGGCAACAGAGTCGAGTGTCATTCTCAGCGAGCCTGCTGCACTATCAACAAAATGATCGATTTGGGAGGGACTGAAATTAGCATAGGAGTCCTCCGTTACTTTGTGACTTGGTAATGAATTAAAAGCTAATGGAATCACATTCTTAAATTTAGCTACAGCGCTATCAGATAGACATCTTGTATAGAAGGTTTTGCCTAATGGCGTGTAGTTCAGCAGTATAAACTCAAAAGTTATCAAACAGTGGTCAGATAGAAAGGGATTCTGTGGGAACACTATTAAATGTTCAATTTCAACACCATAGACCAGAACAAGATCGAGGGTGTGGCCAAACCGGTGAGTCGGTTTATGAACACTTTGAGAGAAGCCAATAGAATCTAATAGAGAGATAAACGCAGTACTAAGGCTGTCATTCTCATCGTCCACATGAATATTAAAATCCCCTACAATAAGAACTTTGTCCGTTTTTAGCACTAAATTTGACAAAAACTCTGCTAATTCAGATAAGAATTCAGAGTATGGACCAGGTGCTCGGTACACTATAACAAATAGAACTGGTTCAGAGTATGGACCAGGTGCTCGGTACACTATAACAAATAGAACTGGTTCAGAGTCTGGACCAGGTGCTCGGTACACTATAACAAATAGAACTGGTTCAGAGTATGGACCAGGTGCTCGGTACACTATAACAAATAGAACTGGTTCAGAGTCTGGACCAGATGCTCGGTACACTATAACAAATAGAACTGGTTGCAGTGATTTCCAACTTGGGTGTGAAAGACTAAGAACAAGACTTTCAAAAGAATTATAATTCAGTTTAGGTTTAGAGCTGATTATTAGACTAGAATCGAAGATAGCTGCCACTCCACCTCCTCGGCCTGTGCCTCGAGGAATGTGAGTATTAATATGACTGGGGGGGTGGATTCATTTAGACTAACATATTCTTCATCACCCAGCCAGGTTTCAGTAAGACAGAATAAATCAATATTAGAATCTGATATTAATTCATTTACTAGTACACCTTTAGAAGAGAGGGATCTGATGTTTAAGAGTCCACATTTAATTCTCCTATTCTTTTGCACTATTGCACTTGTGGTTTTAATTGTTATGAGGTTTTCATGCACAGCTCCTCTTCTGTTTACCTTTGATTTAAATAATTTCATTGGTCGGGGGGCAGACACCGTCACTATGGGGTTTTCACTAGGTAACCCCTGGAATGGAGGAGCAGAGAAGTGTGTTAGACTGCAACTCTGCCTCCCGGTCCCAAATCTGGATTGTCAGGGATTAGGTCCACTAATAAACTTTCTGCGGAATATTCTAGTTGTTGTTGTTATTGTTGTTATTATTGTGTGACCGGGACCTTTCGGCCCAGGTGAGTCTGTCTATGTTCAGGGGGGAACAGAAACCCGTCAGATGGGAATCCGTTGCCGTGTGAGGAATGAGGGCGTGTCCTTCTGCTCCGACAGCCTGAAGACTTTTTACTCGCACTGAACCTGAACTACACGCCCACAGCTGATTGGTCGGAATATTTAACTCATCGACCGCCATCATTCACATTGATTATTGTTGATGAAACCTATGTAACGATGAACTAGTCATCTGATTTTAACATGTCATCAAATCTCACGCTGTCATGATGTTTACATTTAGGACCCACAAACGCCAGTCAGCTGATTATGTCCCTAACAATGTCCCATCAGGGTCATCAGAATACACCGCCCACATCTGAGGTTCTCCACCCACAACTTCACAGCTACCTCTGCAGATGTACCTCAAAGCGTCAAAAGTGTTGAAAAAAGGGACAAAAACATCTGAAAAAGTTAAAAACATCAATGAAAAGCATCAACAAAAGTGTTGATTTTTAATTTTGACGGAAGACAACACGAGGGCTGAGCCAATCAGTGCAGACTAGACTTTAGGAAGAAGGGCTCAGAGAGACAGACCCTGAATCAGAGCGTCTCAGACAGAGGGGAGACAGATATATTCAGACAGACATTTCAACATTAAAGCATGGAAACGTCCAGAAGGACCTCCAGTCTCCCTGTGAGCCCAGATATTAATAAAGAGAGGTCAAAGACCAGGTTCCTTCATATTAACTTTTATTATTTATTAAGCAGCAGTCCAACGTCAGGAGCCGCTCCCTCTTTTCTTCTCAGCTGACGCCCAGACCGCCTTCAATGACGTCAGAGAGAGATAAAACCAGATGAGCCAGCCCTCTGCCGTCAGTCCGGACTAACCTAACGTGGTCCCACTTCTCCAGGGACAGCAGCTGGGAGGGACTGCAGAACGGGACCGCTGGGGATCCTCTAACTTTACCACTGGGTAAGATGACGCCTCACTTTCCTAAATATCATTTATGATTTGGCTCTCTGGTTTCAAAAGGAGTCTGTCCCTCCAGCTTATATGTCCAAAGACAGGTTTAAGCTAGTTTTAAAGTAAAATAAAACTCTAATTAACGGAACGTTTGACCTCGATGAATGAAGAATCCTTTTGTAACCGTCTCACCGTCACCTTTTGTCTCCTAAAGCTACTAACTGGTGACGTCTTTGACCCCCGCTGCTCCTGTTGCTCACTCAGTCTGTCCTCAGAGACACAGCTAACAGGACCAACCGGTCTGATCAGGGGAAACCAGCACACCTGGTCCCATGGCAGACAGTCTGCATCAGATAGGCCTCCATTCTAATCAACAGGGTGGGACTCAGGGACAGAAGACAGGTGATATGAGGGACATGCTCAGACAGGAAGAAGGAGGAACTGGAGGTTTTGGAGTTAGACCTGAACCTCTACATATTAAATAATAACTAATTCACCACGGAGATCCAGAACATATACTGTTATAATGTTGGGATCATCATTATTGGTTGGAACAGTAGTTTGGGGCTTTTCCACCTTTAATGACCAGGACAGCTATGTGAGGAAGGGGAGAAAGAGGGGGAGACATGCAGGAAAAGGTCCCAGCTCAGACCTCTACCTCTATGTATATGTGGCCCTGCTCTACCCACTGAACCAACCCGGCCACGAGACATTGGTTTTTAATGAGTTATTAGCCTTCTGATCAAATGAACCTGTAAAATAATCCCAACCAGAAGCAGTGAAGCTGCAGCATATCCTGTTTCCTGCTTCCTTCTCTGGATGTTTTATTATAACACCTGAAAATCATGGAACCATAACACGTGTCTCCTTTAAGCTGCAGGTAAATCAGTGGCTCACTGGGATCAACAGAGTTAACTCTTTCTCACTTTCCTCTTCCAAATAAAATGTCAGTCAAGTCCATCAAATCATTTATTACTCTATTTGTTAATACATATGCATTTCCAATATTCCATTTTCATCAGTTCATTTTTGTCACTTTCACCCTCACAGATCTGGAAATGTGTCAAAAAGTCGTAGAAGTATACATTTACACATTTGTTCTGACTCACAAAGTCATTTTCCTTAAGATAAGATTTGTTTTGCATTGACCCGTTTATCAGTAACTGTTAACGTCTGAATATGAACCAAATGGATGTTTTATTATAACACCTGATAATCATGCAGGTGTGGTGATTTAAGTCTGATAAGACTGGAGTGATCTGCTGGTCTGGCCTCCTGTTCTAGTCAGTCTGCCCCCCCCCCCCTCCCTGTGGAGGTGGTGTGGGTGAAGTGCTCCATCTGGTGGACTGATAGCACAACTACAACTCATCTCTGCATTCTCTGCCTCATCATGTTACCATGGTTACAGCTGCTCAACATCTCTAACTGTCCGTGTATGTGTCTGTGTATGTGTGTGTGTCTGTCTGTGTGTGTGTGTGTCTGTCTGTGTGTGTGTGTGTGTGTGTGTGTGTGTCTGTCTGTGTGTGTGTGTGTGTGTGTGTGTGTGTCTGTCTGTGTGTGTGTGTGTGTGTGTGTGTCTGTCTGTGTCTGTCTGTCTGTCTGTCTGTGTGTGTGTGTGTGTGTGTGTCTGTCTGTCTGTCTGTGTGTGTGTGTGCAGCAGAGACCAGACTCTCCTGAACCTGAACCCAGCTCTGTGTCCATGGTTCCACCTTTAGTGTTTAAAGGACAGCGTCCTGCAGAGACTCAGTAAGTCCCCCAGTCCCAGCTGTCCCGTTGCATCATGTTGTGTCCACGTTCTAACAATCTTGTTGTTGTTGCTTTTCATACGTACCCTCCAGAGGCCCTGCTGGGTCCAGACTAGTCTTTTGGTTTTCTCAAACCTGCTGTGGATTTTAAATATGAAATTCATTTTGCAGTATATTTCCTCATCTGTAATCTTCCCTTCTGCCATTTAGTGGCTCTTATTTTGACATTCTGTCCCTAAGAGAAGTTGATATTGAGACCCATGTTGGCTTCCTGATCGGGTCTTAAGTTTGACAGAAGTGTCTGATTTTAGCAGGAAACCACGATGACGACAGAGGATCTTTTAAACACTCTGGAGGATTTAAAAGAAGATGAATTTAAGAAATTCAAATGGTATCTGCAGCAGCCGGATCTCCTGGAAGGCTACCGAAGCATCAAAGTGTCCAAGCTGGAGACGGCAGAGAGGCAGGACACGGTGGACGTGATGGTGAACACCTTTGGTCTTCATGGAGCTCTGAAGGTGACCAAGAAGGTTTTAGAGAAGATCAACAGGAGGGATCTGGTCCAGAGTCTGACAGACCCCGGCTCAGGACCACAAGGTCAGCCAATCTTTGTATCATGTGTTTTCAGTCAGAAAGACATCACAGCCACATACGGGATGGAAGGGGTGGACTGACTGTCTTTTCATTTAGTTTAATTGTAACAGTACATCCTTTTGGGGGGGGGGGTGCTGTGGCTGTTTCTGACAGTAATTCTTCAATAATAAATCAAATGTTACTACGCATTTCCACACAGAGTCAGTGGATGTCAGTGATGCTGGAGAGACTTCAGAGAACAGAGGAACTCCCTCCTCTCAGAGCAAAGGTACGCTGCTGCTGGATTCTCTGGTATGTACGGGAGCCCTGAGGGACACCGTCTACTTTTAAAGTTTGAAAACATATAGTCCAAGTACGTTAGTGACTCCCTTCTCCAACAAGTTAAATACGGTGTACTAGAACTTCAGCTGTCCGAGCTAATGTGAGCGTGTTGACGTATGAAAGCATCAAACCTGCGTTTTACCTGAAGGAGAAGAGCCGGTATCAGTAGTTCCTCGTCCCCGTTGGCTCAGCACTGTTACAGGGGATGTACGGGACGCAGGAAGTTTCTACCCAGAAGGTATTGGAACAAACACTGATTGGGTCCATAGTGGAAATAAATGATCTCCCCTTTAGCTAGTCCCCCCTGGAACCCCCCACTATGGGAACCACTGTCTTAAGATCCTAAAACCAGCTCTAAACAGGAGTTCATCTATAGATTCCATTATGATACCAACAATCATAAACCACAGTGTGAGTCAGACGTTCCCTGGTAGTTGTAGTAAATTATAGATCTGATGCCAAAGCATTAATGTCTTGGACCCAAAACACCAACGGCCCTTCTTCAGATGCTTTTCCTGTTTCTTTTCAAGTAGGACAAAATCCCCCAAAGTCTTTGAATCAGACATAAAAAAGAGAGTTTTCCTGTGCTCGTAAAGAGTTAAACACACCAAATCCAAGTGAGTTCCGGATAGCTGACTGAAGGTTTCTCTGTCTAGGGTTGCCTCATATCTGCCAAAAGAGACTTCAGAACAGGCTTTTTAAAATCTAATTGGCTACTTTGAGTCCTTGTTAGGGAAGTCCCTGGTTGATGTCACATTGCTGACTCGGCTCTCTTTTAGCGGACTCTGTCAGGCCTGGTCCTGGAGCCGGTCTCTGACTCTGCAGGTTGCGGCTGCATGTGCAGTGATGTGACGTATGGCCAGGAGAACCTGGGACTTCTCTTTGGCAGACACAAGATGTCCCAATCATTCATGCTCGTCACATATTGAAGCTGAAGGATGAGAAACTATTTAGATTTACCAGAGTGAGTCTGAGAGAGAGGAGTGGGACTTGTAACGCTCATTGGATCAGTCGAGTAAAAACAGTAATAATCACATTATTTCTCTCTGTTCCCGTGGAGGCCAGTGGTCAGGAAGAAACAAAAGGTACATTAGCAAAGATTATAAAAGTGTTTGCTTTGTCAAGTGTGTGTACAAATATTAAAATAGTTGATTATTCTCTAAAGCCACTGTATGTCAGATGTGCTGTGCAAAGCATCTGAACGCTCTATTAGATTGATATTAAATTGGGAACAATAAGCCACGTGGAGTAGGTGGCTGAGTGTGGAGCTAACTGAAGATCAGCCATAAACTGTGTTGGACAGCTTCCTCACCTTTAACCCAACTTAAGTTCCACATGTGTTGGGGACCAGCATTGGAGGGGGATCAGAAGAGGCTTTCTCCAACATATACAACTAATTTGCTGTAAATGTGCAGATTATTACTCCGTGTCGCTTTTAGTCAATTTGAATACATTTATTTACTATGCAGGTACTTTTGTGACTCTGCATTTCGTTGTACTTTTATGTCATGATATAGGTCTTAAATAGTTTTGATAAAGTCTTTAAAAGTCTTAAATGTGACTGGGTCCAACTGCAGAACCCTGTACCAAGCTTTATTAGTTGGAGATCCTTCAGCTCTTTGCTAAATCAGCTCTACCACCAAAGCGGATCTGAACCCTTCTAGCAGTTCAGGAGTTCTGCTTCCTGATGGTTTTGTCTCTTGTCAACCAGCTGAACCTCCGAGGGGGGCAGGAAGCCCAGCAGTCAGCGCCCAGGATGGAGGTGTCGTCTGCTCACCTCACCTTACAGATGTTCAAGTGGGGGGGAATGTAATGATTACTGTCAACAACACGTACCGTAAGTTCTCCTCTGAAGTCATAATGTAATAAAGCCTTATTTATGATGAACTATGTTCATGTTAAACTGGATTTAATGAAATGCCTTCAATCCTTTAGCATTTCTCAAGAGCTGTTGCATGTTTGTGTTCCAGTCTCGTCTCCTGACAGGACGGATGGGACCAAAGAAACAGAAGGTGTGTGTGTGTGTGTGTGTGTGTGTGTGTGTGTGTGTGTGTGTGTGTGTGTGTGTGTGTGTGTGTGTGTGTGTGTGTGTGTGTGTGTGTGAATTTTAATGTAAATCGGATCAATCAAATAAAAACTGGATGATAATCATTTCATTATTTCTGTTTCAGTGGATGCCAGTGGTGTTGAAGAAACTGAAGGTACATTAGCAAAAGAGTGTGTGTGTGTGTGTGTGTGTTTGTGTGTGTGTGTGTGTGTGTGTGTGTATGTGTGTGTGTGTGTGTGTGTGTGTGTGTGTGAGAATCTCGTCAGAAAGTCTGTTTTAATTATGAATATTTTCTGAAGCCACATCAGATGTGCTGTGAGCATATCAAATGACACCAAATCACCAGGTTTTATTCTGAAAGTAAAGTGGTTTTCCATAAATACAAATTGGGACCAATGAATCCATTTGGAGCAGGTTGCTGTCAGCACACCAGCATGGCATTCTGGGTAAAGCTAACAGAGGATCAGCCATAAACTGAGTGTTGGGTAGAGACCAGCATCTTAACAGCTTCCTCAAGTTCCTCTGGGCATCATCGGCTCCACCTCTCTCTCGGCACCGCTCCACCTGCTGGGTGTAGTTGCCTCTTTTCATCTTGGGAGACTCCTTGCTGCATTCTTCCCAAGATACTAGAGTTTCTAAGAGAATTACAAAAGCTTTGAGGCTTTGGAGGGCAGCGCCATGTCTTGCCTCGAGGTGTGACAGCAACATTTACTGGAAAATGGAGTCGGTTCCCCAGGTCAACGTACAGTTCCCAGTCCTGCTGAGTTAAGGGCAGAACCATCCAAGTGGCATCGACTAATGCTCCACCCTCCCCTTGGATCATGGTCCTCCTATGTTTTCCCTTCGCCTTGTTGTAGCATGTTTATGTCCTACTATGGCCGGCCTTTCCATGTGTCTCTGTGTCCACCAGTGAGCTGTGTGTCAACTGAGCCTCTGCTGCCTTCCACTGTTGACCTGTTCTGACCTGGATGTCGGCCTGGGAGATTTTAGGGTTGCTTGACTCCCGGTATTGCAGGACCTCCCTTGTACGAGTCACCCTAAACTTTTTCATTTAGGCTGCTAATAAGAGAGCTTCAGGATGTTATTGTCATACAGGTCTTTTGAGAAAGACCCAACAACCTTCTAGGGAACCTCCTCACTCTTCTCTGGAAGCCCTCAAGCGCCCACTCTACTGGGTGAGCTAGAGATCCCCCATGCTCCCAGCTCTTGATTGGTCGCTCCCTCAGAGAGAATAACTGAAATGGTACATCCAGTGATCATCCCCTTATCGAGCCTTATCCATTCTGATGTTGTTCTGGAGGAGACCCTCAAACTAAGGTTGTTGTAGAAGTCCAGTATTAGGTCTCAGGAATTTGCCGTGGTGCCAGTTAAGGGAACCTCAACAAGCTTGTTGATTATCTAGCCATAGTCATTTTTGAGGTCCAACCACAGCAACACCAGGTCCCCCTTGTTCTGTCTGGCTCCCTGTATCAGCTGCGTGACCACACGTGTGTGCTCCAGACATCCCGGTACCTTTGGGATCTAACCTTTCTGCACTGAGGTGTCGATGTACACAATCCCTAGGAGGAAACCTATCAGGTGCCTTGACACCATGCTGAAGAATAGCTCTCTTACAACACTGAGCAGCAAAATGGTTCTGAAGTTGTTGAAGTTCTCTGAATTCTCCTCTTTTGGAATCCAGACTCCGTCAGCACACCCCCACTAATGAGCAACCTTGCCCCTCCTCCAGATGACCTTTAGGACCATCCAGAGCCTGTGGAGTAGCCCTGGGCAGGGTTGGTTTTAGGGGGGGCATTTTTTGTAGACTCCTTAGGGTAACCTATTCGGTCCTGGGGCTACTCTTGAATCTGCTTCAAGATGGGCTGCTTTGCCCACGGTTGGTGAAGGTGGATTAATCAAAGACTGGAATTGGCCAAGATCTTTCTCCCTTTGTGCTTCACTAAAGGTGTCTCTGAGGTAGCTGTCGGTCTCAGATTTGGAAGTGGTGAGCTGTCCACTGTGTTATCCGCTGCATATTGCAATCTGCATAATGGCCCTTTCCTTCCTATCCCTGCGATACCACTCAGCTCTTGTCAAGGTAGCAAATATTTTGTGAAGGATGTGGTGCAGCTTCCAGATAGGCCTCCTCTCCTCTTCACTCGCTTCCTTTTAATGTCACCTCAGGCTCCTAAGCGCCTTCCTGAGCTGGAGGATCTTGGTCATTCTCTTGCTCATGATGAATCGGACCTTTGCTGCTTTCTTTTCCTCCAGCCCAAACCCCTAGAAACAAAATGGAAAGAAGGCCATTGACCTGTTTGCCGTGGTCATTTGGTGACAATAAGCGTCAGAGAGGCCTTAAACTGGAGCAGTTTGCTGGGAGGAGAGACGCCCGACGCAGCTCGGGAGACATTAGGCTCGTTTGAAATGAAATGCGCCTGGCCTGTAAAGTGGACCAGAGCAGGCGGCAGCAGCACTGGGCGTGACAAAGATCCACCGTCAAGTCAGATAGCCGGTGGACTACTTGTCAGTTGGCTAACGTTAGCTTGCTAACTCTGCCTTACCCCCTCGCCACATTGATCACAGAAAACCAGCCAAATGAAGCTGTCACTCATGTGGCGATAGCAGTGTGCTTCGTGTTGATGAAGCATTACTTTATTTGACTAAGTTACTTATCCACTGCTCGATTATCTGTTACCAGGGCTGTAGTACGTTTGTTTGCTAGCAGACATTAGCTATCGTTGCCGAGCCAGCTCTGTGTGTGTGTGTGTGTGTGTGTGTGTGTGCGTGTGTGTGTGTGTTTGTGTGTGTGTGTGCGTGCCCTAAACAACTTCTTCCTGATGGATTCCAGAACATATGTTAAATTACACTCTGTTAATTGTTGTTTAACCAAACTTTAATGTTTCTGAAAATACATGTATAAATACATGTATTTCCTATTAACTCAGGTCCAAATAACAATAGAATACAATATTTTTAGGGAAGCCATAAACCAACCATATGGCTACACTCTGTAATACTGGCCACTTAATTTCTACACTACATCTGGATTGAAGCTATGTTGTCATTTAGTTACTCAAATGCTCACTACTAGTATCTACTGTAGTAGTATCAGCTCTAATGCTCAGTACTAGTACCTACTGTAGCAGTATCAGCTCTAATGCTCAATACTAGTACCTACTGTAGCAGTATCAGCTCTAATGCTCAGTACTAGTACCTACTGTAGTAGTATCAGTTCTAATGCCCAGTACTAGTACCTACTGTAGCAGTATTGTCTATGTAGCTATTATGAGTTATGACCATATGATATCAAGGGGAATAGCTATACTCATAAATCCTGGGTGTTCTGACACTGTTTTTGCTTTTATATCAATAAATAACCTAAATGATTGTCTTGATACGGTCATGCATAAGACCTTTTTTTCTGTCCTGGACTCGGTCTTGACTTGGACTCAAACCTCTTTGGACTCGGTCTTGACTTGGACTCGACTAGTCCTGGTCTTGGACTTGTCTTGGGCTCGACAAAGGTGGTCTTGACTACAGCCATATCGGTTACTATTTTTCAATTCAATTCAATTTTATTTATAGTATCAATTCATAACAAGAGTTATCTCAAGACACTTTACAAGGACCCAACAGTTGTAGTAGTTTCCTCCAGAGCAAGCAACAGTGCGACAGTGGCAAGGAAAAACTCCCCTTTGGGAAGAAACCTGGGACAGACCCAGACCCAGGCTCTTGGTAGGCGGTGTCTGACGACCGGTTGGGGATAGAATGAAGAGTGGCAATAACAGTCCCAAATAATAAAAATAAAAGTAATAGTAGTTTGTAGTAGTTCTTTGTAGTAGTTCATGGCATAGCAGGGCACTGTGCAGCATTACAAGGCACAGCAGGACACAGCAGGACGTAGCTGGGCACCGCAGATCGTGGCAGGGAAGGGAACGTGTAGCGGGACCATGGCAACAGCTGCAGCCATGATTTTGGATCCTCCCTGATCCGAGGAAACATGCTGGGAGAAAAAGAACAAAAGGACTCCCCAGAGCTAGGTAGTAACTAGGTTAGTAACTAGGTTAGTAACTAGGTTAGTAACAAGCATTTCTGGGACATAGATGCACACAAAATAGGAAGATAGAAAGATAGAAAGATAGGAGAGAGGAGCTCAGTGTGTCGAAGGAAGTCCCCCAGCTGTCTAAAACTATTACAGCATAACTAAGAGAGACAGGGTAAAGAGAGGAGCCTGGTCAGGCTAGAACTCTCCCCAACCGGATCGGGCTCTATGCCAAGTCTCCCTCTAGTTTTATTATATGACAGATAAATCTGACAACTATGACGAGAAACAGGTGGGCCGGGTTAGGCGGACGCTGCAACTCCTCACTCCCTAACAATATTCAGTTCTATGCCCTAACTATAAGCTTTATCAAAAAGGAAAGTCTTAAGCCTACTCTTAAATGTGGAGACGGTGTCTGCCTCCCGAACCCAAACTGGAACCTGGTTCCACAGGAGAGGAGCCTGATAGCTGAACGCTCTGGTTCCCGTTCTACTTTTAGAGACTCTAGGAACCACAAGTAACCCTGCATTCTGGGAGCGTAGTGCTCTTGTAGGGATGTAAGGTACTATGAGCTCTTTAAGATAAGATGGTGCCTGACCATGAAGAGCTTTGTAGGTGAGAAGAAGGATTTTAAATTCTATTCTGGATTTTACAGGAAGCCAATGCAGAGAAGCTAAAACAGGAGAGATGTGATCTCTTTTCTTGGTTCCTGTCAGAACACGTGCTGCAGCATTCTGGATCAGCTGAAGAGTCTTTATGGACTTTTTTGAGCAGCCTGATAATAAAGAGTTGCAGTAATCCAGCCTAGAAGTAACAAATGCATGGACTAGTTTTTCTGCATCATTTTTAGACAGGATATTCCTGATTTTTGCAATATTACGTAGGTGAAAAAAGGCGATCCTTGAAATTTGCTTTATGTGAGAAATGAAGGACATGTCCATAGCTGTTTAGCGACTGCCTTCTCAAGAATCTTATATGTCTTTTCCACCAAGGCTAACCAGGTGCTGGTTCTGGGCTGGTGCTGTAGCCAGTTCGGTGCTGGTTCTACTCGTCAATTATCTAAGAACCAGCTTGATTTTCCACAGCCTGAGAGCCAGAGCAGGGCTACGTTACAACGTCACTGCAAGTACCTCCATTGTCATAGCAACGCGTCATGACAATCAACAATAATGGAGGACTACATCCAGATACTTTTGCTCCTGGCTTTACAAATTCCCACTGGAATTCATAGACAGGCCTTGACAGCTATTTGTGACCGCTATGGACCGAGGACACGTCCAAGAAGAAAGGGAATTATCTCGCATGATTTAACTTTTATTATTATCTTTTGCTTTATTGCGAAGGCAACATCAGTAGCGTCAAGCAAAACACCGTTAGGGTGAACAGACGTCCCGGTTTGACCGGGACGGTCCCAATTTGACCGGGACGGTCCCAATTTTCCCGACAAAAAGCCTACCGGGACCCGCTCCCAGCACCTGACGTAACCGGTTCTTATCTCTAGACCAGCGCTGAGTTGGTGCTGAGTTGGAACCCGTTTTCTTGGCCCAGAGCCAGATTTATTTGTGTGGAAAAGCAAAGAACCGGTTCAATATTTGGCACTGACTCCGAACCAGCACCAGAACTGCCTTGGTGGAAAAGACATATTAGAGAGAAATGGAAGATTGGATATAGGTCTATAGTTGGCTAAAACTTCTGGATCAAGGTTGGGCTTTTTCAGAAGAGGTTTAATTACAGCTACTTTAAAGTGCTGTGGTACATAGCCTGTTAATAAAGACAGATTGGTTATATCTAATAGAGAATTGTTGACTAAGGGTAAAACCTCTTTAAGTAGCCTAGTCGGGATGGGGTCTAAGAGGCAGGTTGATGGTTTAGATGAAGAAATAATTGAATTAAATTGATAAAGATCAAGTGAAGCAAAGCAGTCTAAACATATATCTGGTTTTACAGCTGTTTCTAAGGTTCCTGAGTTTAGAGATAAGTCAGTGCCAGTTAAAGGCAGGTCTTGGTGGATTTTGCTTCTAATAGTTATAATTTTATCATTGAAGAATCTCATGAAGTCGTTACTACTAAGAGCTATGGGGATACTTGGCTCAGTAGAGCTGTGACCTTCCGTTAGCCTGGCTACAGTACTGAAAAGAAACCTGGGGTTGTTCCTATTTTCCTCTATTAATGACGAGTAGTACGCTGCTCTGGCATTACGGAGGGCCTTCCTATATATTTTGAGACTATCTTGCCAGATTAACCGAGAATTTTCCAATTTGGTGGAACGCCAAATCTTCTCAAGTTTCCGCGATGTTTGCTTTAATTTGCGAGTTTCAGTGTTATACCATGGAGCTAACCGTCTTTGTTTTATTATCTTCTTTTTTAGAGGGGCAACAGAGTCGAGTGTCATTCGCAGCGAGCCTGCTGCACTATCAACAAAATGATCTATTTGGGAGGGACTGAAATTAGCATAGGAGTCCTCCGTTACTTTGTGACTTGATATTGAATTAAATGCTAATGGAATCACATCCTTAAATTTAGCTACAGCACTATCAGATAGACATCTTGTAAAGCAGGTTTTGCCTAATGGCGTGTAGTTCAGCAGTATAAACTCAAAAGTTATCAAACAGTGGTCAGATAGAAAGGGATTCTGTGGGAACACTATTAAATGTTCAATTTCAACACCATAGACCAGAACAAGATCGAGGGTGTGGTTAAACCGGTGAGTCGGTTTATGAACACTTTGAGAGAAGCCAATAGAATCTAATAGAGAGATAAACGCAGTACTAAGGCTGTCATTCTCATCGTCCACGTGAATATTAAAATCCCCTACAATAAGAACTTTGTCCGTTTTTAGCACTAAATTTGACAAGAACTCTGCAAATTCAGATAAGAATTCAGAGCATGGACCAGGGTCTCGGTACACTATAACAAATAGAACTGGTTGCAGTGATTTCCAACTTGGGTGTGAAAGACTAAGAACAAGACTTTCAAATGAGTTATAATTTAGTTTAGGTTTAGAGCTGATTATTAGACTAGAGTCAAAGATGGCTGCCACTCCACCTCCTCAGCCTTTGCCTCGAGGAATGTGAGTATTAATATGACTGGGGGGGGTGGATTCATTTAGACTAACATATTCTCCATCACCCAGCCAGGTTTCAGTAAGACAAAATAAATCAATATTAGAATCTGATATTAATTCATTTACTAGTATACCTTTAGAAGAGAGGGATCTGATGTTTAAGAGTCCACATTTAATTCTCCTATTCTTTTGCACTATTGCACTTGTGGTTTTAATTGTTATGAGGTTTTCATGCACAACTCCTCTTCTGTTTACCTTTGATTTAAATAATTTCATTGGTCGGGGGGCAGACACCGTCACTATGGGGTTTTCACTAGGTAACCCCTGGAATGGAGGAGCAGAGAAGTGTGTTAGACTGCAACTCTGCCTCCTGGTCCCAGCTCTGGATTGTCAAGGATTATGTCCACTAATAAACTCGTCAAGATTTCTACAAAACCTCTCCTCCAGGACTTGCCCAAATTAAAAATTGCTTTGACTCTGACCATTCTGCTATGTTGATTTGAATGGAAATGGCCTTTCTATCCATTTTATTTCTATGCCCAAATCTCTCTACCTCTACAAAGACAATGATGGTGGTCGCTGCTTGAAGGTGCTTGGAGGCTTTCCCCTTGGCTGCTGCTTCTAGGATTGAATCAGGGTCTTTGTCAAACTGGAGCCACTCTTCTTCCAGCCTTTTTCGGGGTTGTTGAGCATTAAATCCAAACAGTTTCATCCAAGATTTATTCACTTTATGTCCATAATTCATTGCGTTTTTTCTCATTTCTGCCGCTAGCTGCCCGTTCCTCTGTGTGTGTTTATGGAAGAAAAGAAAGCAGCATGCCCATATATGGGAGACAACATCACACAAAGAGTATGGAGTCCTAAAGAGGTCAAACTTCCCAGTCACACCATGGTCACACTAGTCTCATATGTGATCAAAGATGCTATATCGGAACAAGACCGATATCTACCGTTTTATAGAGGAAATGGCCCCACTGGTTTGAGATTTGGCATATATTTATATTATATATTATGTATTTGGGCCTTTTTTGAACAAATGTAAATAGTATGTGCTTTATATGAGTTATGTTTATTATGTTTTATTTTTGCATATAGGAGAACTGTTTTAGACACCCAAATGCTTGTGGAGCATTGCTGTGGGTGTAATATCAATAAATATGACATTATGTTGATTATTGGCATAAGTAAATGTCATGAGGGCAAAAGTGTCTAGACTTTCTTTGAAAAAATGTATTTTGTCAACTGTATAAGTTATAATGATTATTTCTTCACAGTGTGACTCCCAAGACATATGAGAAGTGTTTTTAGGATATACTGCTCTGTCTGTGATATCAATACATATCTGGAAGATTCATGTTCCGTTTTATTTATTTATTTGTCTTTAAGGTCCTACAACCATTTTTATCATTCAAGTGACCTCATTGCAACCCAAATATTCTAATAACCCAGTTTGTCCTGAAAAAAATGATGTTCATATCTTGACTGTAGACAACAAGGTTGATGTTTTACAAGTTATTATAAAATACGGACGGACGGACAATGAACTATAAAAATGGCCTTAGGGCTCAGAGGGTTAATCATCATCGTACTTCATATTTGTTATTTTTGTTTTCGATGCAGACGGGATTGTTCCAGTACCAAAGCCACCACGACACATCTCATATTACCAACAACAGCTTCAGCCAAACCTCCAGAATGGGTTTGTGTGTGCTCAGGAGGGGTGGACACAGAACAAAGATGGCCGACCTCTGGGTGACATCTACACACATCTGTACATCAGAGCTACTGGTGACGTACACATCAACACACAGCATGAGGTCATGCAGATTGAAGCGGTGAAGCCAGTCGATACAGAGACAAGAATTACACCTTGTGACATGTTCAAACACCCCTCTATAGAAGACAAAGCCATAAGAACAGTACTGACCAATGGAATCGCAGGAATTGGAAAAACCTTTCTTGTGAACAAGTTTGTGTTGGACTGGTGTAAAAGAGAAACCAATCAAGATGTGCATCTCATTTTCCCCTTCACCTTCCGCCAGCTGAATTTAAAGAAGGAGGAAAAGTGGTGTTTGGCCAAGCTCATTCATGAATGTATCTGTGGGACCAGAGACATCAAAGAAGAAGCTCTCAATTACATCTTTACAGCTCTCCAGTCATCAGGAAACACCAAATTTGACAGGAGTGAATTCAAACTTCTGTTTGTTCTGGACGGACTGGATGAGAGCCGCCTTGATCTGGACTGCTCCACCAATAAAAACAAGGCAGTTGAAATTGATGTGACAGCGCGGACCTCAGTGGACGAGCTGCTGACGAACCTCATCACGAAGAAACTGCTTCCCTCTGCTCGCATCTGGATAACCACACGACCTGCAGCAGCCAATCAGATCCATTCTGATTTTGTAGACATGGTGACAGAGGTCAGAGGGTTCACTGACCCACAGAAGGAGGAGTACTTTAGAAAGAGATTCACAGATCAGGAGCGGGCCGACAGAATCATCTCCCACATCAAGACATCACGGAGCCTCCACATCATGTGCCACATCCCAGTCTTCTGCTGGATCACTGCTACAGTTCTGGAGGACGTGATGAAGAACAGAGAGGGAGGAGAGCTGCCCAAGACCCTGACTGAGATGTACGCAGAATTCCTGGTGTATCAGATTCATCAGACAAAAGAGAAGTATGACCCAGAAGAGTGCATTCAGTACATTGAGTCATTAGCAAAACTGGCTTACCATCAGTTGGAAAAGGGCAACCCGATCTTCTACGAGAAAGATCTCAAAGAGAGTGGCATTGACGTCAGTGGAGCCTCGGTGTGTTCAGGAGTGTTCACAGAGATCTTCAAAGAGCAACGTGGGAGGAAGAAGGATAAAAAAAAGATGTTCAGCTTCATCCATCTGAGTGTTCAGGAGTTTCTGGCTGCTCTCCATGTAGAGAGGGCAGTCATTAACAGAAACCAGAACGTGATGTTTGGGCAAAGGATCTTCAAAACAGTGTGGGGATTTTTCAGCAGTACATCTACGACAGAGGTCCACAGGTTTGCTATTGACAAGGCCTTACAGAGTCCAAACGGACACCTGGACCTGTTCCTCCGATTCCTCCTGGGTCTTTCACTGGAGACCAATCAGGTTGTTCTTGAAGACCTGCTGAAACAAAAAGGAACCAGCCCAGAGACCCATCAGGATACAGTGGAGTACATCAAGATGAAGATCAGTGAGAATCTGTCTGTAGAGAGAAGCATCAATCTGTTCCACTGTCTGAATGAACTGAATGATCGTTCTCTAGTGGAGGAGATCCAACAGACCCTGAGTTCAGGAAGTCTCTCCACAGATAAACTGTCTCCTGCTCAGTGGTCAGCTCTAGTCTTCATCTTACTGTCATCAGAAGACGATCTGGACGTGTTTGACCTGAAGAAATACTCTGCTTCAGAGGAGGCTCTTCTGAGGCTGCTGCCAGTGGTCAAAGCCTCCAAAAAAGCTCTGTAAGTATCAGATAACTGCAGATACTAACTGTATGCGATGTGTAGGTTTGTTCTCAACTAATGAATGTTTAACCCTTGTGTTGTGGTCAAAACCTTGGTCAAAACCTGACAAGTTTAACATTTTTGTCTCTTTTTAAGTTTTCACTACCACCACCTTACGAGTTTTACTACTTTTTGGAATTCATGCTCAATAACCCTCATTTATATAGAATTATACCTAATATCTGAGTTAAAATTGCAGAAATTATGATTTATTTTGACTAATAGTTAAGATCAGAGGAATGAAAGTGATCAGTTTCATTTGAAACAAAAGAGCGTTGTAAGGAATCCAATCCATTTTTTGAGGTAATTTGGTTAAAAAGAAACTCACATTTCAGATACAGACATTTTTTAAAGGAGGACAACAGGAGGGTTAAGTCAACTGATAATCTTAAAAATCAGTCAACACATTTATTAATTGATTAATTGAAAATCCTGCAAATAGTTTTTTCAGTTTAATTTTATCTCCACTGATTATTGCAGCCAAATTAATAAAAGATTTTGCATTTTTTAGTTCATTTAAGGCTTTAATTCCTTTGCGTGAATTATTGGGATCCAACTTTTTTCTATTGCATTAATAGCGGTCTGATTTCAGTAATATACACAATATTAAAGCTGCAGTCAGAGTTGGCCGGGCCCTCGCACCTCCTTGCATGTCGGGGTTACGTGCACAGCTCTCGGACACTACAAATCATCACCAATGAAAATATAACTATCTGCTGAGTTCAATGATACCTCACTCAATAGTCTACATTAAATGGTTCAATAGTTATCAAAAAGGGGCGTGGCTAAAACATAGAGGGCGGGCCAAATATCTCATCCAAAGACTTTATGTCATTGAGTTCTTTAGCTGTTAAAGGGGGTGTGGCTAAAGCATAGATGTCCTCAGGTCTGGACTCTTGTTGATTTTGGGACATTTCAAGCAGAATGGACAAGTTACAACTTCTACATTCATTGATAAATGCTCAAAATTGTGTTTTTATCATTTAGGTCTTTAGATGACACAGACCATATTTGAATTTGTTTGGATGAAATCTCTGAGTAGTTTGTTAAAGTATACCACGTATAGTTTTAGCCCTACTTACGGAGGGGGCGCTAGCGAGCCATTTTTGGTCGTCTATTATTACCCTTTAAATAATACATTTTCACCAGGCCCAAGACCCTCAAAAAGGCCATTAATTTGCAGGGATAAAGAATAATAATTCCTTCAGTGTCAATAGGGCCTTCACCGCTGTCGGCCCTTGGGCCCTAAAGGCCGTTTTACAGTCGACGCATCCGAGCTTGCGGGAGTATAAAAAGTTACAGCGCTCCCATGATGTCAGACTGGCGCTCATCTGGTCAGCTGAGGCTAGTATACCTCACATTTAGTAATTACTTCAGTTTTAATGTTGGCACTCAGACCCTAATAACACAAAACATATTTGAATCATTACCCCAGTAAGGACAACCTTAGAAATGTGATGGTTTACCAGTCTGTGACAGAAACAATATAAGTGTTTGTCTTTATCACAAACTCTTCTTCAGGCTGAGTGGCTGTAACCTGTCAGAGAGAAGCTGTGAAGATCTGTCCTCAGTTCTCAGCTCAGAGTCCTCTTGTCTGAGAGAGCTGGACCTGAGTAACAACAACCTGCAGGATTCAGGAGTGAAGCTGCTCTCTGTTGGACTGAAGAGTCCACACTGTAAACTGGAGACACTCAGGTAAAGAATAAAAAAAACCTGTAAAAGATTAATCAGATCTGTTACATGTCAGTTGTCTTCAGTGAGTTCAACATTTCTCTTTCATTAAAGTAGTGCATACCTAAATATAAGGGTAAGCAATATTAAATATACATAGAAATGTTTTCACATATCTTCTGTACATATTTTTAGGCTGAGTGGCTGTAACCTGTCAGAGAGAAGCTGGGAAGATCTGTCCTCAGTTCTCAGCTCTGATTTCTCTAGTCTGAGAGAGCTGGACCTGAGTACCAACAACCTGCAGGATTCAGGAATGAAGCTGCTCTCTGTTGGACTGAAGAGTCCAAACTGTAAACTGGAGACACTCAGGTAAAGAATAATAAACCTGTAAAAGATTAATCAGATCTGTCACATGTCAGTTGTCTTCAGTGAGTTCAACATTTCTCTTTCATTAAAGTAGTGCATACCTAAATATAAGGGTAAGCTATATTAAATATACATAGAAATGTTTTCACATATCTTCCGTACATATTTTTAGGCTGAGTGGCTGTAACCTGTCAGAGAAAAGCTGTGAAGATCTGTCCTCAGTTCTCAGCTCTGAGTCCTCTAGTCTGAGAGAGCTGGACCTGAGTAACAACAACCTGCAGGATTCAGGAATGAAGCTGCTCTCTGTTGGACTGAAGAGTCCAAACTGTAAACTGGAGACACTCAGGTAAAGAATAATAAACCTGTAAAAGATTAATCAGATCTGTCACATGTCAGTTGTCTTCAGTGAGTTCAACATTTCTCTTTCATTAAAGTAGTGCATACCTAAATATAAGGGTAAGCAATATTAAATATACATAGAAATGTTTTCACATATCTTCTGTACATATTTTTAGGCTGAGTGGCTGTAACCTGTCAGAGAGAAGCTGGGAAGATCTGTCCTCAGTTCTCAGCTCTGATTTCTCTAGTCTGAGAGAGCTGGACCTGAGTACCAACAACCTGCAGGATTCAGGAATGAAGCTGCTCTCTGTTGGACTGAAGAGTCCAAACTGTAAACTGGAGACACTCAGGTAAAGAATAATAAACCTGTAAAAGATTAATCAGATCTGTCACATGTCAGTTGTCTTCAGTGAGTTCAACATTTCTTTTTCATTAAAGTAGTGCATACCTAAATATAAGGGTAAGCTATATTAAATATACATAGAAATGTTTTCACATATCTTCTGTACATATTTTTAGGCTGAGTGGCTGTAACCTGTCAGAGAAAAGCTGTGAAGATCTGTCCTCAGTTCTCAGCTCTGAGTCCTCTTGTCTGAGGGAGCTGGACCTGAGTAACAACAACCTGCAGGATTCAGGAGTGAAGCTGCTCTCTGTTGGACTGAAGAGTCCACACTGTAAACTGGAGACTCTCAGGTCAGGTTTTAGCATTTGTTAAACAAGAAACATTTAAATGTTGCTTGATAGGGGTGTCAGTTTTCTCCTAACCTTCGATTAAATTTTTCATTCTAAGGTCACGATTTGATTCTAAATTTTTTTAAAGCACAGGTTGCTAAGCTTTTTTTAGACTACACTTTTATGCAATATATCTTTCCTTTGATTGCAATGTACTACTACATTGTCAAATTTAAAACATTTATTAACAACACAATGTAACAATAATTTATATCTTCAGTCAATTGGAAACTTGGCAATTTGTCAAAAAGTAAAAAACAAAAACAAATTGCCGACAATGGCGAGGCAGACGCTCGCTGCACAGCTGACTTAGCAGCTGAGCAGACAGAGAGCAGAGAGCATGAATCTGCATTCCACTAACTTGTTGCTCACTCTCATAAATATCCAATATAAAATGCTCTTTTAGGCTATAAAATGTGCATGCAGGCTGAAATTCAACCGTGTCGTTTTTTCGGGATTAAGCTATATGCAGAAGGAAACACCATAACCTGCTAGGCTAATGTGCAATGGTTAACATCTTCTGTTGATGGGTCTCCGGTTACTAGTCAGCCCATCCAGGGTTTTGTGGAGTCGCTAACGTGCCAATTCATGCAAATAAATTATAATCTTATGTCTGAAATCCACCAGCCATTTTCATATTATATCTACATTTGCAGCACCATGAGCCTTTTTCAGCCTAGAGTAGTTTTATTCTCCTTAAAACAAGTTTCCTTTTTATTTTCGAAAAACTATGCAAAATAATAATTGCAACTTTTTTTTACAACTTTTTCTGTCCCCGCAACTTGCAACAAACAAACAACAGACATCGCAACTTTTAGCGCAATTTTTTACAAAACCTCTTACAAAATCAGGCATTTTGGGCCACAACAATCTTAAAAATCCTGGAGGGACCGACTAAAACACGACGTTTCAAACAAGGACCCATTAAGTGTTCGGGCTGGTAAGTTGATTATCCAATTAAAATATAGCAGCATATTTCTTTAGCCCTGTAAAGTCTCTGGGAAATGTCTTTCTGGTTCAGAGCGGGGCAGTTCCACCATTGGCCACTAAGCCCATGGTGGCATTAAGACATGGTGCTGTTCCTGGGGGCTTGGGTGGCTGCTTGACCAGCCGACCGGACGTGACAGTAGTATCGACGATTTCATTTTTTAATTTGAGATTGTGACTTAATTTCGGTCAATTTCCATTTAATATCAAAATCGTGACACCCTTATTGCTTTATATACAATAATGTCTATAAAAATATACCCAACATCTTTCAGCTAATTGTCTTGTATTTACGACCCACAACTCTTTAGATTCAGTCTCTTATAGTATCAAATTATAACAAGACTTATCAGGAACAGTAGGTCTAGACCACAGTTTATAATTCACAACAACCCAAAAATTCCACTAATTCCCCCAAGAGCAAGCATTTAGTGCAA
>CM057238.1:33813281-33823658 GCA_029931835.1 Etheostoma nigrum
CTCCTCTGACTCACTGATCCACCTCCACACCTTCAACACCTCATCCACTGAACCTCTCTATCCTGGGTTTGGGTTAGGGTTAGATTCCTCAGTGTCTCTGTGTCCTCTGTAGGGTCTAGGGTCTAGGGTCTCAGGGTCTAGGGTCTAGGGTCTAGGGTCTAGGGTCTAGGGTTAGGATTATAACTACATAAAGTGAAAGAGAGAATTATATTCTATATATCTAATTATTCATTAGAACATTTGTAAAACGGTAACACTTTATAATAACACCATATTGATAGTTAATTAATCTTCTTCATTATAATTTAATGGCTCGTTAACAGTTAATAACAATTAACTAAAGATGAATTATCAATGGACCATTTATAAATGATGGTTATAATAAAGTCTTACCCTTTCATTTAAAAGCAGATTTAGGACGGAAGCACCACTTTTAAGATTTACCTCCTTTATATATGTATATAGTTGCTCTCAGGACTGGGCTCCCCCCCCCCTCACATTTTATATCTTATATTTTATATCTTATATTTTATATCTTATATCTTATATCTTATATTTTATATCTTATATTTTAAATGTTGTGTTGACACTGTAAAGGTTTTGCTTCAGTCTCGTTGCCCAGGTTACAGTATTGCTCCATACAGTGGATCCCCGTATAATATAAAATTAATTATTAATGATATCATTAACAGGAATTGTAGTTGGTCAACACCACAGGAACAGTTAAAATAATCTGACCTCACAACTCCAGAGGAACGAGAAGGGGGGGGACCTGCATGTTGGTAAAGGCTGTTAGGAAAAACTGTTCAGTGTTCTGGGGACACCTTAAAGACTTTGGGGACACCTTTAGGACTTTGGGGACACCTTTAGGACTTTGAGGACACCTTTAGGATTTCGGGGACACCTTTAGGACTTTGGGGACACCTTTAGGACTTCGGGGACACCTTTAGGACTTTGGGGACACCTTTAGGATTTTGGGGACACTTTGGGGACACCTTTAGGACTTTGGGGACACCTTTAGGACTCAAACCTTTTCAGCAGTAAGATATAGAGCGACCAACTGTTTTTTGATTAAGCGGGACACGGTCTTAATTTGCGGGACGTATGAATCGGGCGTCAAACGGCGTGCGCTACGCGGGACGGGTGGTCGTCCTGTTCTCAACGCAGAGATTTTCATTTTTTTAAGTGCTCATGCCCGATGTCCCCCCCCCCCCCCCGTGCCACTGAGTGTAAAGCTTTGTTTTAGAGAAGATGTCTGCGTCCTGTTTTAAATCCATAAATAAAGAAATGAAGAGATGACTGGAGGCTTTCTGTCGGCTCATTGAGCTTTTAATCTCTTAATCTGATGTCTGCTTTAAAAAGGTTCATATATATTATTATATCATTATTGTGAAGATGAGATGATGTTTCCTCTGATTCCCTAAATAAAGGCTTGTTGAATCCCTTGTATTCTGGTTAGAATGAATGGAAGAAGTTAAAAGTTGTTGCCTCCTGCATGAAGATAAAGAAATATAAATGGAGGTTGAAGCACTGCGCTGCGTTCCTAAAGAAATGTAATAAACCACGGTCGCTGGCAACTACTCGGGAAGTTAGGTCTTCCCAAGTTTCCTGACCCCGCTGGGAACATTCTTCCCAAATATCATCTCATTTTAGGATCCTGGGCATGGACTCAGGACCACCAAATCTAGTCAAATACTAAAAAGGTTGCTGGTCTGTAGCTCCATTTTAAAAGGTCCTGAACCCAGATCTTCAGTGGAACTGGGCCTGCTGGGTACCTGGGACTCCCCCTCCATAGCAACGAGGGCTCATCCATACACCCCACCCATTCCCCTGGTATTCCCAGTGGGAGAAGGGCATTTGGGATGAATCTGGTCCTCATGTTTAGCCTTCCCTAGCACCATGAGATCTGATCCAGATGGCTACCGTGTCCCCAACAGTCTGAGTGGACTTGTCTTCTTCGTCCCAGAGTTGTCCCCCACTACGCCGCTCTGCCACTGGATTCCCTGGTTACCAGTCGCTGCCCATCCGCTTCAACACACGAGTACTGGCATACAGGGCCCGGACTGGATCCAGGACATGGTCAAACCCTAGACCCCAACCCGCCCACTCCGCTCTGCATCAGCCAACCTGCATGTTGCCCCCCCCCCCCCCCCAACAGCGAGGGACAACTAATCACTCAATGAAGTCCCGACTGTTTCCTCTCCTGGCTACTCCATAAGTGAGAATGAGCTCCCATCTTGACATCAGGATGTCCCAAAGCCTAAAAAGTAAAAGTAGTCATCCAAATAATTACTCGAGTAAGAGTAAAAAAGTTCTTGACTGAGAAAATACTACTCGAGTTAGTGAGTAACTGTTGAGTAACGTCTGATTTATTTCTTAACACAAGCATCAATCAGACCGACAAAGATACAAAATAATCATCTTTAGGCAAATTATAGTTCATCCAATCAATAAAGTAAATTAAAATTAATTTATTAATTACTAAACAGCTTAATTGAGAGACTTGTCCCATCAGATTTGGATGGATACTGCATGTTAAACATACTGTATGTAACCTGAAAAGACAAACATCCACCTCTCCACAGCAACAACTACAACTACCGCTACGTCTCCTCAGGTTAGATGTTGAGTTGTTGCAGACGCTCACATGTCCGATTGTTTTGGTCGACACTAAACGCAGACACAATGTAGCTGCTGTTACCACTTTACTAAAAGGTAACCATGCTTTCACTATGAGGCCGGGGGGGGGGGTCCTCCTGGTCTGCGTTGCCTTGGCGATGGTTGATTCTGACATCTTTGTTTTGCTACAACTGTAAAGCTAACCTGTCCCGCCGCTGAGATCGAGTATGGTCATGTGACTGCACAACGACATGTGATTGGTGGAACACAGTCAGGTAGAGCCTTCAGCGGAAGACTCTCTCCTCTCTCTGTCTCTCTCTCTCTGTCTCTCTTTCTCAGTATTTGTGTTTTTATAGATACTCTCTAATGTACTTTTTTTGTGCTTCAGTGGCGTTGCCATAGCAACAGATGATGCCAAAGGAAAGAACACTTTCAATGAAAGCACAGTAGAACATCTGCTGACATTAAATACAACAGGTTCCTTAAGAAGAACACTCTTTGTTGGGACTTAGTATTTAATCTGTCAGACCAACTGTCCCGTTTAAGTTTGTGGTCGAGCACCACGCCGAGGCATTTATACTCGGTGACGGTATCTAAGGGAATCCCATGTATAAAAGTGGGTTTAAGGGACTGTGCTTTCCTAAAATCGATTAACATCTCCTTTGTTTTAGAGGTATGTAAGATAAGGTTTGACTTCTCACACCAATCAGTAAAAAAGTCCCGGCCTGGTCCATGCTCCTCTTCCTGGTCGTCTAGGAGACCAACCAGGGCGGTATCATCTGCATACGTAATAAAGTGCCTGTTAGGGAACGTGCTGGTGCAGGAGTTTGTGTCCAGGATGAACAACAGGGAGGATAAAACACATCCCTGGGGAGATCCTGTGCAGGTGGTCATATCGTCAGAGAGGGACGTCCCGACTCTGACTCGCTGTACTCTACAGCTAAGATATTGTGGCATCTCTAAATGAATGTGCAGAAGATGCAATAGAGTTGAAACAGCATCTTCAACTCCCCTGGATGCTTGATATGCAAACTGCATCGGGTCTAGAAGGTGCTGCGTTCTGGAGATGATGCAGCTCTTAACTAGGCGCTCAAAGCACTTCATTACCAGTGAAGTTAATGCAATGGGCCTGAAGTCGTTAGGCTCTTTAGGCCTGGGGGTTTTTGGCACTGGTACAATTGTGGAAGTTTTCCAGAGAGTGGGGACTTTTTTCAAGTTGAGAGAGGACTTAAAAATTCCTGTAAATACAGGTGTGAGCTGCTCCGCACAATACTTAAGAACATCTCCTCCAATATGGTCAGGGCCAGGGCTTTCTCTAATATTACAGCCTTTAAATAATTGGAGTACTTCTGTCTCTTCTATGCTTATGCTGGAGGGAAGTGCAGTCGTGGTGAAAGCCTCAGCACTCATGCTGCTCTCAAAACGGCAGAAGAATGAATTCAGTTGGTTTGCCATTTCCTTTCCATCATAACCACCAATCAGGGTACAGGAGGGCTTACCCCTGTCCTTGTGTGGGATGGATGTCATGTTTTTAATTCCTTTCCAAGCCTGTCTGGAATTGCCAGAGACCAGAGGGGCTTCTAACTTCTGTTTTCGTCTTTGTGGATATTACAGAGTCTACGCAGAAGCAGATATAATCAGACACAGCCACAACCTGTTCATTAATGTCCTGAGCATCAAATACTTCCCATAGTGTGCACTCAAAACATCCTTGCAAGGCAAGGCAAGGCAAGGCAAGGCAGCTTTATTTGTATAGCACATTTCAGCAACAGGGCAATTCAAAGTGCTTTACACAGAAACAGTTAAAAAATAAAAACAGATAAAACACAAGAATAAACAGTTAAAAATAAAAAATAAAAACAGATAAAACATAAGAATAAAAGTTACAGTGCAGTATAAGCAATTAACATTATTTAAAGAAATGCAACATCAAAAAGAAAGGTCTTCAGCTTTGATTTAAAAGAACTGAGAGTAGCAGCGGATCTGCAGGTTTCTGGGAGTTTATTCCAGATATGAGGAGCATAGAAACTGAATGCTGCTTCACCCTGTTTAGTTCTAACTCTGGGGACAGAAAGCAGACCTGTCCCAGATGACCTGAGAGGTCTGGGGGGGTCGTAGTGTAGTAGCAGATCAGAAATGTATTTTGGCCCTAAACCATTTAGTGATTTATAAACTAGCAAAAGTACTTTGAAATCAATTCTTTGAGACACAGGAAGCCAGTGTAAAGACTTCAGGACTGGAGTGATGTGATCCAGTCTCCTGGTCTTAGTGAGGACCCGAGCAGCAGCGTTCTGAATCAGCTGCAGCTGTCTGATTGATTTTTTAGTGAGACCTGTAAAAACCCCGTTACAGTAGTCAAGTCTACTGAAGATAAAAGCATGGACAAGTTTTTCCAAATCCTGTTGACACATGAGTCCTTTAACCCTTGATATATTCTTAAGGTGATAGTAGGCTGACTTTGTAATTGTCTTAATGTGGCTGTTAAAATTCAGGTCAGAGTCCATGACTACACCAAGATTTCTGGCTTTGTCTGTTGTTTTCAACATTGTTGTTTGGAGCTGAGCGCAGACTTTTAATCGTTCCTCTTTTGCTCCAAAAACAACCACCTCAGTTTTTCCTTCATTTAATTTAAGAAAGTTCTGGCACATCCAGTCATTAATTTGTTCAATGCACTTAGTCAGTTTTTGTATTGGACTATAGTCCCCTGGCGATAAGGTTATGTAAATTTGTGTGTCGTCCGCATAACTATGGTAACTTATTTTGTTGTTTTCCATAATCTGGGCCAGTGGAAGCATGTAGATGTTAAACAGAAGAGGCCCCAGAATGGAGCCTTGGGGAACTCCGCACGTCATATTTGTATGCTCAGATGTATAATTACCTATTGACACAAAGTAATCCCTATTCTGTAGGTAGGATTCAAACCAGTTTAGTACTGAGCCAGAAAGACCAACCCAGTTTTCCAATCGGTCTAGTAATATGTCATGGTCAACCGTGTCAAATGCAGCACTGAGATCAAGTAATACTAAGACTGAAATTTTGCCATTATCTGTGTTAAGGTGGATGTCATTAAAGACTTTGACAAGAGCCGTCTCAGTGCTGTGGTGTGGTCGGAAACCCGACTGAAAGGTATCAAAACTGTTGTTTAGTGACAAGAAATGGTTGAGTTGTTGAAAAACCGCTTTTTCAATGATTTTACTTAAAAACGGAAGGTTTGATATCGGCCTATAGTTGCTCATTAGTGATGTGTCTAGATTGTTCTTTTTTAAGAGTGGCTTGATTACTGCAGTTTTCAGTGCCTGTGGAAAGATTCCTGAAAGAAGAGACGTGTTCACAATCTGTAGAAGATCAGAGGCCAAACAATTCGAAACATTTTTGAAAACACCCGTTGGTAGAATATCAAGGCAACAGGAGGAGGATTTCAGATGTTGTATAATGTCCTCCAGGTTTTCATGGTTGATTATATGAAATTCTGTCATATTGGAACTAGTTTTGTTTGAACACTGCGGCAACACATATCCTGAGCTTGATATGGAGGCACTGACTGCAAGGCCCAGATGCTATCATTACTCCACAACTTAACAGTCCTTACTTGAGGTTTTTCCCTCTCATATAGTCTCTTATAGACAGGACGGAGATAGACCACATTGTGGTCAGATGCTCCCAGTGGAGGAAGCAGGGAGGCATGCGTCCTTAACAGTTCCATAGCACATATCTAGAGTCTGATTCTTCCTCGTGTGACAGTCAACATACTGGTAAATGGTAAAAGGTGCGTAGGGACTTTTTCATGGAGCACCTGTTAAAATCTCCAAGAATACATTTTGGAGCATCTGGAGAGAGAGACTCAAGTTTCTGTCCACTGTCTGTCTGGGACTGTGGACACGGCGCCCTGTCCCCTGTCTGTCTGGGACTGTGGACACGGCCCCTTGTCCACTATGGAAAGCAAACCAGTCCAAATACACGTGATTTCTCACACGTAAACAACGTGGAAACAACGCGCAAAATACACGTAAACACGTCAATTTTTCACACGTTAACAACACGTTAACAACACGTAAAATACACGTAAACAACACGTAGACAACACGTAGACAACGTGTTGTTTACGTGTTCATTTCCTGTGAATTTGAGCCATTTGGTCACTTCTCCATTTTGAATGGGTGAGCGTCCTAAGCTCCCATTGGCTGCTGAGCAGTAGGGTTAAACCATTTCTGTAAGCCTGGGGAGGGGTCGCCTGCCAACATTCAACATGCAAAGGATCCTCTCACTTCTTTTCTTTCTCATTTCTTCTTTTTTGTTTAGCTTTTAAAAAAATATATAATATTAAGTTAAACTTAATGAATTTACTATTCAATTATAAATGATTTTCATCCAGATAACATTACGGCCTTTTGCTCCACTGCTGCCTTTTTGTTTGAGTGTAGCATTTTTTATTTCTTGCACATATTGTACAGTGGTTCCTGGTTATTTAGCTGTTGTATATTTTTTTCTGTACAAGCTTTCTTTATATATTTGCAATTGGCTAGTGTGTATATACTTTGAGAAATAAAAGCTTTGTCTAAAATATAGCGTGTGCTATGGCTGACATCAATACTATTAAGCTGCCTAAATATACAATGTTAGCAAATGGACAATATTACAGAGGATAAATCTCACACTTTCAAGTTGACAACACCCACAGAGATATACCATCATGACAAATGTTTTTATTTCGTACCATTAATAAGCAAAAGCCAGTGCATAAAGTTGTCTGTGGCGTTACACAAAATGTGTTTCTGAATAATAAAACAATCTCTAAAAAAAGAACAGGAGAAGCAGTAATGTCCAACTTAAATTATCATCATCCTTCAAGTGTTTTTTTTTTTTAACATTAGGCTAAAATATATCTCCATACAGAGTGAACCTTTCTAAACTAAAACAAAATAAATAAAAGAGCATTAAGGACCTTAAATGTCCCATTTGAGTTGTGACATTAGATATTAAGGCTAACGCTGGCATGCTAATCCTGCACACATTGCCGGAGGACCAAGCAAGCGGCCCACAGCGGTTTACATGTAGCCTGTCCAGTAGCAGCCAACGGTGACTTATTTTAAACTATGAGAGCGGGGCTGGAAATCAGGAAGCAAGGGCCGTGAGTTTGGCAGTGTGTTCAGCTATTGCATAAATATAAACACATTTTAAAAACTGAAAAGGTTCAAAACTATCTTAATGTGTAAAGTAACTAAAGCTTTCAGATTTATGTATTGAGGGAAAAAGTACAATATTTCTCTGAAATGTAGGGTAGCAGTAGATGGTGGCATGATACGAAAAGACTCAAGTAAAGTACCTCTATGCACAATATGGCTTTCTATCACAAGGCAACAATCCTGACAAACAGCTGTGGCTGGGACCTGAACATAACATTATTGTTCCAAAATGTCAATTACACTTTGGAGTGTATCTATGGCTAGACTACCAACAGGTCCTGCCAGAATACCCACATCCTGGAGTTGTTGCATCTGTGCATGGCTTGGACTGAACTGGTTAGCAGGAACTGCTACTACTTCTTGCCAGTTCAGAGCAGGAAGTGCAGCAGGTGCACCTTGTTGAGCAGTGTCGGATCCAAAAATCTCTGCCATGGCTGTGAGTGGTTGTGTTTGCCTTTGAAGACATCCTCGGACAAATATCTGATATGGTGTATGGTGGCCAACAGTGCCGAGCCATGGTTGTTCCATCGTTGCCTGAAAAGATCCAGGTCCCGGTTAATCCGTGGCAGGTAAACATAGTGCAATGCCCACAAGTGCAGCTCATTTGTACAGTTAATGATTCCTTCACTTCCAAGGAAGGAGAAAAGCTGGTGGTACACATGTGTCATTCCCCGCCAAAGATCTCCCCAAAGCCTCTCTATCCGCTGGTTATGGACACTTCTGCCCCGTATGGCACTTCCCCTTTCTGATCCACGGTAAATGTTCATGAAGAAGCAAACACTGTTGTTTCCTCCCCCATAGTCACACCTTATCCTAGAAGGTACCCCATAATTAGCAGTGGCTAGAACAAGCTGATCAAACACAGTGCTACTTCTGTTATTGTCTGAAGCTTGCAACAACACAATCAGTCTGCTGAAGCCACATATTCCACCATGGATCACTATTCTCCACCTAAAATGAAACAAAAAGGAGGTTATTGGTGTTCTGCATTAGATTACATCATAAATTCAGGGTTCTACACTTGCTCCTGTACAAAATGTATGGGTGTATTTAAAGTACCATTTGTTATGTACTGTAATGTCGATGAATCAGTAATACAAAACAGACACAGCAATCATATTCTCATAATTACAAGCTACATAACTGAGGACATTAGACACCTACATTTATTACACACACTACACGAGATGTTTTTTAAATTACCTTCTCCTAACAACATACATTAGTGCAGGATATGTGCTTGTTTATTCTGATCTCTAAGTTAATCAGATCCACTAGTAGCTCACAACGGTATGACCACTTTTTGCATGCAACATTTGGACAAACAAAAGTGAGAACAAAGCTTGTACTGTAGAGGACTGACAGTTATTTAGTAAGTTTTTATTCTCCCTAGAATTCCTTCACCTGCACATACCTGATGAGCTGGTGATTTCCGTCTATGTGCCACAGCGAGTTGGACCTGCAACACTGTAGGTTCTCCTGTGCCAGCGGTGAGAGAGTGCTCTGTGTGCAGCTCCAGCTGGATTCTCTCCAATCAAACTCTCTCTTACTCTCCTTCTCTGCACACGAAGACCCATAGCGGATAATCTGGCCCTGACAGAATGAGCTCCCATCTCTTCATTTTCTCCGACTATCTGCCGAACCACCTCATCAAGTTCTGCATCAGAAAGACGTGCATACCTCATCAAACAGGACAAGTTGGACCGCCTAGACAGAGAGAAGTCAATTTCAGTTTAAGTGT
Source organism: Etheostoma nigrum (assembly GCA_029931835.1). NCBI lineage: Eukaryota > Metazoa > Chordata > Actinopteri > Perciformes > Percidae > Etheostoma > Etheostoma nigrum. Next base: position 33,822,825 of record CM057238.1, read on the forward strand.
CTTTCAATTGACTGAAAAACAAAACTTCTGATACAGATAACAGCAATAATAATAATAATAATAGTAACAGTTTCAGTAATAAACTACACCTTGCAAAAAGAGACCACACTAAAATTAATGTTTAAAGTTTAAATTACAAAAATATGGCCATTGCTTTTGATGCTCAAAATGACCTTATCCTTATGCATAATTGGACTTTATTTTGACCTGCTGATACCCAAAGCCAGCTTAAATGAGCGGTGTCTATCACTTCCACTGAATGTATAGTTATAAAAAGAAGCATGTCAGGGCTCCACAGTGTACCGTCAAATTCATTTAGGAGCTCCATTAACTTGGCTACATTTGCGTTGTAATAGGTCATTTTGTTACTAAAGCCTGTATGTGTATCAACAGTGCACTCCTTGGGAAAACGTTACCTTCAAGCACTGGAAGGAAATAAACTGACAAAGAACACAGTATTTTGACTAAAATAATTTAAAACATAAGCCCTGCAATCTGAGGACAATAAACTGTGTATGTGCCTTGCAACTGTCATTCATACCTCAATCTCCGTTTCACTGTACTGACCGATACATCCAGGATTTCAGCAATTTGCGTAGTTACAAAAGCACATGATAGCAGGAATCTCAAGTTTTCTTCAGTGATCAGGTAGCTGGATCTTCCAAAGTCACCTGTCCGGACCAATGGGGCTTGATACCCAGAGGTACCTCATGCTGCAAAAAGAGATGTATTGACATCCAATATATGAACTAATATGTATGCATGTCAGTCATTATCCTGAAGATCATATTGAGACAGCCTGCTTAAGGAGTCTGGCTCCAGGACTATCACCAA
>CM057238.1:33831658-33856658 GCA_029931835.1 Etheostoma nigrum
ATGGGAGGGGTTGGAGGCCAGAGAAGTACAGCCTTTCTCTGTGATCAGACAGCCTGACAGACTGAACACACACACACACAAATTATATATTTAATTTCATTTATATTTGTCTTATTCTTCAGCGACCCAAATCCAGCACATTAGGGAGAGTAAAGAGCCAAATAGAGTGGCAGAATCTGTGCAAATATTATAAGGTGGCATAGCCCTAAAACTTTCTTTATCAATGCTGGCAGACAGCAGACATTTGATGTGACCAAATCACAGAGTATCATACAGACTTCTGAGGTTAAACAAAGGGCTAAGTCTCTACGAACCCTTTAGTAACATATCAGGCTCTTTAGCTGCAAGATGTTAAACTTTCTTTACAAGCTCGTGTCTAACTGTCTTCTTGCTGTTGGGCATGCAGTGAACAGTGAGTTTAACAGAGCTTGTTGGAAGGAGTTTTTCCTCGCCACTGTTGCACTAAATGCTAAATGTTGTCAATAATAAATTGTGGTGTAGACCTACTGTATCTGATAAGTCTTGTTATAATTTGATACTATAAGAGACTGAATCTAAAGAGTTGTGGGTCGTAAATACAAGACAATTAGCTGAAAGATGCTGGGTATATTTTTATAGACATTATACAGTAAAGCAATAAGGGTGTCACGATTTTGATAGTAAATGGAAATTGACCGAAATTAAGTCACAATCTCAAATTAAAAAATGAAATCGTCGATACTACTGTCACGTCCGGTCGGCTGGTCAAGCAGCCACCGAAGCCCCCAGGGACAGCACCTTGTCTTAATGCCACCATGGGCTTAGTGGCCAATGGTGGAACTGCCCCGCTCTGAACCAGAAAGACATTTCCCAGAGACTTTACAGGGCTAAAGAAATATGCTGCTATATTTTAATTGGATAATCAACTTACCAGCCCGAACACTTAATGGGTCCTTGTTTGAAACGTCATGTTTTAGTCGGTCCCTCCAGGATTTTTGAGATTGTTGTGGCCCAAAATGCCTGATTTTGTAAGAGGTTTTGTAAAAAATTGCGATAAAAGTTGCGATGTTTGTTGTTTGTTTGTTGCAAGTTGCGGGGACAGAAAAAGTTGTAAAAAAAAGTTGCAATTATTATTTTGCATAGTTTTTCGAAAATAAAAATGAAACTTGTTTTGAGGAGAATAAAACTACTCTAGGCTGAAAAAGGCTCATGGTGCTGCAAATGTAGATATAATATGAAAATGGCTGGTGGATTTCAGACATAAGATTATAATTTATTTGCATGAATTGGCGCGTTAGCGACTCCACAAAACCCTGGATGGGCTGACTAGTAACCGGAGACCCATCAACAGAAGTTGTTAACCATTGCACATTAGCCTAGCAGGTTGTGGTGTTTCCTTCTGCATATAGCTTAATCCCGACAAAACCACACGGTTGAATTTCAGCCTGCATGCACATTTTATAGCCTAAAAGAGCATTTTATATTGGATATATTAGAGAGAGCAACAAGTTAGTGGAATGCCGATTCGCGCTCTCTGCTCTCTGTCTGCTCAGCTGCTGAGACAGCTGTGCAGCGAGCGTCTGCCTCGCCATTGTCGGCAATTTGTTTTTGTTTTTAACTTTTTGACAAATTTCCAAGTTTCCAATTGACTGAAGATATAAATTATTGTTACATTGTGTGGTTAATAAATGTTTTAAATTTGACAATGTAGTAGTACATTGCAATCAAAGGAAAGATATATTGCATAAAAGTGTAGTCTAAAAAAAGCTTAGCAACCTGTGCTTAAAAAAAATTAGAATCAAATCGTGACCTTAGAATGAAAAATGTATTCGAAGGTTAGGAGAAAAGGGACACCCCTATCAAGCAACATTTAAATGTTTCTTGTTTAACAAATGCTAAAACCTGACCTGAGAGTCTCCAGTTTACAGTGTGGACTCTTCAGTCCAACAGAGAGCAGCTCCACTCCTGAATCCTGCAGGTCATTGTTACTCAGGTCCAGCTCTCTCAGACAAGAGGACTCAGAGCTGAGAACTGAGGACAGAGCTTCACAGCTTCTCTCTGACAGGTTACAGAGACTCAGCCTGAAGAAGAGTTTGGAATAAAGACAAACACATAAAGACAAACACTTATATTGTTTCTGTCACAGATAATATAAACCATCACATTTCTAAGGTTGTCCTTACTGGGGTAATGATTCAAACATGTTTTGTCTTATTAGGGCCTGAGTGCCAACATTAAAACTGAAGTAATTACTTCCTCAGCTGACCTGATGAGCGCCAGTCTGACGTCATGGGAGTGCTGTAACTTTTTATACTCCCGCAAGCTCGGATGCTTCGACTGTAAAACGGCCTTTAGGGCCCAAGGGCCGACAGCGGTGAAGGCCCTATTGACACTGAAGGAATTATTATTCTTTATCCCTGCAAATGAATGGCCTTTTTGAGGGTCTTGAGCCTGGTGAAAATGTCCGTATTTTAAGGGAATAATAGGCGCACAAAAATGGCTCGCTAGTGCTAAAGTTGGACTAAAACTAGTGTGTCATCTAAAGACCTAAACGATGAAAAGACATACAAATACAGTAAAACAATGTGGCGTGGCGGCAATTTTGAGCAATTATCAATGAACGAAGAAGTTGTTGTAACTTGTCCATTCTGCTTGAAATGTCCCACAATCAAAAAGAGTCCAGACCTGAGGACATCTATGCTTTAGCCACACCCCCTTTAACAGCTAAAGAACTCTATGACATAAAGTCTTTGGATGAGATATTTGGCTTGCCCTCTATGCTTTAGCCAGATCCCCCTGATAACTATTGAACCGTTTAATGTAGACTATTGAGTGAGGTATCATTGAACTTAGCAGATAGTTATATTTCCATTGGTGATGATTTGTAGTGTCCGAGAACTGTGCAAGTAACCCCGACATGCAAGGAGGTGCGAGGGCCCGTCCAACTCTGACTGCAGCTTTAATATTGTGTATATTACTGGAATCAGACTGCTATTAATGGAATAGAAAAAAGTTAGATCCCAATCATTCACACAAATGAATTAAAGCCTTAAATGAACTAAAAAATGCAAGATCTTTTATTAATTTGGCTGCAGTAATCAGTGGAGATACAAATGAACTGAAAAAAACTATTTGCAGGTTTTTCAATTAATCAATTAATAAATGTGTTGACTGATTTTTAAGATTATCAGTTGACTTAACCCTCCTGTTGTCCTCCTTTAAAAAATGTCTATATCTGAAATGTGAGTTTCTTTTTAACCAAATTACCACAAAAAAATGGACTGGATTCCTTACAACGCTCTTTTGTTTCAAATGAAACTGATCACTTTCATTCCTCTGATCTTAACTATTAGTCAAAATAAATCATAATTTCTGCAATTTTAACTCAGATATTAGGTATAATTCTATATAAATGAGGGTTATTGAGCATGAATTCCAAAAAGTAGTAAAACTCGTAAGGTGGTGGTAGTGAAAACTTAAAAAGAGACAAAAATGTTAAACTTGTCAGGTTTTGACCACAACACAAGGGTTAAACATTCATTAGTTGAGAACAAACCTACACATCGCATACAGTTAGTATCTGCAGTTATCTGATACTTACAGAGCTTTTTTGGAGGCTTTGACCACTGGCAGCAGCCTCAGAAGAGCCTCCTCTGAAGCAGAGTATTTCTTCAGGTCAAACACGTCCAGATCGTTTCCTGATGACAGTAAGATGAAGACCAGCGCTGACCACTGAGCAGGAGACAGTTCATCTGTGGAGAGACTTCCTGAACTCAGGGACTGTTGGATCTGCTCCACTAGAGAAAGATCATTCAGTTCATTCAGACAGTGGAACAGATTGATGCTTCTCTCTGCAGACAGATTCTCACTGATCTTCATCTTGATGTACTCCACTGTATCCTGATGGGTCTCTGGGCTGGTTCCTTTTTGTTTCAGCAGGTCTTCAAGAACAACCTGATTGGTCTCCAGTGAAAGACCCAGGAGGAATCGGAGGAACAGGTCCAGGTGTCCGTTTGGACTCTGTAAGGCCTTGTCAATAGCAAACCTGTGGACCTTAGACATCATCGATCTTTTGCTGAAAACCATTCGTATTTTCTTAACCAAACTTTGCCCAAACATCACGTTCTGGTTTCTGTTAATGACTGCCCTCTCTACATGGAGAGCAGCCAGAAACTCCTGAACACTCAGATGGATGAAGCTAAACATCTTTTTTTTGTCCTTCTTCTTCCCACGTTGCTCTTTGAAGATCTCTGTGAACACTCCTGAACACACCGAGGCTCCACTGACGTCAATGCCACTCTCTTTGAGATCTTTCTCGTAGAAGATGGGGTTGCCCTTTTCCAACTGATGGTAAGCCAGTTTTGCTAATGACTTGATGTACTGAATGCACTCTTCTGGGTCATACTTCTCTTCTGTCTGATGAATCTGATACACCAGGAATTCTGCGTACATCTCAGTCAGGGTCTTGGGCAGCTCTCCTCCCTCTTTGGTCTTCATCATCTCCTCCAGAACTGTAGCAGTGATCCAGCAGAAGACTGGGATGTGGCACATGATGTGGAGGCTCCGTGATGTCTTGATGTGGGAGATGATTCTGTCGGCCCGCTCCTGATCTGTGAATCTCTTTCTAAAGTACTCCTCCTTCTGTGGGTCAGTGAACCCTCTGACCTCTGTCACCATGTCTACAAAATCAGAATGGATCTGATTGGCTGCGGCAGGTCGTGTGGTTATCCAGATGCGAGCAGAGGGAAGCAGTTTCTTCGTGATGAGGTTTGTCAGCAGCTCGTCCACTGAGGTCCGCGCTGTCACATCAATTTTAACTGCCTTGTTTTTATTGGTGGAGCAGTCCAGATCAAGGCGGCTCTCATCCAGTCCGTCCAGAACAAACAGAAGTTTGAATTCACTCCTGTCACAGTTGGTGTTTCCCGATGACTGCAGAGCTGTAAAGATGTAATTGAGAGCTTCTTCTTTGATGTCTTTGGTCCCACAGATACATTCATGAATGAGCTCTGCCAAACACCACTTTTCCTCCTTCTTTAAATTCAGCTGGCGGAAGGTGAAGGGGAAAATGAGATGCACATCTTGATTGGTTTCTCTTTTACACCAGTCCAACACAAACTTGTTCACAAGAAAGGTTTTTCCAATTCCTGCGATTCCATTGGTCAGTACTGTTCTTATGGCTTTGTCTTCTATAGAGGGGTGTTTGAACATGTCACAAGGTGTAATTGTTGTCTCTGTATCGGCTGGCTTCACCGCTTCAAGCTGCATGACCTCATGCTGTGTGTTGATGTGTACGTCACCAGTAGCTCTGATGTACAGATGTGTGTAGATGTCATCCAGAGGTCGGACATCTTTGTTCTGTGTCCACCCCTCCTGAGCACACCCAAACTCATTCTGGAGGTTTGGCTTAAGCTGTTGTTGGTAATATGAGATGGGTCGTGGTGGCTTTGGTACTGGAACAATCCCGGCTGCATCGAAAACAAAAATAACAAATATGAAGTATGATGATGTTTGTCTACAGATGCAGTCTCAGTACACAAATACTCTTTTACTAAAGAATAACCAACAACTCAAAGATCTTTCCTTTTTAACCCTCTGAGCCCTAAGGCCATTTTTACAGTTCATTGTCCGTCCGTCCGTATTTTATAATAACTTGTAAAACATCAACCTTGTTGTCTACAGTCAAGATATGAACATCCTTTTTTATTAGAATATTTGGGTTGCAGTGAGGTCACTTGAATGATAAAAATGGTTGTAGGGCCTTAAAGACAAATAAATAAATAAAACGGAACATGAATCTTCCAGATATGTATTGATATCACAGACAGAGCAGTAAAACCTAAAAACACTTCTCATATGTCCTGGGAGTCACACTGTGAAGAAATAATCATTATAACTTATACAGTTGACAAAATCCATACATTTTTTCAAAGAAAGTCCAGACGCTTTTGCCCTCATGACAATTACTTATGCCAATAATCAACATAATATCATATTTATTGATATTACACCCACAGCAATGCTACACAAGCATTTGGGTGTCTAAAACAGTTATCCTATATACAAAAATAAACATAATAAACAGTATTACTCATATAAAGCACATACTATTTACATTTCTTCAAAAAAGGCCCAAATATATAATATATAATATAAATATATGCCAAATCTCAAACCAGTGGGGCTATTTCCTCTATAAAACGGTAGATATCTATCTTGTTCCGCTATAGCATCTTTGATCACATATGAGACTAGTGTCACCATGGTGTGACTGGGAAGTTTGACCTCTTTAGGACTCCATACTCTTTGTGTGATGTTGTCTCCCTGCATGCTGCTTTCTTTTCTTCCATAAACACACACAGAGGAACGGGCAGCTAGCGGCAGAAATGAGCAAAAACGCAATGAATTATGGACATAAAGTTAATAAATCTTGGATGTAACTGTTTGGATTTAATGCTGAACAACCCCGAAAAAGGCTGGAAGAAGAGTGGCTCCAGTTTGACAAAGACCCTGATTCAATACTAGAAGCAGCAGCCAAGGGGAAAGCCTCCAAGCACCTTCAAGCAGCGACCACCATCATTGTCTTTGTAGAGGTAGAGAGATTTGGGCATAGAAATAAAATGGATAGAAAGGCCATTTCCATTCAAATCAACATAGCAGAATGCTCAGAGTCCCAGCAATTTTTAATTGGGCAAGTCCCGGAGGTGAGGTTTTGTAGTAACAGATAGGGTTGTTGTCAATACCACCTTTGTCAAGCCCAAGACAAGTCCAAGACCAGGACTAGTCGAGTCCAAGTCAAGACCGAGTCCAAAGAGCTTCGAGTCCAAGTCAAGACCGAGTCCAGGACAGAAAAAAAGGTGTTATGCATGACCGTATTAAGACAATCATTTAGGTTATTTGTTGATATAAAAGCAAAAACAGTGTCAGAACACCCAGGATTTATGAGTACAGCTATTCCCCTTGATATCATATGGTCATAACTCATAATAGCTACATAGACAATACTGCGACAGTAGGTACTAGTACTGAGCATTAGAACTACTACAGTAGGTACTAGTACTGAGCATTAGAACTGATACTACTACAATATGTACTAGTACTGAGCATCAGAGCTGATACTGCTACAGTAGGTACTAGTACTGAGCATTAGAACTGCTACAGTAGGTACTAGTACTGAGCATTAGAGCTGCTACATTAGGTACTAGTACTGAGCATTAGAACTGTTACTGCTACAGTAGGTACTAGTACTGAGCATTAGAACTACTACAGTAGGTACTAGTACTGAGCATTAGAACTGCTACAGTAGGTACTAGTACTGAGCATTAGAGCTGCTACATTAGGTGCTAGTACTGAGCATTAGAACTGTTACTGCTACAGTAGGTACTAGTACTGAGCATTAGAACTACTACAGTAGGTACTAGTACTGAGCATTAGAACTGATACTACTACAATAGGTACTAGTACTGAGCATCAGAGCTGATACTGCTACAGTAGGTACTAGTACTGAGCATTAGAACTGCTATAGTAGGTAATAGTACTGAGCATTAGAGCTGATACTACTGCAGTAGGTACTAGTACTGAGCATTAGAACTGCTACAGTAGGTACTAGTACTGAGCATTAGAGCTGATACTGCTACAGTAGGTACTAGTACTGAGCATTAGAACAACTAAATGACAACATAGCTTCAATCCAGATGTAGTGTAGAAATGAAGTGGCCAGTATTACAGAGTGTAGCCCTATGGTTGGTTTATGGCTTACCTAAAAATATTGTATTCTATTGTTATTTGGACGTGGGGTAATAGGAAATACATGTATAAATACATGTATTTATACATGTATTTTCAGAAAACATTAAAGTTTGGTTAAACAACAATTAACAGAGTGTAATTTAACATATGTTCTGGAATCCATCAGGAAAAAGTTGTTTAGGGCACGCACACACACACACACACACACACACACACACACACACACACACAGAGCTGGCTCGGCAACATTAGCTAATGTCCGCTAGCAAACAAATGGGCTAACTATAGCCAAGTAGCTTTTTTATAACGCTATAACAAAAACCCACCCATGTCGTAGGAGCAAAGCTTATTTCATGTAATAAAATGATGGCTCAACAGGAGCACTAACGCCACAGGTCTTATGTTGACAACGTGGACGCAGATATAGGAAACTCCAAAGGCAGCCGTAATATTTAACTAGTAAGCTAGGCTAACGCTGGTGCGCTAACGTTAGCAAACATTGGCGTAGCATTAGCTAGCTGTCTAAACTTGTAAAAAGCCGAACAATATCCCCACCTGGACTGTGTTTCACTTTCCCTCCAATATTATTATAAACGTAATAAAGACACCTGGACTCGGTTGAGACCAAAAGCCATATTTGGCAAGACCAGTGTCCAAGTCCGAGACAATTCCAAGTCCATAGAAAATTGGTCTCAAGACCGGACTTGAGTCCAAGACCGGACTTGAGTACTACAGCCCTGGTAACAGATAATCGAGCAGTGGATAAGTAACTTAGTCAAATAAAGTAATGCTTCATCAACACGAAGCACACTGCTATCGCCACATGAGACAGCTTCATTTGGCTGGTTTTCTGTGATCAATGTGGCGAGGGGGGGGGGGGGTAAGGCGGAGTTAGCAAACTAACGTTAGCCAACTGACAAGTAGTCCACCGGCTATCTGACTTGACGGTGGATCTTTGTCACGCCCAGTGCTGCTGCCGCCTGCTCTGGTCCACTTTACAGGCCAGGCGCATTTCATTTCAAACGAGCCTAATGTCTCCCGAGCTGCGTCGGGCGTCTCTCCTCCCAGCAAACTGCTACAGTTTAAGGCCTCACTGACGCTTATTGTCACCAAATGACCACGGCAAACAGGTCAATGGCCTTCTTTCCATTTTGTTTCTAGGGGTTTGGGCTGGAAGAAGAGAAAGCAGCAAAGGTCCCATTCATCATGAGCAAGAGAATGACCAAGATCCTCCAGCTCAGGAAGGAGCTTAGGAGCCTGAGGTGACATTAGAAGGAAGCGAGTGAAGAGGAGAGGAGGCCTTACTGGAAGCTGCACCACATCCTTCACAAAATATTTGCTACATTGACAAGAGCTGAGTGGTATTGCAGGGAGAGGAAGGAGGGGGCCATTATGCAGATTGCAATATGCAGCGGATAACGCAGTGGACAGCTCACCACTTCCAAATCTGAGACCGACAGCTACCTCAGAGACACCTTAGTGAAGCACAAAGGGAGAAAGATCTTGGCCAATTCCAGTCTTTGATTAATCCACCTTCACCAACCGTGGGCAAAGCAGCCCATATTGAAGCAGATTCAAGAGTAGCTCCAGGACCGAATAGGTTACCCTAAGGAGTCTACAAGAAATGTCCCCCATACAACCAACCCTGCCCAGGGCTACTCCACAGGCTCTGGATGATCCTAAAGGTCATCTGGAGGAGGGGCAAGGTTGCTCATTAGTGGGGGTGTGCTGACGGAGTCTGGATTCCAAAGGAGGAGAATTCAGAGAACTTTGACAACTTCAGAACCATTTTGCTACTAAGTGTTGTAGGAGAGCTATTCTTCAGCATGGTGTCAAGGCACCTGATAGGTTTCCTCCTAGGGATTGTGTACATCGACACCTCGGTGCAGAAAGGTTAGATCCCAAAGGTACCGGGATGTCTGGAGCACACAGGTGTGGTCACGCAGCTGATACAGGGAGCCAGACAGAACAAGGGGGACCTGGTTTTGCTGTGGTTGGACCTCAAAAATGACTATGGCTAGATAACCAACAAGCTTGTTGAGGTTCCCTTAACTGGCACCACGGCAAAGTCCTGAGACCTAATACTGGACTACTACAACAACCTTAGTTTGAGGGTCTCCTCCAGAACAACATCAGAGTGGATAAGGCTCGATAAGGGGATGATCACTGGATGTACCAATTCAGTTATTCTCTCTGAGCGAGCGACCAATCAAGAGATGGAAGCATGGGGGATCTCTAGCTCACCCAGTAGAGTGGGCGCTTCAGGGCTTCCAGAGAAGAGTGAGGAGGTTCCCTAGAAGGTTGTTGCGTCTTTCTCAAAGCCCTGCATGAAAATAACATCCTGAGGCTGTCTTAGTAGCCTTAATGAAAAGTTTAGGGTGACTCGTACAAGGGAGGTTCTGCAATACCGGGAGTCAAGCAACCCTAAAATCTCCCAGGCCGACATCCAGGTCAGAACAGGTCAACAGTGGAAGGCAGCAGAGGCTCAGTTGACACACAGCTCACTGGTGGACACAGAGACACATGGAAAGGCCGGCCTTAGTAGGACATAAACATGCTACAACAAGGCGAAGGGGAAACATTGGAAGACCATGATCCAAGGGGAGGGTGGAGCATTAGTCAATGCCACTTGGATGGTTCTGCCCTTAACTCGGCAGGACTGGGAACTGAACGTTGACCTGGGGAACCAACTCCATTTTCCAGTAAATGTTGTTGTCACACCTCGAGGCAAGACGTGGCGCTGCTCTCTAAAGCCTCAAAGCGTTTGTAATTCTCTTAGAAACTCTAGTATCTTGGGAAGAATGCAGCAAGCAGTCTCCCAAGATGAAAAGAGGCAACTACACCCAGCAGGTGGAGCGGTGCCGAGAGAGAGGTGGAGCCGATGATGCCCAGAGGAACTGGAGGAAGCTGTTAAGATGCTCGTCTCTACCCAACACTCAGTTTATGTCTGATCCTCTGTTAGCTTTACCCAGAATGCCATGCTGGTGTGCTGACAGCAACCTGCTCCAAATGGCTTCATTGGTCCCAATTTGTATTTATGGAAAAACACTTTACTTTCAGAATAAAACCTGGTGATTTGGTGTCATTTGAAATGGTCACAGCACATCTGGTGTGGCTTCAGAAAATATTCATAATTAAAACAGACTTTTTGACAAGATTCTCTCACACACACACATACACACACACACACACACATACACACACACACACACACACACACACACACACACACATACTCTATTGCTAATGTACCTCCAGTTTCTTCAACACCACTGGCATCCACTGAAACAGAAATAATGAAATTATTATCATCCAGTTTTTATTTGATTGATCCGATTCACATTAAAATTCACACACACACACACACACACACCTTCTGTTTCTTTGGTCCCATCCGTCCTGTCAGGAGACGAGACTGGAACACAAACATGCAACAGCTCTTGAGAAATGCTAAATGATTGAAGGCATTTCATTAAATCCAGTTTAACATGAACATAGTTCAACATAAATAAGGCTTTATTACATTATGAATTCAGAGGAGAACTTACGGTACGTGTTGTTGACATTAATCGTTAGATTCCCCACTTGAACATCTGTAAGGTGAGGTGAGCAGACGACACCTCCATCCTGGGCGCTGACTGCTGGGCTTCCTGCCCCCCTCGGAGGTTCAGCTGGTTGACAAGAGACAAAACCATCAGGAAGCAGAACTCCTGAACTGCTAGAAGGGTTCAGATCCGCTTTGGTGGTAGAGCTGATTTAGCAAAGAGCTGAAGGATCTCCAACTAATAAAGCTTGGTACAGGGTTCTGCAGTTGGACCCAGTCACATTTAAGACTTTAAACACTTTATCAAAACTATTTAAGACCTATATCTGTTATGGTTTGGGTGTTCTGTCTCGTCTTATTGTGGTAGTCTGATTTCCTGTCTTAATTTCTTCTGTCATGTCCTGTGATCGTGTTATTTTTGGTCTTGTCTTGTATATGTTCTGTTTCCTGTTTTATTGTGATGGTCTTGTTTTCTGTGCCTGTCTTAGTTGTCCCCCTTGTGATTGTCTGATGTCTTCCACCTGTGTCCCAGCCCTTGTGTCCCCTCTTGTTACCTCGTTCCCCTCTGGATCTGGTCTTGGTGTCCCCGGTGTCATTTCTCCGATCATTGTGGTATTAGTGCGTGTGTTTCCGTTTAGTGAGTACCTGCTTGGAGTATCCTGTTTGTCTCGGGGTTTTCCTTTAGGTTTTGGGATCCTGTCTTTTGGGTCTGCCGTTAGTTTTTTACCTCTTGCTTTCTTGAATCAGTTTTTTAATGTTTTTTTCTGTAATAACCCTCCAACAGCTCCAAGACTCTCTCTGCATGTGGGTCTACATTCTCTACAGCTCAGAACAATACCACGACATAAAAGTACAACGAAATGCAGAGGCACAAAAGTACCTGCATAGTAAATACATGTATTAAAATTGATTTGTACATATGCAGCAAATTACATTTGGCGATTGTTTTATTTGATTTTGAACTTTTAGACTTTTTAAGGCCCCACAGAAACCCTGATGGTAGAAATGGGATGGACTTCAAATGCTAGGCACAGCACATCTGATCAACATTAAGAACATATTTACATCTTTAAAATGAGTAAAATAAGCATTTAAGGCAGTTATTTAACACACACACACACACACACACACACACACACTTTAATAATGAGTTGCTAAAGTACCTCCAGTGTGAGGAGAGGACGCTCCTCTGTTCCCTGAAGTTTCTTCAACATCCACTGAAACAGAACATCATATGATCACTACAGGTTTCTAATTGATTGATGAAAGATGATAAATTCCCCCCCCCCCCATGGCTGTTTTTATCAGAGGAGTCTGGAGGCGTTGGAGAGAGCAGAGAGGACGCTTTAGTTCCCGTGGTAACGGGCCGTCTGACAGCGAGGTAAAGGGAGGAAATGTTCTAACATAGCCTCCACTGAAACTGATCCACATGTTTTTAGGGGTCTGCCCCTCCCCCCACCCCGTCCCATCAGGACGTAGCTTAGCTTCGGGGTCAGTACTCCTGCCTGCTTCACCAAACTGGAATCTACTGGAGCTAACACCCTGACTATGGAGGAGGAGGTCAGACCACCACGCTGATGAAACATCTCAACTGTCCCTTTAACACACACTGATGAGTCCCTCCCTCTAATGGGACGGTCCACCAGTCTGCAGGGATGAGACACAGGGTGTTACTGGTAGAGCTGCAGGTATTTTACAGGATGGAGAGGTCTGGAAGGAGCTGATGATGAGACACAGGGTGTTACTGGTAGAGCTGCAGGTATTTTACAGGATGGAGAGGTCTGGAAGGAGCTGATGATGAGACACAGAGTGTTACTGGTAGACCTGCAGGTATTTTACAGGATGGAGAGGTCTGGAAGGAGCTGATGATGAGACACAGGGTGTTACTGGTAGACCTGCAGGTATTTTACAGGATGGAGAGGTCTGGAAGGAGCTGATGATGAGTGGAGCCAGCAGGCGTCTTGATGCTAGAGAAGATTGTTAGAACGTGGACACAACATGATGCAACGGGACAGCTGGGACTGGGGGACTTACTGAGTCTCTGCAGGACGCTGTCCTCTAAACACTAAAGGTGGAACCATGGACACACAGCTGGGTTCAGGTTCAGGAGAGTCTGGTCTCTGCTGCGCACACACACACACACACACACAGACACACACACACACACACATACACAGACACACACACGGACAGTTAGAGATGGTTGAGCAGCTGTAACCATGGTAACATGATGAGGCAGAGAAAGCAGAGATGAGCTGTAGTTGTGCTATCAGTCCACCAGATGGAGCACTTCACCCACACCACCTCCACAGGGGGGGGGGGGGAGCAGACTGACTAGAACAGGAGGCGAGACCAGCAGATCACTCCGGTCTTATCAGACTTAAATCACCACACCTGCATGATTATCAGGTGTTATAATAAAACATCCATTTGGTTCATTTTCAGACGTTAACAGTTACTGATAAACAGGTCAATGCAAAACAAATCTTATCTTAAGGAAAATGACTTTGTGAGTCAGAACAAATGTGTAAATGTATACTTCTACGACTTTTTGACACATTTCCAGATCTGTGAGGGTGAAAGTGACAAAAATGAACTGATGAAAATGGAATATTGGAAATGCATATGTATTAACAAGTAGAGTAATAAATGATTTGATGGACTTGACTGACATTTTATTTGGAAGAGGAAAGTGAGAAAGAGTTAACTCTGTAGATCCCAGTGAGCCACTGATTTACCTGCAGCTTAAAGGAGACACGTGTTATGGTTCCATGATTTTCAGGTGTTATAATAAAACATCCAGAGAAGGAAGCAGGAACCAGGATATGCTGCAGCTTCACTGCTTCTGGTTGGGATTATTTTACAGGTTCATTTGATCAGAAAAAATTCAACACTTTTGTTGATGCTTTTCATCAATGTTTTTAACTTTTTCAGATGTTTTTGTCCCTTTTTTCAACACTTTTGACGCTTTGAGGTACATCTGCAGAGGTAGCTGTGAAGTTGTGGGTGGAGAACCTCAGATGTGGGCGGTGTATTCTGACGACCCTGATGGGACATTGTTAGGGACATAATCAGCTGACTGGCGTTTGTGGGTCCTAAATGTAAACATCATGACAGCGTGAGATTTGATGATATACTAAAATCAGATGACTAGTTCATCGTTACATAGGTTTCATCAACAATAATCAATGTGAATGATGGCGTTCGATGAGTTAAATATTCCGACCAATCAGCTGTGGGCGTGTAGTTCAGGTTCAGTGTTAGTAAAAAGTCTTCAGGCTGTCGGAGCAGAAGGACACGCCCTCATTCCTCACACGGCAACGGATTCCCATCTGACCGGTTTCTGTTCCTCCCTGAACATAGACAGACTCACCTGGGCCGAAAGGTCCCGGTCACACAATAATAACAACAATAACAACAACAACTAGAATATTCCACAGAAAGTTTATCAGTGTGCCTACTACCTGGTGCACATCCTAATAACAACAAAACTTAACAAAAAATAAGAAAAGTGTTATGTGTCTTAACCCTTCAGAGATATAACTTTTAAAAACCTATTTAAGACCTTTCTGTTTCCCAGAAGCAGCTACGACGTAGCTAACGCTGAACCAACCAGACTCCATGTAAAAAACAGGACTTTTAGCGTGTATAGAGCCAACATATTTTCACATGTAAATCAGTAAAGTATGTGTTTATTTCCACCAACACTAGAGATGTGATGGTTGGAAAAGTGTAGAGAAGACCAAACATATGGTGAAACATATGGCGCATGCGTCTTCTCCATCTCTGCATCAGGAAATCTGGGATGGATACCGTGGTCTATGTGAGAAAGCCGTGAACGTGCACTTATCCCAGCTATCTACACCTGGCTGGACATAGCTTCACCTGTTCATCCTGGCTATCTACACCTGGCTGGACATAGCTACACCTGTTCATCCTGGTTATCTCCACCTGGCTGGACATAGCTCCACCTGTTCATCCTGGTTATCTCCACCTGGCTGGACATAGCTTCACCTGTTCATCCTGGTTATCTCCACCTGGCTGGACATAGCTCCACCTGTTCATCCTGGTTATCTACACCTGGCTGGACATAGCTCCACCTGTTCATCCTGGTTATCTACACCTGGCTGGACATAGCTACACCTGTTCATCCTGGTTATCTCCACCTGGCTGGACATAGCTCCACCTGTTCATCCTGGTTATCTCCACCTGGCTGGACATAGCTCCACCTGTTCATCCTGGTTATCTACACCTGGCTGGACATAGCTTCACCTGTTCATCCTGGTTATCTACACCTGGCTGGACATAGCTCCACCTGTTCATCCTGGCTATCTCCACCTGGCTGGACATAGCTTCACCTGTTCATCCTGGTTATCTACACCTGGCTGGACATAGCTACACCTGTTCATCCTGGCTATCTCCACCTGGCTGGACATAGCTCCACCTGTTCATCCTGGTTATCGCCACCTGGCTGGACATAGCTCCACCTGTTCATCCTGGCTATCTACACCTGGCTGGACATAGCTCCACCTGTTCATCCTGGTTATCTCCACCTGGCTGGACATAGCTCCACCTGTTCATCCCAGCTATCTACACCTGGCTGGACATAGCTACACCTGTTCATCCTGGCTATCTCCACCTGGCTGGACATAGCTCCACCTGTTCATCCTGGCTATCTCCACCTGGCTGGACATAGCTTCACCTGTTCATCCTGGCTATCTACACCTGGCTGGACATAGCTCCACCTGTTCATCCTGGTTATCTCCACCTGGCTGGACATAGCTCCACCTGTTCATCCCAGCTATCTACACCTGGCTGGACATAGCTCCACCTGTTCATCCTGGTTATCTACACCTGGCTGGACATAGCTCCACCTGTTCATCCTGGCTATCTCCACCTGGCTGGACATAGCTTCACCTGTTCATCCTGGCTATCTCCACCTGGCTGGACATAGCTACACCTGTTCATCCTGGCTATCTCCACCTGGCTGGACATAGCTTCACCTGTTCATCCTGGCTATCTCCACCTGGCTGGACATAGCTCCACCTGTTCATCCTGGCTATCTACACCTGGCTGGACATAGCTCCACCTGTTCATCCTGGTTATCTCCACCTGGCTGGACATAGCTCCACCTGTTCATCCTGGCTATATCCACCTGGCTGGACATAGCTTCACCTGTTCATCCTGGCTATCTCCACCTGGCTGGACATAGCTCCACCTGTTCATCCTGGCTATCTACACCTGGCTGGACATAGCTCCACCTGTTCATCCTGGTTATCTCCACCTGGCTGGACATAGCTTCACCTGTTCATCCCAGCTATCTACACCTGGCTGGACATAGCTCCACCTGTTCATCCTGGTTATCTCCACCTGGCTGGACATAGCTTCACCTGTTCATCCCAGCTATCTACACCTGGCTGGACATAGCTTCACCTGTTCATCCTGGTTATCTCCACCTGGCTGGACATAGCTCCACCTGTTCATCCTGGTTATCTACACCTGGCTGGACATAGCTTCACCTGTTCATCCTGGCTATCTACACCTGGCTGGACATAGCTCCACCTGTTCATCTCAGCTATCTACACCTGGCTGGACATAGCTCCACCTGTTCATCCTGGTTATCTACACCTGGCTGGACATAGCTCCACCTGTTCATCCTGGCTATCTACACCTGGCTGGACATAGCTTCACCTGTTCATCCTGGCTATCTACACCTGGCTGGACATAGCTTCACCTGTTCATCCTGGTTATCTACACCTGGCTGGACATAGCTCCACCTGTTCATCCTGGTTATCTCCACCTGGCTGGACATAGCTTCACCTGTTCATCCTGGCTATCTACACCTGGCTGGACATAGCTCCACCTGTTCATCCTGGTTATCTCCACCTGGCTGGACATAGCTCCACCTGTTCATCCTGGTTATCTACACCTGGTTATCTACACTTGGCTGGACATAGCTCCACCTGTTCATCCTGGTTATCTACACCTGGCTGGACATAGCTCCACCTGTTCATCCTGGTTATCTACACCTGGCTGGACATAGCTCCACCTGTTCATCCTGGCTATCTACACCTGGCTGGACATAGCTCCACCTGTTCATCCTGGTTATCTCCACCTGGCTGGACATAGCTTCACCTGTTCATCCTGGTTATCTCCACCTGGCTGGACATAGCTCCACCTGTTCATCCTGGTTATCTACACCTGGCTGGACATAGCTTCACCTGTTCATCCTGGCTATCTACACCTGGCTGGACATAGCTCCACCTGTTCATCCTGGTTATCTCCACCTGGCTGGACATAGCTCCACTTGTTCATCCTGGTTATCTACACCTGGTTATCTACACCTGGCTGGACATAGCTCCACCTGTTCATCCTGGTTATCTACACCTGGCTGGACATAGCTCCACCTGTTCATCCTGGTTATCTACACCTGGCTGGACATAGCTCCACCTGTTCATCCTGGCTATCTACACCTGGCTGGACATAGCTCCACCTGTTCATCCTGGTTATCTCCACCTGGCTGGACATAGCTCCACCTGTTCATCCTGGTTATCTACACCTGGTTATCTACACCTGGCTGGACATAGCTCCACCTGTTCATCCTGGTTATCTACACCTGGCTGGACATAGCTCCACCTGTTCATCCTGGTTATCTACACCTGGCTGGACATAGCTCCACCTGTTCATCCTGGCTATCTACACCTGGCTGGACATAGCTCCACCTGTTCATCCTGGTTATCTACACCTGGCTGGACATAGCTCCACCTGTTCATCCTGGTTATCTACACCTGGCTGGACATAGCTCCACCTGTTCATCCTGGTTATCTACACCTGGCTGGACATAGCTTCACCTGTTCATCCTGGCTATCTACACCTGGCTGGACATAGCTCCACCTGTTCATCCTGGTTATCTCCACCTGGCTGGACATAGCTCCACTTGTTCATCCTGGTTATCTACACCTGGTTATCTACACCTGGCTGGACATAGCTCCACCTGTTCATCCTGGTTATCTACACCTGGCTGGACATAGCTCCACCTGTTCATCCTGGTTATCTACACCTGGCTGGACATAGCTCCACCTGTTCATCCTGGCTATCTACACCTGGCTGGACATAGCTCCACCTGTTCATCCTGGTTATCTACACCTGGCTGGACATAGCTCCACCTGTTCATCCTGGTTATCTACACCTGGCTGGACATAGCTCCACCTGTTCGTCCTGGTTATCTACACCTGGCTGGACATAGCTCCACCTGTTCATCCTGGCTATCTACACCTGGCTGGACATAGCTCCACCTGTTCATCCTGGCTATCTACACCTGGCTGGACATAGCTCCACCTGTTCATCCTGGCTATCTACACCTGGCTGGACATAGCTCCACCTGTTCATCCTGGCTCTGTAAACATGTAACCGATTAAGCTGCGATGAGCAGGTCACACTAAATCAAGCTGCTCTTTTCCCTTCTCCTGGATCTCTTTGTTCTACTTTCGTGCAGCAGCCCCTGGGGTAGGTCTACTGTGTTAACCCTTATGTTCTCCTTGAGTCCAATTTCACCCGTTTTCAAGACAATTCTTCACAAAATAGGTTTGCTCTGTTTGTTTCAATGAGTTCCTATGAGTTGGAATGAACTTGGCTAAGAAGATGTCAGTCAGAATGTGGAGGTACGTTTTCATTCTTTATAACCAGAGAAACCAGATCAGTCACTTCTGACGAGGGAGGACGACGAGTGCATGGTGGACGGGAAGACAATGCAAGGGTTAAATGTGTATAGGGCCAGAGGCAAAGAATGTTCTCATGGTCACATCGCACGCATAGTTCAACACATATTTTTAAATTAGAAATGGAAGAGTAAGGCCTATTATTATTATTATTATTATTATTATTATTATTATTATTATTATTATCATTATCATTATTAATATTAATATTAATATTATTATTAATATTATTATTATTATTATTATTATTGTTATTGTTATTATTATTATTATTATTATTATTATCATTTCCAGTTAGTTTCTTGATCTTGCGTGACTGAAATGTTTTGCGGATGAGCCTCAGCTGAGAGGCCGGCGTTTCCCAGCATGCTCTGGGTCTGCCTGGGTTTTGCAGTCGGTGAAAAGCGACTGCGCCGCCTGGTCTCAGACCTGCGGCCGCCTTGCTCTCGTGAGATTGTCGTTGCCTACGTGTGCATGACGTCAGAGCAAGTCGGGATCAAGTCGGACACAAATCTAACCTAACATGTCCGATCAACGTATACATCACTGGCTTGGCCTCATCCTCCTCCCTAGGTCCGCCCTCTCGTCACCTCCAGTTCTTAAAAACCAAGATGGTAACGCCCAAATCACCAAACTCCTGGCCAAACATCCCTTATCTTTACAGTCTATGTGGGCGAGTGGCCCGGTGTCAAAGGGGTAGAAATGTTAAAGCAGCATGCTAATGAATGAAAAGACCACATGAAGAACTGAAGTCGGTCATATATTCTGTTAGCTTCTGTTCAACCAGCTGTTAGTTCCTGAAATAAAGGCTGTCTTGTTGTTTTAGCCACCAAACACTGCCATAATGTACCATAATGGACCAGAAAGATGACATCATCATCAAACTACAACTTTAAGATTAACACGTGTGATTAGAATGAGAGGTGCACCCCCCCGTAAGTTTGAGAACTATTGCCGTTGCCACAAAAATTACAGCAGTTTTTCCACTGCTGTAATTTTCAACGCGACTCACAACAGCACGTCGGCTACTCGCCACAGCCAGAAGAAGATTTTAGTTTCAAAAGAAGCTGAAGGAAGCAACAAAAATCACCGCTGAAAAAAACTGGAGTTTGGGATTTCCGACGGAGTTCAGACGTCGCCGTGACGACACCAAAGGGTAAGTTAAGTTTCCTGGTAACGTTAGCTAACATTAGCATGTGTTAGGGACCCCGATCAGTATTTACTATACGCTATATAAAGTACATGAACTTTAACAACAACTGTTTGTGTTTCAGACCGTCTGGTGGGCGATGTCCGACGGGTGAGATCTCTGGTTCTGACCTGCTGGGCTTCGTATAGTCTTTATGAGAGTCATGGAGAGGCTTATGACAACGACTGGGATACATCTGGGCCAGCAGAGTCGGGGGGAGGGGGGGCACTGGCACAGGGTGCAGAGGAAGAAGACCGGGGTGGACGGGAGGGTTTGATGCGCTACTTGAAAAGCTAAATAAAAACTTTTCTTTGATATATTGTCTTGTTTTTTTAAAGTAACAGTGCAATATTGGAAACGACATAAATCCCCTAATAGCCCCTAATAGCCCCTAATAGCCCCTAACAGCCCCTAATAGCCCCTAACAGCCCCTAACAGCCCCTAATACCCCCTAATAGCCCCTAATAGCCCTTAATAGCCCCTAATAGCCCCTAACAGCCCCTAACAGCCCCTAATACCCCCTAATAGCCCCTAATAGCCCCTAATAGCCCCTAACAGCCCCTAATAGCCCCTAACAGCCCCTAACAGCCCCTAATATCCCCTAATATCCCCTAATAGCCCTTATTAGCCCCTAACAGCCCCTAATACCCCCTAATAGCCCCTAATACCCCCTAATAGCCCCTAATAGCCCCTAACAGCCCCTAATAGCCCCTAACAGCCCCTAATAGCCCTTATTAGCCCCTAATAGCCCCTAATACCCCCTAATAGCCCCTAATACCCCTTATTAGCCCCTAATAGCCCCTAACAGCCCCTAATAGCCCCTAACAGCCCCTAACAGCCCCTAATACCCCCTAATAGCCCCTAACAGCCCCTAACAGCCCCTAATAGCCCCTAACAGCCCCTAATAGCCCCTAACGGCCCCTAACAGCCCCTAACAGCCCCTAACAGCCCCTAATACCCCCTAATAGCCCCTAACAGCCCCTAATAGCCCCTAATAGCCCCTAACGGCCCCTAATAGCCCCTAACAGCCCCTAACAGCCCCTAACAGCCCCTAATAGCCCCTAACAGCCCCTAATAGCCCCTAATAGCCCTTAATATTTAACAGTTAAAGTGAGAATAGTGCAGAGAGTAGATAATCTGTCGGTTTCTGGCTAGATTTTTTTTTTTTTAAATGTTGCGTTGTTCCGGACACACACTCCTCACTCTTGTCTGCTAACAACGCAGTGATCCGACCAATCAGCAGTCTGCAGGTTCCACGTCACCTTTTGGTATCGCATCAGCTCGCTTAGAACCTCGACTGAGGTAGTACTAAAAAAAGTACCTGGTAGCAGGTCCCAGGGACTTTTTTTCGTAATGGAAAACCAAAAAAGGCGAGTAGAGTAGAGTTGAGGCGAGTAGATACCATAAGCTTGTCTAATGAAAAGACCGAGTCCTTATCTGAGAGGCCTGAGGGCTCAATGGCAGGATCATCTGGTCTGGACTGGGACAGCCCTCCGTTTGCCAGCTGGCATTTTGCCAGATTCTTGACTGAAGTTATTTATGAGGCAGTCCCGCCCAACCAAAACACCACAAACTGTCCCGGCCTATCACACCTCAGCTCCACCCAAGCCCCGCCCTCTTTGCCCATATTAGGATTACCTGGCTCCAGTAACTGACGGAGACAAACTGCAGGTTTCAACTTGTCCCTTCAGAAACCTCTGGATGTGTTTTTACTCAGTCTATAGTTCAGGATTAAATAACCCTAATATTAATAAGTATCTTTATCTTGTTGTTGAGGACGTGTGTCCACAAATCAAAACCAAGACAGATTTACACTTTTGATGGGATGAAGGTTGTGACACACACCTGCCAATCAAAGCAGCTCTCGTTGTGACACTCCCTCATATCTCAGCAGTGAAGTCAGCGGAGATTAAAATCTAACTTGTTTCTTGGTGCTGATTAAATCTGACTCAACTGAACATAAAAAGGCTCATTTTGGCCAAAACGTCTTACATCATAGAATAATTACTGAGTTACTTCAGATCTTACAATAGTGCTGAAAGAATGAACCACTGCTCTCATCTTAAAGTAGATCATGTAGCCCCAAAATCTCCCAAATGATAGGCGAGTTTCTCCATCAAAGGTGTGTGATGTTACCTGTCAGGCTGCTCCGCTGTTAAAGTCCCGTTCAGATGAGGTCAAAGAGACGTCGTCCCTTCATCAGCAGACACTGACAGATGCTGCTGCTGTCTGTGTTCATCTGACTGACATCCGTCACATCGGCACACCTTTATATCCAGAAAGGTCATGTGACCTGAGAACAGGACCCGGTCGGACCTGTAGGGCTGCCAGTCAGCGCTCTGATTGGACAGTTTTCAGGTTAATTATGTAATGAGGGTCTGACCTGATAACAACATGTACACACCTCGAGTTTGATTCCAAGGAAACTGGAGCAGGAATGTTGTCCGTCAGGGTTGGCTCGCCTCTTACTGCAGCTCTGTGGTTAGCTTTTGTTTCCTCATATTTAGATATAGATGGGGGGGGGGGGTGTTTCTAGGGCTCCAGCAGGGAAGGGCAGACATTTTGGGTGGCAGGGGCTCAAAGATAAAAGGCCTTATAGTAGTAGTAGTAAAAGAAATCTGAAATAGGCCTATATCAACACATGAAATGCATAGAGAAACCCATTTCTGACGACCTTTGTTGTTCATAGTGTTTGCTGCAGTGAGCCTGTTTTGAGACGTGTGTTAAGAGTTGTGTTGATTTGAATGAGTTTTGCAGGAGATGTGAACTTTATATTTCAGGTGACTGTTGGTAGTCAGACTGTAGTTAGAGTTTATGGTGTGTTCAGGTGACTGTTGGTAGTCAGACTGTAGTTAGAGTTTATGGTGAGTTCAGGTGACTGTTGGTAGTCAGACTGTAGTTAGAGTTTATGGTGCGTTCAGGTGACTGTTGGTAGTCAGACTGTAGTTAGAGTTTATGGTGCGTTCAGGTGACTGTTGGTAGTCAGACTGTAGTTAGAGTTTATGGTGAGTTCAGGTGACTGTTGGTAGTCAGACTGTAGTTAGAGTTTATGGTGCGTTCAGGTGACTGTTGGTAGTCAGACTGTAGATAGTTTATGGTGCGTTCAGGTGACTGTTGGTAGTCAAACTGTAGTTAGAGTTTATGGTGAGTTCAAGTGACTGTTGGTAGTCAGACTGTAGTTAGAGTTTATGGTGAGTTCAGGTGACTGTTGGTAGTCAGACTGTAGTTAGAGTTTATGGTGCGTTCAGGTGACTGTTGGTAGTCAGACTGTAGTTAGAGTTTATGGTGCGTTCAGGTGACTGTTGGTAGTCAGACTGTAGTTAGAGTTTATGGTGCGTTCAGGTGACTGTTGGTAGTCAGACTGTAGTTAGAGTTTATGGTGCGTTCAGGTGACTGTTGGTAGTCAGACTGTAGTTAGAGTTTATGGTGCGTTCAGGTGACTGTTGGTAGTCAGACTGTAGTTAGAGTTTATGGTGAGTTCAGGTGACTGTTGGTAGTCAGACTGTAGTTAGAGTTTATGGTGCGTTCAGGTGACTGTTGGTAGTCAGATTGTAGTTAGAGTTTATGGTGCGTTCAGGTGACTGTTGGTAGTCAGACTTTAGATAGTTTATGGTGCGTTCAGGTGACTGTTGGTAGTCAGACTGTAGTTAGAGTTTATGGTGCGTTCAGGTGACTGTTGGTAGTCAGACTGTAGTTAGAGTTTATGGTGCGTTCAGGTGACTGTTGGTAGTCAGACTGTAGTTAACCCTTGTGTTGTCCATCGGGTCAAGGGGACCCGTGCAGTTTATTTTTTTCTTTTTGCATCGGTCTACTAAATATAATTATTACACACACGCACACACACACACACACACACACACACACACACACACACACACAGACAGACACATTGACAGTATAACCCTTGTGTTGTCCATCGGGTCACAGGGACACGTTCAGTTTATTTGACTTTTTGCGTTGGCATTCGGGTCCCCGGGACCCACGTTGGTTTCAATTCATGGCACGTCTACTACAGTGGACCTGGCCCTTCGGGTCTCTGGGACCCGGGCCAGTATTCAATCGTATTCCCCCCACTACCGCGGCCTCAGCCTCCTGGTCTCTGGGACCCGTCCTGCATTGGACTGTATAGCTCTACTGGCGCTGCCTCGGCTTTCGGGACTCTGAGACCCCGGGGCAGAATGCCATTGTATTGTTCTTCCTCTTCCTTGCCATCGGTTAGATTGTATTTTGTGTTGTATTGTATGAAAGAGGGAAATACATTTAAAAACAAAACCAAAGGCTTGACCTCAGTCTACTGAATATATTTATCACACACACACACACGCTCTGGCTCTAGGGTTATCGTCGGCGGGCCCGCTCGCAGTGTCCCCGCTGAAGTCCACGTACGAGAGGAAGAGAAAGTACAAGAGGCCCGCAACATAAACCACCACCACCGGGACTCTGACGGTGGCGTGTGTGCGGCAGAAGAGGACAGAGAAAAGGACCACTGCTGCGACGAGAGCGAAGGAGAAGACGACGAAGACGATGACCACGGCCAAGACGATGTTGAAGTTGAACAAGGAGGAGAACGTGGAGAAAGTGGGCAACAAAGGTCACATGAAGAAGATGAAGAAGAAGAAGAAGAGGAAGAAGAAGAGGAAGAAGAGGGTGAAGAAGAAGAGGGTGAAGAGGGAGAGGGTAGTGAAGACGAGGAGTAAGATGAGGTTAGTGAAGACGAGGTTAAAAAATCATACATTGTGATTTCTGGATATTTTTTTTTAGATTATGTCTCTCACAGTGGACATGCACCTACGAGGACAATTTCAGACCCTCCATGATTTCTAA
>CM057238.1:33866658-33874281 GCA_029931835.1 Etheostoma nigrum
TATAATAATGATTAGATAATATAATACCTAATCTATAATAATGATTAGGTAATATAATACCTAATCTATAATAATGATTAGGTAATATAATACCTATACTATAATAAAGAAAAGGTGATTCATGGGATAAATACTTTTAAGTTGACCTGATGATGGCGCTAGACAGAAAGTCAGAATTACTACAATTCATCACATGGAGAACATTAATGTCTGAACCACATTTCATTACAATCCATCCAATAGATGATAAGATGTTGAACCTGCTGGTGATGCCAGAGGAACACTCAGAGGATGGATGGATCCTCTGGAGAATAAATGTCAGAAGGAGATATGATCTTAACACATTTAGTAGTTGTTGAGATATTTGAGACTGGAACAAAGCGGTGGACCGATATAACTATCTCTAGAGCCATGCTGCTAACAGGACTACAATATGAATTATAGTTTTATGATTCCATTCAAAACTTCTGTAAGTGTTTCCTAACTCAGGCCTATTCTCTCCTCTGAACAGAAACAAGAAGTTCTTCAGCTGAAGGACAAGAATTAGAGGCCCCTGCAGGGTTTGAGCTCTTGTTGTATGTCCATACCTGACAGGGTCCACAGCAAGCAGAGTCACTTCTTCCAGGGTCTGTTGGATCTCCTCCACTAGAAGATGAAGAAGTCATATTTCATTAATCCAAGGAGGATAAATTACATTGTTCACTCTCTTACAAGCCACTCCCTGCTGTTAATGGATAGCCAGCGTTTAACTCAGGCTAATTAATTAGCTAGTAAGGTGCTGGTAGAAAGAAAGCACAGGAAACGGAGTCTAGTTCACCCGTCCAGGAAGCTCTGACTCATTTCCTGCACTCCGTGTCCGTGGACAGCTGTACGCTTGTACCGGTGTTGATGTTTTTTGCATTGTCAGACACATGCAGCCACTTTCCTGAAACCGACTGCGGGACAGACACAAGACCACAGCGGCCCATGGCGTGGAGCCTGTCTCCAGCGTCTCCTCCTGCAGGTTGTCAGCTGTGTGTCTACCTGGTATACCGGATTTAACTCACCGGTCCTCGTTAATATAGTTTCATGTGTTCATGTAGCTCTCTAAAAGCAGAAAAAAGAGGAGCTGAAAACACAACTTCACACTCAGCTGCAAACCAATCCAGTGATTGCTAAAGGTCAATGTCCAATGATGCCATCAGGACCACATCATCTGCAAAAAGCAGTGATGAGACCCTGAGCCCACCGAACCCCCCACCCCGACTACCTCGATATCCTGTCCATAAATACTACAAACAGGATTGGTGACAAAGCACAGCCCTGGCGGAGCCCAACCCTCACCTGGAACGAGTCCGACTTACTGCCGAGAACCCGGACACAGCTCTCGCTTTGGTCATACAGAGATTGGATGGCCCTGAGTAGGGACCCCCTAACCCCATACTCCCGCAGCACCTCCCACAGTATCTCGGTCACACACCTTCTGCAGATCTACAAAACACATGTAGACTGGATAGGCATACTCCCAGGCCCCCTCCAGGATCCTTGCAAGAGTGAAGATCTGATCCGTCCCACGACCAGGACGGAATCCGCATTGTTCCTCTTCAACCCAAGGTTCGACTATCGGCAGAACCCTCCTTTCCAGCACCTTGGAGTAGACCAGGGAGGCTGAGAAGTGTGATATAGATGGTTCCCCGCTTCCTCCTCCTGAGGTGGGGAACGGTCTTCCAGAAGCACCTTGGTGCCAACCAAAAGTCCTTCTCCGAACTTCTCCCACACCCGCTGCTTTGCATCTTTCATGGCAGAGACTGCAGCCCTTCAGGGCTTTCAGTACCTTGCCACTGCCTCCAGAGTCCCGAAAGAATCCTTTAGTCGGACGGCTTCCCTGACCAACAGTGTCCATTATTGAGTTTGTGGATTACTGCCCCTTGAGGCACCTAAGACCAAAACGCCCAGCAGCTTCAGCAATGGAAATTGCACTACCCGTTTGGTCTTACCAGGTCTGTCCAGAGTCTCCCCCCACCCCCTGACCCAACTCACCACCAGACGGTGATCATTTGACAGCTCCGCCCCTCTCGTCACCCGAGTGTCCAAAACATACGGCCTCAGATCAGACAAAATGATTATAAAACTGATCATTGACCTACGGCCTAGGGTGCTCTGGTACCAAGTACACTTATGAAATATAGACTGATGAACATCCCTATGTTTGAACATGTTTGTTATAGACAATCCATGACTAGCACAGAAGATCGACAACAGACAACCACCCTGGTTTAGATCAGGGAGGCTGTTCCTCCCAATCATGCTTTTTCCATGCATTCCATGCAGAAAGTTGAATTTGAGTCAACTTTATGGTAATGAGCTATGACGCGGTCTAGCAGCAAACGACCAGCAACCAATCAGAATATAGACGTCCTTCATGCTGGCTGATCCAGAAGAACATACGATGTGACTGTCCTGCGACGTCAGAGCAGCCAAAGCGTCAAAAGCTTCCCATCAGTTTTAGCAAGCGTCCTTGACGGGGCGGCCAGAGCTTCCTTTGCAGCCCAAGTGGGCGGCGGTGTGTATGTACAGATATGTTACAATGCCAGATGATTAATCAGTAAACTTAGTGTCAGACACAAAACTTAGTGTCCTATTTTTTAGTCACTGTTCCATTATCTTTTACTGTGATTGTTATTGCCAAAGACTTGTTGTTCAAAGACTCTAATGGAAAATCAAGGAAGGGATAGAGGGACCCTGCCCGGAGGAAGCCCGGGGCCCCCGTCTGGAGCCAGGCCCAGACGGTGGGCTCGTGAGCGAGCGCCTGGTGGCCGGGTTTGCCACGGAGCCCGGTCGGGCACAGCCCGAAGAAGCAACGTGGCACTTCTCCCTCCAGCCCATGGGCCCACCACCTGTGGGAGGATCCAAAGGGGTCGGGTGCGCTGTTATATGGGTGGCAGCGAAGGTCAAGGGCTTCGACGGACCAGACCTGGGCGGCAGAGGCTGGCTCTGGGGACGTGGAATGTCACCTCTCTGTGGGGGAAGGAGCCGGAACTTGTGCGGGAGGTGGAGCGCTACCAGTTAGATCTGGTGGGGCTTACCTCTACGCACAGTCTCGGTTCTGGAACCGTACTCCTGGATAGGGGTTGGACTCTGTCCTACTCCGGAGTTGCCCATGGTGTGAGGCGCCGGGCGGGTGTGGGGATACTCACAAGCCCCCGGCTGAGCGCCGCTGCGTTGGAGTTTACCCCGGTGGACGAGAGGGTCGCCTCCCTACGCCTGCGGGTGATAGGGGGGAAAACTCTGACTGTTGTTTGTGCATATGCACCAAACAGGAGTTCGGAGTATTCGGCCTTCTTGGAGACCTTGAATGGAGTCCTGTATGGGGCTCCAGTAGGGGACTCCATAGTTCTGCTGGGGGACTTCAATGCACACGTGGGCAATGATGGAGATACTTGGAGAGGCGTGATTGGGAGGAACGGCCTCCCTGATCTAAACCAGAGTGGTTGTTTGTTGTTGGACTTCTGTGCTAGTCATGGATTGTCCATAACAAACACCATGTTCGAACATAGGGATGCTCATAAGTGTACGTGGTACCAGAGCACCCTAGGCCAAAGGTCAATGATCGATTTTATAATCGTTTCATCTGATCTGAGGCCGTATGTTTTGGACACTCGGGTGAAGAGAGGGGCAGAGCTGTCAACTGATCACCATCTGGTGGTGAGTTGGGTCAGGGGATGGGGGAGGACTCTGGACAGACCTGGTAAGCCCAAACGGGTAGTGCGGGTAAACTGGGAACGTCTTGAGGAGGCCCCTGTCCGACGGACTTTCAACTCACACCTCCGGCGGAGCTTTTCGGGCATCCCTGTGGAGGCTGGGGGCATTGAACCTGAGTGGACAATGTTCAAAGTCTCCATTGCTAAAGGTGCGGCGGCGAGCTGTGGTCTTAGGGTTTTAGGTGCCTCAAGGGGCGGTAACCCACGAACACCCTGGTGGACACCGGTGGTCAGGGAAGCCGTCCGACTGAAGAAGGAGTCTTTCCGGGATGTGTTATCCCGGAGGACTCCGGAGGCAGTTGCAGGGTACCGACAGGCCCGAAGGGCTGCAGCCTCTGCCGTGACAGAGGCAAAGCAGCGGGTGTGGGAGAAGTTCGGGGAAGACATGGAGAAGGACTTTCGGTCGGCACCAAGGTGCTTCTGGAAAACCGTTCGCCACCTCAGGAGGGGGAAGCGAGGAACCATCCAAGCTGTTTACAGTAAGGATGGGACGTTGTTGACCTCAACTGGGGAGGTAATAGAGCGGTGGAAGGAGCACTTTGAGGAACTCCTAAATCCAGCTGACACGCCCTCTGTGGTAGAGGCAGAGCTGGAGGATGATGGGGGATTGTCGTCAATTTCCCTGGTGGAAGTCGCTGAGGTAGTCAAACAACTCCACAGCGGCAAAGCCCCAGGGATTGATGAGATCCGTCCAGAAATGCTGAAGGCTCTGGGTGTGGAGGGGATGTCTTGGTTGACACGACTCTTCAACATTGCGTGGAAGTCTGGGACGGTGCCTAAGGAGTGGCAGACCGGGGTGGTGGTTCCCCTCTTCAAAAAGGGGGACCAGAGGGTGTGTGCCAATTACAGGGGTATCACACTTCTCAGCCTCCCTGGTAAAGTCTACTCCAAGGTGCTGGAAAGGAGGGTTCGGCCGATAGTCGAACCTCGGATTGAAGAGGAACAATGCGGATTCCGTCCTGGCCGTGGAACAACGGATCAGATCTTCACTCTCGCAAGGATCTTGGAGGGGGCCTGGGAGTATGCCCAACCAGTCTACATGTGTTTTGTGGATCTGGAGAAGGCGTATGACCGGGTCCCCCGGGAGAAATTGTGGGAGGTGCTGCGGGAGTATGGGGTGAGGGGGTCTCTTCTCAGGGCCATCCAATCTCTGTTTGACCAAAGCGAGAGTTGTGTCCGGGTTCTCGGCAGTAAGTCGGACTTGTTCCAGGTGAGGGTTGGCCTCCGCCAGGGCTGCGCTTTGTCACCAATCCTGTTTGTAATATTTATGGACAGGATATCGAGGCGTAGTCGGGGCGGGGAGGGGTTGCAGTTCGGTGGGCTCGGGATCTCATCGCTGCTTTTTGCAGATGATGTGGTCCTGATGGCATCATCGGCCTGTGACCTTCAGCACTCACTGGATCGGTTCGCTGCCGAGTGTGAAGCGGCTGGGATGAGGATCAGCACCTCTAAATCTGAGGCCATGGTTCTCAGCAGGAAACCGATGGAGTGCTTTCTTCAGGTAGGGAGTGAGTCCTTACCCCAAGTGAAGGAGTTTAAGTACCTTGGGGTCTTGTTCGCGAGTGAGGGGACCATGGAGCGTGAGATTGGTCGGAGAATCGGAGCAGCTGGTGCGGTATTACATTCTGTGTATCGCACCGTTGTGACGAAAAGAGAGTTGAGCCAGAAGGCAAAGCTCTCGATCTACCGGGCAATTTTCGTTCCTACCCTCACCTATGGTCATGAAGGCTGGGTCATGACCGAAAGAACGAGATCCAGGGTACAAGCGGCCGAAATGGGTTTCCTCAGGAGGGGTGGCTGGCGTCTCCCTTAGAGATAGGGTGAGAAGCTCAGTCATCCGAGAGGAGCTCGGAGTAGAGCCGCTGCTCCTTCGCGTCGAAAGGAGCCAGTTGAGGTGGTTCGGGCATCTGGTAAGGATGCCTCCTGGGCGCCTCCCTAGGGAGGTGTTCCAGGCACGTCCAGCTGGGAGGAGGCCTCGGGGAAGACCCAGGACTAGGTGGAGAGATTATATCTCCAACCTGGCCTGGGAACGCCTCGGGATCCCCCAGTCGGAGCTGGTTGATGTGGCTCGGGAAAGGGAAGTTTGGGGTCCCTTACTGTAGCTGCTGCCCCCGCGACCCGACTCCGGATAAGCGGATGAAGATGGATGGATGGATGTTATTGCCACTATTCATCTCAACACCAGCCGGTCGTCAGACACCTCCTCAACAGCCTGGGTCTGTTCCAGGTTTCTAACTAAAAGGAAGTTTTTCCTCGCCACTGTTGTTCTGTTGCTTGCTTTGGAGGGAACTACTAGAACTGTTGGGTCCTTGTAAATTATGTGGTCTAGTGTAGTCCAGACCTACTCTATCTGCAAAGTGTCTCGAGATAACTCTTGATATGAATTGACACTATAAATTAAAATGAAGTGAATCAAAGGTCTGGACCAAGGCAAGAGTATTCTATAAATACAGACCTGAAGCCTCAGCGACTGGATCCCTCTGAACCTTCTTTCCTGCTGCTATGCCTTCTCCTTCCTTTTGCTTCTGGAAAAAGAAAGAGCCAGTTACGCAATGATAAAAACAATGGGCCTCATTCACTGATATCTAAGTTGTCTTAAATATGTTCTCAAAAAAGTCGTAGACGTAGAGAAGTCTACGTCGGATTCATGACGTGTTCTTAACCAACAGAATTTTTCAATGAATCTCACGTCTTTGTAATTGAAAGCGCGTGCCTGTTGTTCCTAATTAGCATAAGAAAACGCTCTGCAAAATTCCCATTTAAGGACACTTCCTGTGCAGCTCCTGGGAAGTGGGAGACCGCCTTCAAGAGATGTTTGTTGGAGTCGCAGATGACTTGTTCATTGCATTGGTGGAGGAAGTACTGAAGCTCAGTACTTAAGTAAAAGTACAAATAACCAGAGACATATTTACTTTAGTCAAAGCAGAAGATGTCCACTACCACAAACAAGTCCTGGCGTTGAAGACAAGGAAGCCGTTGAAGTAATGGTGGTGCCCCATATATACTGTATCTATGGCAACCATACTACACTGGTGAGACGTGTGACGGTCACGAAGATGTTTTGGCAGCGGGAAAACTGATCAGAAAATGTAATGTAATGTAACTAGAAGCATAGTGGAGTATAAAGTATTTATTACTAATTATTATTAGTTTAAAAGATTTGTGAAAAATAAAAGTACGGTAAAGAATTTGTTACATTCCACCACTACCTAAGTTTCCATCCACTTTCCAGTCAAATTATTTGAAGTTTGGTAAAAAAAAAACTCCTGTGAATAAATCTGGTGAAAGTGTGTTTCCATCCAACGGCTTTAAAGCCGATAAAAACCTGGTGATGACGTCACATGACGCTGTTTTACATTAAATTGGTTTGAGACATTTTAATGTGTTTTCATTAATTTTTGACAACATTCAAGCACATTTGCGAACAAAGTGTTTCTAGACAAAATGGATCACTTCTACCAACACATGATCAATATTGGACAAGTTGATCTAGTGCTTATGTGCCGCTGCAAGACTCTTTTTTGAGACATGTCTCTCTGTCTGAGCGTCTTCCATTTACTCCCCAGGACGTCCCACGGCTTGTCCTAACCTTTGTCGGACATTTCCTTCGCGAGTTCCTGATAAATTATGTCATTTCTTAGATTATTGCTATCTAAAATAGCCGTTACATGTTACCGCGACCCGATACCGGATAAGCGGATGAAGATGGATGTTGTTCGTAAATTAAATTCAGAAAGTAATAATAATAATAATAATAATAATACATTTTATTTAACAGCGCCTTTCTAAGCACTCAAGGTCGCTTTACAGACAATAAAAGACAGATACAGGGAACGGAAAAGTATAAAAAGTTATGAAAAAAAAACATTTATAAAAAGGGACC
>CM057238.1:33874781-33934691 GCA_029931835.1 Etheostoma nigrum
CTCTTCTATTTAGATTTTCGGCTTCCAGATCATTTTTATGAGAATAAATATGCTTACACTCAGAGGTAATGTGTTGGTTTGGAACCTTACTCATAGTCTCCTGGAACCGGGAACAGGTCAGGCACCCGGAGCTTGAATTCAGTCTCGTCCTCATCTGAGTCCTCGCTGTCAGTAGTATGTTTACCTAGCAGGGGGTACAACTGAGACACTTTTTGCTCTACTGGGGTTAATGCAGTGGTTATCAAACGATTTACCAATGAACGTGTACAGGGAATAATACAACATCCACACAAGGTCATTATGGCTGCAAAGACAGCTATGGAGATTAAAACAGAGCTTACCAAGGCTTTGTATCTCCCAAATATGTCCATCCATGAGTCCCACATGCTTGTGTCGACTCCAGAGTGAGATTTCATCTTGTGGCTGAGAGTTCGGAGACCTTCAAGTGCTCTGGTCAGGCTCCCATTTGGAGCTGTGTTATTAGGAATAAAAGTGCAGCACTGGTCCCCAAACATTGAACACACCCCGCCCTTCTCAGCTAAGAGCATATCTAGGGCGATTCGATTTTGGAAAGTCATGAGGGAAGTAGCCTTCAACTGCTCTGTCAACGACTCCACATTGTACTTTGTCCAATTAGACAGCCTTTGTACGTTGTAATGGATGTAATTAATCCTGTCCACGTTCTTGTTCAAAGTAACCCACCAGAAGAGGGCGCTCTCCCACCCTGCTGTTATCTGATTTACCAATTTGTACTCACTAGGTACCCCTCGGTGCACGCCTATAGGATCTATGTATGTTGGGTCTTTCTCTAAGGCCCACTCAGGCACTTCACGCTTCTGTTTACTCCCGTGGTTAATTATATTTGGTGCAGCGTCTTCCAAATACCTGGGTACAGTTGGAAAAATGGTTACAGGTAATAACAGCGTCACCAAAGTGCAATGCCCTGAAACATTGAGGGAAGCTTGTCAAAAAGTCTATTACCTCCGCACCACCACCAGATATCACTGCGTGGCTTTGGTTTGAAATTGAATGAGACATCCATTACTTCTACACACCGTTCTGTTGCATTTAGGTCTCCTAGCTGTGTATGCCTCCCATTTAAACGGACACAGGTGAAATCACCTCTTGCTATATTTTTAGAGAAAATGGGTTTCTTTGCTGCATGTGTTGTCAGAGGGAAAACTGTGTCCCATTTAGAACAGTTATCTTTTGGATTGTCCTCAGTCATAACTGTTACTATACAGTCCGACGATATGGTGGCACTACTTGCATTAGGGGACGTGATCCCATACATACTAAACAATCTTGAGTAGTCACATTAGCTGCTTGCTCAACCATTAATAACCAATTATTGCTTATGCCTGAAACTCCTGTAGTGACCTGGAACCAATCGTCAGCCGTTTCTGGTGTTTTGATTATTTTTACCCCTAAGTTACAGGTGATATTTTAGGCGTCATGATACCGTTCTTTACCATTTCACATAGGAATAAGTTAAATCTGGGATCTTTGCCAGAGCTATGTGCCCAGATATAAAAGCCCCAACAGCCCCCCCTTGTATGACCTGGGGGATATAGTGAGCTCTTAGTTAAGTTAACAGTCAACACTAGGCCATTCGTTCCCTTATATAGTGATAACAGCGTTTTTTGGTGTTGCACGTTTGCTGTTGTTCCCCAATTAGGTGTCCAACGGTTTCCTTCATCCGCCACCAGAGTACGCCATTTGGTATCTCTAAGGTCATTAGTAATGTACCAAGTGTAGTCTTTATACGCTGTCCCTGTCACTGCTTTGTCCCTAGCTGTTAGGCTGACAAATGGAATAGTGAGTGATAAGCTTGAGTCTTTAAGTACACAGACTTGGATTCCTACTCGGTATGTGTTTGCTTCCGTACACATTGTTACTGACTCAGAGTCAGGACTGCTGACACTGCGTCTATTCCTGTGGCTAGTAGTCCCTTTGTTTCTATGTGAGTCTGTGTAGGTTGTGGTTTTTACTTCATGGTCTGGTGGTTCCCATAGGAACCACACTAACAACGCAGGCAATACTATAAACAATAGTGATAGGCCAAAAATAGAAAACCCCCGACAACAACAGCGGGTCATTCTGGTGGGAGTCATTCTCCTAAGGAGGTTTTGGCGGCTTGTAAATGTAACTCTTCTCTGACTTTCAGGTCTACCCAGATTCTAGTCCTCTGAGTCCACCCTATTATCAGTTTTTTGCTCGCCTCTAGCCTCCGAACTATTTCCCACCGAAATGACTTTTTTACAGTGTGTCAGGTGTATCCAAGTTGACCTCTCAGCTATTTTTACTGCTGTTGGTGTTGATAACAATACCTGGTAAGGTCCTTCCCACTTGGGGGAGAACCAGTGTTTCTTCTTTATGCTCCTCACTAGTACCCAATCTCCTGGGGCCGCTAACTCACATCCCTGCTGGGAAACAGAGGAGTCATCATTAGTCTCTTTCTGTTTTTGCTTTTCAAGTATTTTACGCATATAATCTGCTAAAGTTGCCTCATCATCTGTTTCCCATTGATTTTTAAACTGCGGTAAGCGGTACGCACGTCCAAACAACGTCTCATACGGTGTAAGGCCGCTTGTGCTTGTGATATTTATATACAGTTTTACTAGATCTAGGCATTGAGGCCATTATCTTTTCGTTTCCTCAATACACTTTTTTAGTATATTTTTAATAGTGCCATTCATCCTTTCGACCAAACCTGCGCTGGATGGGTGGTATCCGCAATGTTTTTTTAAATCAATGTGGAACATTGTTCCTATCTTTGCTACAATCTGATTCACAAAATGTGATCCATTGTCACTGTAGATTCTTTCTGGAATGCCATATCTAGGTATAATGTCTTTGCATAATGCTTTTGCTACTGTCAAGGCATCTGGATGTTTTGTAGGGAACAATTCTATCCACTTAGAGAATGCATCTATGATGACCAAACAAACTTTCTTTCCCTCACATTGATTAAGCTCTATGAAGTCCATGTGTATTACTTGAAACGGATAAGTAGGGGCAGGAAATTTGCCCCGTTGTGGGCCTAAATTACCTTGTGGATTGTGCCTGGCACACGTCAAACATGCTCTACAAAAATTTTTGGAATAGGTATTAAAACCATATGTTGTAAAGTGTTGGTGTACCTGTCCTACCATTCCTCCCTTTGACACATGCGTAAGGCTATGTGTCAATATAGCCGCCCATTTGTATACATTTTTTGGTAGGACAGGTTTATTTTCTGGTCATCTATAAAGGTTTTGTTGTAGCTTTACACCATGTCTCATCCACACGTCCTTTTCTTGTTCTGGACTTTGTTGTTGCATTTGTTTTAATATGTCATCATCTATCACGGTCTGATCTTGCAACTGTAACGTCTGA
Source organism: Etheostoma nigrum (assembly GCA_029931835.1). Classification (NCBI taxonomy): domain Eukaryota; kingdom Metazoa; phylum Chordata; class Actinopteri; order Perciformes; family Percidae; genus Etheostoma; species Etheostoma nigrum. Next base: position 33,878,160 of record CM057238.1, read on the forward strand.
ATGGGGCCTTCTGCTGCCTGTTTAGCCATTTTATCTGCAAATGCATTCCCCAAGGACACAGAATCCCTGCCCTGTGTGTGTGCAGCACATTTGCATATTGCTACTTGTTCTGGTAGCTGCACTGCCTCAAGCAATTCTGTCAATAAGCGGCCATGAGTTACTGGTTTTCCAGTTGAGGTAACCATGCCTCGGTTTTTCCAATGTTGAGCAAAAACATGTACAGTAGCAAAAGCATATTGACTGTCGGTGTAAATCGTCACTCTTTTTCCCGTCATTAATTTGCATGCTTCTGTCAGTGCAACTAGTTCTGCAGCTTGTGCAGAGAAACTTGATGGCAAGGCTTCTGCTTTTAATACTATGTCTTGTGTGACTACTGCATATCCTGTTTTAGTTTTTCCCGCGGCATCTTTTTTAGAGGAACCATCTACATAAACCACTTCCCCTTCGGCCAGTGGCTGATCTTTCAAATCTGCTCGACTTTTAGCTGTTTGTTCTGCCATTTCCTGACAGTCATGTTGCTCCCCATCATCATATGTTGGTAGTAGTGTGGCTGGATTTAATGTAGTGCACCGCTCTATAGTGAGATGTGGTTGTGACAATAAAGTAGCCATGCATGCTAAGTGTCAGGCGGGGGACAAAAGCGTCATGTTTGTCTGTAGCAGCAGTGCAGACACTGCATGTGGCACTCTTAGTGTGAGAGAGTGAAATAACACTATAGTTGAACTAGCCTCCACGGCCATGGAGGCAGCTATCACTGCTCTGACACAATGAGGCAGTGCACAGGCCACACTATCTAACTTGGATGAGAAATATGCCACAGGTTTAACCCTGTGTGACCGAGACACTCGCCCACGCGTAAAAAAAGCACCTCTGATTCATAGTTTAATAACTTTTAAAGGTAACTGGTGAACATGGTCAGCAGTGCTGCTGGTACACACTGTGAACCAATAGTCCTCAGCTTGGCAGTGTGACAGAGAAACAGTGTGTGAGAATTTCTTGTCTGTTCATGCATGAGAGTGTCCAGTCTCCAGTGTGGATCCTTCAGTCTAGCAGACAGAAGCTTCACTCCTGAGCTACCTGGGTGATTGTAGCTCAGGTCCAGCACTCTCAGATGGGAGGGGTTGGAGGCCAGAGAAGTACAGCCTTTCTCTGTGATCAGACAGCCTGACAGACTGAACACACATACACACACAAATTATATATTTAATTAAATTTTTATTTGTCTTATTCTTTAGCGACCCAAATCCAGCACATTGGGGAGAGTAAAGAGCCAAATAGAGCGGCATCTGTGCAAATATCATAAGTTGGCATAGCCCTAAAACTTTCTTTATCAATGCTGGCAGACAGCAGACATTTGATGTGACCAAATCACAGAGTATCATACAGACTTCTGAGTTTAAACAAAGGGCTAAGTCTCCACGAACCCTTTAGTAACATATCAGGCTCTTTAGCTGCAAGATGTTAAACTTTCTTTACAAGCTCGTGTCTAACTGTCTTCTTGCTGTTGGGCATGCAGTGAACAGTGAGTTTAACAGAGCTTGTTGGAAGGAGTTTTTCCTCACCACTGTTGCACTAAATGCTTGCTCTTGGGGGAATTACTGGAATTTTTGGGTTGTTGTCAATAATAAATTGTGGTCTAGACCTACTGTACCTGATAAGTCTTGTTATAATTTGATACTATAAGAGACTGAATCTAAAGAGTTGTGGGTCGTAAATATAAGACAATTAGCTGAAAGATGTTGGGTATATTTTTATAGACATTAACTTGTATATAAAGCAATAAGGGTGTCACGATTTTGATATTAAATGGAAATTGATCAAAATTAAGACACAATCTCAAATTAAAAAATGAAATCGTCGATACTACTGTCACGTCCGGTCGGCTGGTCAAGAAGCCACCCAAGCCCCCAGGAACAGCACCTTGTCTTAATGCCACCATGGGCTTAGTGGCCAATGGTGGAACTGCACCACTCTGAACCAGAAAGACATTTCCCAGAGACTTTACAGGGCTAAAGAAATATGCTGCTATATTTTAATTGGATAATCAACTTACCAGCCCGAACACTTAATGGATCCTGTTTGAAACGTTGTGTTTTAGTCGGTCCCTCCAGGATTTTTGAGATTGTTGTGGCCCAAAATGCCTGATTTTGTAAGAGGTTTCTTAAAAAATTGCGATAAAAGTTGCAATGTCTGTTTGTTTGTTGCAAGTTGTGGGAGACAGAAAAAGTTGTAAAAAAAAAGTTGCAATTATTATTTTGCATAGTTTTTCGAAAATAAAAAGTAAACTTATTTTGAGGAGAATAAAACTACTCTAGGCTGAAAAAGGCTCATGGTGCTGCAAATGTAGATATAATATGAAAATGGCTGGTGGATTTCAGACATAAGATTATAATTTATTTGCATGAATTGGCGCGTTAGCGACTCCACAAAACCCTGGATAGGCTGACTAGTAACCGGAGACCCATCAACAGAACATGTTAACCATTGCACATTAGCCTAGCAGGTTGTGGTGTTTCCTTCTGCATATAGCTTAATCCCGACAAAACGACACGGTTGAATTTCAGCCTGCATGCACATTTTAGAGCCTAAAAGAGCATTTTATATTGGATATATTAGAGAGAGCAACAAGTTAGTGGAATGCAGATTCATGCTCTCTGCTCTGTGTCTGCTCAGCTGCTATGACATTTGTGCAGCGAGCGTCTGCCTCGCCATTTTCTGTCGGCAATTTGTTTTTGTTTTTTACTTTTTGACAAATTTCCAAGTTTCCAATTGACTGAAAATATAAATTATTGTTACATTGTGTGCTTAATAAATGTTTTAAATTTGACAATGTAGTAGTACATTGCAATCAAAGGAAAGATATATTGCATAAAAGTGTAGTCTAAAAAAAGCTTAGCAACCTGTGCTTCAAAAGAAATTAGAATCAAATCATGACCTTAGAATGAAAAATGTATTCGAAGGTCAGGAGAAAAGTGACACCCCTATCAAGCAACATTTAAATGTTTCTTGTTTAATAAATGCTGAAACCTGACCTGAGAGTCTCCAGTTTACAGTGTGGACTCTTCAGTCCAACAGAGAGCAGCTTCACTCCTGGATCCTGCAGGTTGTTGTTACTCAGGTCCAGCTCTCTCAGACTAGAGGACTCAGAGCTGAGAACTGAGGACAGATCTTCACAGCTTCTCTCTGACTGGTTACAGCCACTCAGCCTAAAAATATGTACAGAAGATATGTGAAAACATTTCTATGTATATTTAATATAGCTTACCCTTATATTTAGGTATGCACTACTTTAATGAAAGAGAAATGTTGAACTCACTGAAGACAACTGACAATTGAAAGATCGGATTTATCTTTAACAGGTTTATTATTCTTTACCTGAGTGTCTCCAGTTTACAGTGTGGACTCTTCAGTCCAACAGAGAGCAGCTTCACTCCTGAATCCTGCAGGTTGTTGTTACTCAGGTCCAGCTCTCTGAGACCAGATGACTCTGAGCTGAGAACTGAGGACAGAGCTTCCCAGCTTCTCTTTGACAGGTTACAGCCACTCAGCCTAAAGAAGAGTTTGTGATAAAGACAAACACTTATATTGTTTCTGTCACAGATAATGTAAACCATCACATTTCTAAGGTTGTCCTTACTGGGGTAATGATTCAAACATGTTTTGCCTTATTAGGGCCAGCATTAAAACTGAAGGAATTACTAAACGTGAGGTATACTAGCCTCAGCTGACCTGATGAGCGCCAGTCTGACGTCATGGGAGCACTGTAACTTTTTATACTCCCCCAAGCTTGGATGCGTCGACTGTAAAACGGCCTTTAGGGCCCAAGGGCCGACAGCGGTGAAGGCCCTATTGACACTGAAGGAATTATTATTCTTTATCCCTGAAAATTAATGGCCTTTTTGAGGGTCTTGAGCCTGCTGAAAATTTATTATTTTAAGGGTAATAATAGGCAACCAAAAATGGCTCGCTAGCGCCCCCTCCGTAAGTAGGGCTAAAACTATATGTGGTATACTTTAACAAACTACTCAGAGATTTCATCCAAACAAATACAAATATGGTCTGTGTCATCTAAAGACCTAAACGATAAAAACACAATTTTGAGCATTTATCAATGAATGTAGAAGTTGTAACTTGTCCACTCTGCTTGAAATGTCCCACAATCAACAAGAGTCCAGACCTGAGGACATCTATGCTTTAGCCACACTCCCTTTAACAGCTAAAGAACTCTATGACATAAAGTCTTTGGATGAGATATTTGGCCCGCCCTCTATGCTTTAGCCACACCCCTTTTGGATAACTATTGAACCGTTTAATGTAGACTATTGAGTGAGGTATCATTGAACTTAGCAGATAGTTACATTTTCATTGGTGATGATTTGTAGTGTCCGAGAGCCGTGCACGTAACCCCGACATGCAAGGAGGTGCGAGGGCCCGGCCAACTCTGACTGCAGCTTTAATATTGTGTATATTACTGGAATCAGACCGCTATTAATGGAATAGAAAAAAAGTTGGATCCCAATCATTCACACAAATGAATTAAAGCCTTAAATGAACAAAAAAATGCAAGATCTTTTTTTCATTTGGCTGCAGTAATCAGTGGAGATAAAATGAAACTGAAAAAACTATTTGCAGGTTTTTCAATTAATAAATTAATCAATGTGTTGACTGACTCTTAAGATTATCAGTTGACTTAACCCTCCTGTTGTCCTCCTTTAAATGTCTATATCTGAAATATGAGTTTCTTTTTAACCAAATTACCACAAAAAATGGATTGGATTCCTTCCAACGCTCTTTGTAAATACAATTGATCACTTTCATTCCTCTGATCTTAACTATTAGTCAAAATAAATCATAATTTCTGCTTTTTTAATTCAGATATTAGGTATAATTCTATATAAATTAAGGTTATTGAGCATGAATTCCAAAAAGTATAAAACTAGTGTCAGGTTTTGACCCGGAAGGACAACACAAGGGTTAAACATTCATTAGTTGAGAATAAGCCTACACATCGCATACAGTTAGTATCTGCAGTTATCTGATACTTACAGAGCTTTTTTGGAGGCTTTGACCACTGGCAGCGGCCTCAGAAGAGCCTCCTCTGAAGCAGAGAATTTCTTCAGGTCAAACACGTCCAGATCGTTTCTTGATGACAGTAAGATGAAGACCAGAGCTGACCACTGAGCAGGAGACAGATTATCTGTGGAGAGATGTCCTGAACTTAGGGTCTGTTGGATCTCCTCCACTAGAGAACCATCATTCAGTTCATTCAGACAGTGGAACAGATTGATGCTTCTCTCTGCAGACAGATTCTCACTGATCTTCATCTTGATGTACTCCTTTGTATCCTGATGGGTCTCTGGGCTAGTTCCTTTCTGTTTCAGCAGGTCTTTAAGAACAATCTGATTGGTCTCCAGTGAAAGACCCAGGAGGAATCGGAGGAACAGATCCAGGTGTCCGTTTGGACTCTGTAAGGCCTTGTCAATAGCAAACCTGTGGACCTTAGACATCACAGAATTTGTGCTGAAAACCTTTTGCCCAAACATCACATTCTCGTCTCTGTTAATGACTGCGCTCTCTACATGGAGAGCAGCCAGAAACTCCTGAACACTCAGATGGATGAAGCTGAACATCTGTATATCATTCATCTTCCCACGTTGCTCTTTGAAGATCTCTGTGAACACTCCTGAACACACCGAGGCTCCACTGACGTCAATGCCACTCTCTTTGAGATCTTTCTCGTAGAAGATCAGGTTGCCCTTTTCCAACTGATGGTAAGCCAGTTTTGCTAATGACTCAATGCACTGAATGCGCTCTTCTAGGTCATACTTCTTTTTTGTCTGATGAATCTGATACACCAGGAATTCTGCATACATCTCAGTCAGGGTCTTGGGCAGCTCTCCTCCCTCTCTGGTCTTCATCACGTCCTCCAGAACTGTAGCAGTGATCCAGCAGAAGACTGGGATGTGGCACATGATGTGGAGGCTCCGTGATGTCTTGATGTGGGAGATGATTCTGTCGGCCCGCTCCTGATCTGTGAATCTCTTTCTAAAGTACTCCTCCTTCTGTGGGTCAGTGAACCCTCTGACCTCTGTCACCATGTCTACAAAATCAGAATGGATCTGATTGGCTGCTGCAGGTCGTGTGGTTATCCAGATGCGAGCAGAGGGAAGCAGTTTCTTTGTGATGAGGTTTGTTAGCAGCTTTTCCACTGAGGTCGGCGCTGTCACATCAATTTTAATTGCCTTGTTTTTATTGGTGGAGCAGTCCAAATCAAGGCGGTTCTCATCCAGTCCGTCCAAAACAAACAGAAGTTTAAATTCACTCCTGTCAAAGTTGGTGTTTCCTGATGACTGCAGAGCTGTAAAGATGTAATTGAAAGCTTCTTCTTTGATTTTTATGGTCCCATAGATACATTCATGAATGAGCTCTGACAAACGCCACTCTTCTTTAAATTCCTTCATTAAATTCAGCTGGCGGAAGGTGAAGGGGAAAATGAGATGCACATCTTGATTGGTTTCTCTTTTACACCAGTCCAACACAAACTTGTTCACAAGAAAGGTTTTTCCAATTCCTGCGATTCCATTGGTCAGTACTGTTCTTATGGATTTGTCTTCTATAGAGGGGTGTTTGAACATGTCACAAGGTTTAATTGTTGTCTCTGTATCGGCTGGCTTCACCGCTTCAAGCTGCATGACCTCATGCTGTTTGTTGAAGTAGCTCTGATGTACAGATGTGTGTAGATGTCATCCAGAGGTCGGACATCTTTGTTCTGTGTCCACCCCTCCTGAGCACACAAAAACTCATCCCGGAGGTTTGGCTGAAGCTGTTGTTGGTAATCTGAGATGGGTCGTGGTGGCGTTGGTACTGGAACAATCCCGTCTGCATCAAAAACAAAAATAACAAATATGAAGTACGATGATGATTAACCCTCTGAGCCCTAAGGCCATTTTTACAGTTTATTGTCCGTCCGTCCGTATTTTATAATAACTTGTAAAACATCAACCCTGTTGTCTACAGTCAAGATATGAACATCATTTTTTTCAGGACAAACTGGGTTATTGGAATATTTGGGTTGCAGTGAGGTCACTTGAATGATAAAAATGGTTGTAGGACCTTAAAGACAAATAAATAAATAAAACAGAACATGAATCTTCCAGATATGTATTGATATCACAGACAGAGCAGTAAAACCTCTAAAACACTTCTCATATGTCCTGGGAGTCACAATGTGAAGAAATAATCATTATGACTTATACAGATGACAAAATACATTTTTTCAAAGAAAGTCTAGACGCTTTTGCCCTCATGACAATTACTTATGCCAATAATCAACATAATAATGTCATATTTATTGATATTACACCCACAGCAATGCTCCACAAGCATTTGGGTGTCTAAAACAGTTCTCCTATATGCAAAAATAATACATTATAAACATAACTCATATAAAGCACATACTATTTACATTTCTTCAAAAAAGGCCCAAATATATAATATATAATATAAATATATGCCAAATCTCAAACCAGTGGGGCCATTTCCTCTATAAAACAGTAGATATCGGTCTTGTTCCGCTATAGCATCTTTGATCACATAGGAGACTAGTGTGACCATGGTATGGTGTGACTGGGAAGTTTGACCTCTTTAGGACTCCATACTCTTTGTGTGATGTTGTCTCCCATATATGGGCATGCTGCTTTCTTTTCTTCCATAAACACACACAGAGGAGAGACGGAACAGGCAGCTAGCGGCAGAAATGAGCAAAAAAGCAATGAATTATGGACATAAAGTGAATAAATCTTGAATGTAACTGTTTGGATTTAATGCTCAACAACCCCGAAAAAGGCTGGAAGAAGAGTGGCTCCAGTTTGACAAAGACCCTGATTCAATCCTAGAAGCAGCAGCCAAGGGGAAAGCCTCCAAGCACCTTCAAGCAGTCACCACCATCATTGTCTTTGTAGAGGTAGAGAGATTTGGGCATAGAAATAAAATGGATAGAAAGGTCATTTCCATTCAAATCAACATAGCAGAATGGTCAGAGTCCCAGCAATTTTTAATTGGGCAAGTCCCGGAGGAGAGGTTTTGTAGTAACAGATAGGGCTGTAGTCAAGACCACCTTTGTCGAGCCCAAGACAAGTCCGAGACTAGGACTAGTCGAGTCCAAGTCAAGATCGAGTCCAAAGAGCTTCGAGTCCAAGTCAAGACCGAGTCCAGGACAGAAAAAAATGTCTTATGCATGACCGTATCAAGACAATCATTTAGGTTATTTGTTGATATAAAAGCAAAAACAGTGTCAGAACACCCAGGATTTATGAGTATAGCTATTCCCCTTGATATCATATGGTCATAACTCATATAGACAATACTGCTACAGTAGGTACTAGTACTGGGCATTAGAACTGATACTACTACAGTAGGTACTAGTACTGAGCATTAGAGCTGATACTGCTACAGTAGGTACTAGTACTGAGCATTAGAACTGCTACTGCTACAGTAGGTACTAGTACTGAGCATTAGAACTGCTACTACTACAGTAGGTACTAGTACTGAGCATTAGAGCTGATACTGCTACAGTAGGTACTAGTACTGAGCATTAGAGCTGATACTGCTACAGTAGATACTAGTACTGAGCATTAGAGCTGATACTGCTACAGTAGGTACTAGTACTGAGCATTAGAGCTGATACTGCTACAGTAGGTACTAGTACTGAGCATTTGAGTAACTAAATGACAACATAAGTTCACTCCAGATGTAGTGTAGAAATGAAGTGGCCAGTATTACAGAGTGTAGCCCTATGGTTGGTTTATGGCTTCCCTAAAAATATTGTATTCTATTGTTATTTGGACGTGGGGTAATAGGAAATACATGTATTTATACATGTATTTATACATGTATTTTCAGAAACATTAAAGTTTGGTTAAACAACAATTAACAGAGTGTAATTTTACATGTTCTGGAATCCATCAGGAAGAAGTTGTTTAGGGCACGCACACACACACACACACACGCACACACAGACACACACACACACACACACACACACACACACACAGAGCTGGCTTGGCAACGTTAGCTAATGTCTGCTAGCAAACAAATGGGCTAACTATAGCCAGTTAGCTTTTTTATAACGCTATAACAAAAACCCACCCATCTCGTAGGAGCAAAGCTTTTTTCATGTAATAAAATGATGGCTCAACAGGAGCACTAACGCCACAGGTCTTATGTTGACAACGTGGACGCAGATATAGGAAACTCCGAAGGCAGCCGTAATATTTACCTAGTAAGCTAGGTTAACGCTGGTGCGCTAACGTTAGCAAACATTGGCGTAGCGTTAACTAGCTGTCTAAACTTGTAAAAAGCCGAACAATATCCCCACCTGGACTGTGTTTTACTTTCCCTCCAATACTATTATAAACGTAATAAAGACACCTGGACTCGGTCAAGACCAAAAGCCATATTTGGCAAGACCAGTGGCCAAGTCCGAGACAAGTCCGAGTCCATAGAAAATTGGTCTTGAGTCCCTACTCGAGTCCAAGACCGGACTTGAGTACTACAGCCCTGGGAACAGATAAATGAGCAGTGGATAAGTACCCAGATAGCAAATGATTGCGGGCCACTTCAGGCAATGATACGGCACTCCCGGCATACTTGCGGCCCTGACAAACTGAATGTGAGCCTAAAGTAGGGTGACCAGACGTCCCCGATTTCCGGGGACAGTCCCCGATTTTGATGATCTGTCCCCGGCTGGAGCTGTCCCCGGAAATGTCCCCGATTTTCACTGGGTGTACAAAAGGCTGTCTATCAACAGTGATTGTTAGAGTGCATGTTAGTGAATAGCGCGGACACGCGCTTAACACCACAAGCAGCCACAATCGCCACCCGGCGGAAAAAGGAGAGAAAGAAAAAAAGTTCTGGACGATAGCCAGTTGAGATCTTGTGTGTGCGTACCTTGATAACCGTAAGTCGTAACTTATGTTGTCAGTTATTGTATTGGTCTATAGTTCTTGCAGATTTAAGTTAACTAGTGATTTTCGTTGTTTGAAACAACGAAAATCACTAGTTAACTTAACAATTTAGCTAGCAAGTGAATAATACAAACACTGTTTATATTTTAACTGCTATTCTTCACCTGCTAGCTACATTGTTAAGTTAACTTAACAATGTAGCTAGTTACTTAGCTGTTAACTAAATTGCTTCTGGCTGTTGATTCGATATAATAGCGATTGATGAACACCCTTGCTCACGTTTGTATTTTAGGTACATTATTTACATGCTGAAGTAGTTACACTGCATTAAGATAATGTAATTAATAGTAGGTTTATTGTTATTTTTGCTATAATTCCTATGCATTGTATATGGTAGGTTTTACAATGTTACTTGTTTCTTTCCAGAGCCACAAATGTCATTGTTTAACATACTTAACATGCTATTTATTTAACATGATATTTATTGAGGACTAACAGTAATTAGTTCACAAAATCAGTCAGATTGTTCTGCTTTGGTCCTTGTAGGGAGTGGAAAGGATGGACAGGTGGAAGACAGGACAGGAAGACTAGTTAAATAGATAAGAGCAAGAAAGGACAGGGAGAGAAGAGTGAAGAAATAAAAGAAAAGGAATACAAGTGAACAGAGGAGGACAAGAAAAAGTTAAAAGTGCAAAGCCTACAGCGAGGAAAGCTTGAAAGACAAGATGCAATAATGTCTCTCTCCAAGAAAAGAAAATGTCAGGTTAATGACAATATATTGAAAGAATTTCCATTTCTATGGCAAGGCCATGATGCAATAGCTGTGTATATGTAAAATGCTGTGTGTGCATGGTTAAAATTCTGAAGTATAAAATAGTTCAGGCTACAGCACAAGTATGTCCATCCATAGATACAAAAGTAATCAAGTCTAAACTCTGAATTTATTTTCAAAGTGCACCAGATTAATGCATTTTATGTTAAAACAGACAAGATTTTGTGCCCCATTGCAGCTCTAGGTCTAGTGACGCCCCTGGGGCAGTGTCCCCGTTTTAAGTTTACAAAGATAAAAACACGACTTGTTTTGGACGTATTTACGCTTCTGAGCTGAAAATGTCCCCGGATTTTGTCTGAGAAATCTGGTCACCTTAGCCTAAAGTGGCCCACATGTGATGTAGCAAATGTTGGACAAATAGTTAAAAACAACTATGGGCCACTTTTGGGAAATTTATGGCATAGCCGGCACTGGTCTATCAAGGTTTGAGCCTAACATGGCCCACATTTGGCATTGCATGTGTGGCCCTAATATAATAAAACAGATGTGGGCCACTTTAGGTAAAGGTCAGGCACAATCTGTATTGGCTGATCTGGATGTGAACCTAATGTGGCCCACATGTGGTGTAGGAAATGTGGGCCAAATAGTTAATTAACAACAATTATGGACCACTTCTGGGGAAATTATGGCAAAGCCAGCCCTGGCCAGTCAAGGTGTGAGCCTAATGTGGCCCACATTAGACAATACATGTGTGGCCCTAATATGGTAAAACAGACATGGGCCACTTTAGGTAAAGGTCAGGCACAATCCGTACTGGCTAATCTGGATGTGAACCTAATGTGGCCCATGTGTGATGTGCAAAATATGGACCAAATAGTTAAAAACAATTATGGGCCACATTTGGTAAATTTATGGCAAAGCCAGCACTGGCCAGTCAAGGTGTGAGCCTAATGTGGCCCACATTAGACAATAAATGTGTGGTCCTAATATGGTAAAACAGACATGGGCCACTTTAGGTAAGGTCACGTACTGCCTAATCACGATGTGAGCCTAAGGTGGCCCACATGTGATGTAGCAAAAGTGGCCCAAATAGTTAACAACAATTTGGGCCACTTTTGGCTTATATATAGCCAGCACCAGCTAATCAAGAAGTGAGCCTAATGTCGCCCACATTTGGCATTTCATTTCATGCATTGTCCTAATTTGATAAAACAGACATGGGCCACTTTAGGTAAAGATGTGGCACAATTTGCACTGGCTAATCTGGATGTGAGCCTATGGCAAATATGGACCAAATATTGCTAAATAGTATTGTGCCACTTTAGGTAAAGATTCAGTACAGAAAGCACTGACTTTTTTAACATTGATTTATTCAGGGAAGTTCACTGAGAGCATTTGCAGGAAGGCCCTCACACAGTTACACATCACACCTGGAAGCTGCTCAGTACAATGTAGCTGAGCAGCTGCTTTAAACCAAAAGTGACCCACGTACTGTGCAGAAGTCTTAGGCATGGAAAAGTGTTGTCAAATGCTTTCAAAAGTAGACATGTGATACTAATCAATACAAAGTGAGGGAAGAAAATTCTAAATCAAATCAATATTTGGTGGGACCACCCTTGCCTTCATCAATTAGCACAAAGGATTTTGAAACCATATTGTCAGGTGTATGATTAAACAATTACTGCTCTGATCATACATGTAATACGAAAACACAATCATTGCCTTTTATACTGTCCCTATCAAATACAATGACATTGATTCATTTTACTTTTATCAAAAGCAACAGTTGCTTGAGGTTGCTTATCTTGTTCTCGTGCATCATGTGTCATGACCCAATGTATCATCACACCCCTAATCTAAGCCCTTATGTCCCCAATTCTCATCATGAGCAAGAGAATGACCAAGATCCTCCAGCTCAGGAAGGAGCTTAGGAGCCTGAGGTGACATTATAAGGAAGCGAGTGAAGAGGAGAGGAGGCCTTTCTGGAAGCTGCACCACATCCATCACAAAATATTTGCTACCTTGACAAGAGCTGAGTGGTATCGCAGGGAGAGGAAGGAGAGGGCCATTATGCAGATTGCAATATGCAGCGGATAACACAGTGGACAGCTCACCACTTCCAAATCTGAGACCGACAGCTACCTCAGAGACACCTTTAGTGAAGCACAAAGGGAGAAAGATCTTGGCCAATTCCAGTCTTTGATTAATCCACCTTCACCAACCGTGGGCAAAGCAGCCCATCTTGAAGCAGATTCAAGAGTAGCCCCAGGACCGAATAGGTTACCCTAAGGAGTCTACAAGAAATGTCCCCCCTACAACCAACCCTGCCCAGGGCTACTCCACAGGCTCTGGATGACCCTAAAGGTCATCTGGAGGAGGGGCAAGGTTGCTCATTAGTGGGGGTGTGCTGACGGAGTCTGGATTCCAAAAGAGGAGAATTCAGAGAACTTCAACAACTTCAGAACCATTTTGCTGCTCAGTGTTGTAGGAGAGCTATTCTTCAGTATGGTGTCAAGGCACCTGATAGGTTTCCTCCTAGGGATTGTGTACATCGACACCTCAGTGCAGAAAGGTTAGATCCCAAAGGTACCGGGATGTCTGGAGCACACAGGTGTGGTCACGCAGCTGATACAGGGAGCCAGACAAGAACAAGGGGGACCTGGTGTTGCTGTGGTTGGACCTCAAAAATGACTACGGCTAGATAACCAACAAGCTTGTTGAGGTGCCCTTAACTGGCACCACGGCAAAGTCCTGAGACCTAATACTGGACTACTACGACAGCTTTTATTTGAGGGTCTCCTCCAGAACAACATCAGAGTTGATAAGGCTCGATAAGAGGATGATCACTGGATGTACCAATTCAGTTATTCTCTCTGAGGGGGCGACCAATCAAGAGCTGGAAGCATGGGGGATCTCTAGCTCACCCAGTAGAGTGGGCGCTTGAGGGCTTCCGGAGAAGAGGGAGGAGGTTCCCTAGAAGGTTGTTGCGTCTTTCTCAAAGCCCTGTATGAAAATAACATCCTGAGGCTCTCTTATTAGCAGCCTAAATGAAAAAGTTTAGGGTGACTCGTACAAGGGAGGTCCTGCAATACCGGTAGTCAAGCAACCCTAAAATCTCCCAGGCCGACATCCAGGTCAGAACAGGTCAACAGTGGAAGGCAGCAGAGGTTCAGTTGACACACAGCTCACTGGTGGACACAGAGACACATGGAAAGGCCGGTCTTAGTAGGACATAAACATGCTACAACAAGGCGAAGGGGAAACATAGGAGGACCATGATCCAAGGGGAGGGTAGAGGATTAGTCAATGCCACTTGGATGGTTCTGCTCTTAACTCAGCAGGATTGGGAACTGAACGTTGACCTGGGGAACCGACTCCATTTTCCAGTAAATGTTGCTGTCACACCTCGAGGCAAGACATGGCGCTGCTCTCCAAAGCCTCAAAGCTTTTGTAATTCTCTTAGAAACTCTAGTATCTTGGGAAGAATGCAGCAAGCCGTCTCCCAAGATGAAAAGATGCAACTACACCCAGCAGGTGGAGCGGTGCTGAGAGAAAGGTGGAGCCGATGATGCCCAGAGGAACTTGAGGAAGCTGTTAAGATGCTCGTCTCTACCCAACACTCAGTTTATGGCTGATCCTTTGTTAGCTTTACCCAGAATGCCATGCTGGTGTGCTGACAGCAACCTGCTCCAAATGGCTTCATTGGTCCCAATTTGTATTTATAGAAAACCACTTTACTTTCAGAATAAAACCTGGTGATTTGGTGTCATTTGAAATGCTCACAGCACATCTGATGTGGCTTCAGAAAATATTCATAATTAAAACAGACTTTTTGGCAAGATTCTCTCTCACGCACACACACACACACACACACACACACACACACACACACACACACACACCTTCTGTTTCTTTGGTCCCATCCGTCCTGTCAGGAGACGAGACTGGAACACAAACATGCAACAGCTCTTGAGAAATGCTAAATGATTGAAGGCATTTCATTAAGTCCAGTTTAACATGAACATAGTTCATCATAAATAAGGCTTTATTACATTATGACTTCAGAGGAGAACTTACGGTACGTGTTGCTGACAGTAATCGTTACATTCCCCCCCACTTGAACATCTGTAAGGTGAGGTGAGCAGACGACACCTCCATCCTGGGCGCTGACTGCTGGGCTTCCTGCCCCCCTCGGAGGTTCAGCTGGTTGACAAGAGACAAAACCATCAGGAAGCAGAACTCCTGAACTGCTAGAAGGGTTCAGATCCGCTTTGGTGTTAGAGCTGATTTAGCAAAGAGCTGAAGGATCTCCAACTAATAAAGCTTGGGACAGGGTTCTGCAGTTGGACCCAGTCACATTTAAGACTTTCAAAGACTTTATCAAAACTATAAGACCTATATCACGACATAAAAGTACAACGAAATGCAGAGGCACAAAAGTACTCACATAGTAAATAAACTCAACTCAATTTTATTTATAGTATCAAATCATAAGTTATATTAGATATATATTATATATCTATAATTTACAGATAGAGCAGGTCTAGTCCACTCTATAATTTACAGATAGAGCAGGTCTAGACCACTCTATAATCTACAAATAGAACAGGTCTAGACCACTCTATAATTTACCGATAGAGCAGGTCTAGACCGCTCTATAATTTACAGATAGAGCAGGTCTAGACCGCTCTATAATCTACAGATAGAGCAGGTCTACACCACTCTATAATTTACAGATAGAGCAGGTCTAGACCGCTCTATAATTTACAGATAGAGCAGGTCTAGACCGCTCTATAATCTACAGACAGAGCAGGTCTAGACCTCTCTATAATTTACAGATAGAGCAGGTCTAGACCGCTCTATAATTTACAGATAGAGCAGGTCTAGACCGCTCTATAATCTACAGATAGAGCAGGTCTACACCACTCTATAATTTACAGATAGAGCAGGTCTAGACCGCTCTATAATTTACAGATAGAGCAGGTCTAGACCACTCTATAATTTACAGATAGAGCAGGTCTAGACCGCTCTATAATCTACAGATAGAGCAGGTATTCAAATTGACTAAAAGCGAGTAATAATGATCATCAGAATAATTTCATTGAGCATTAGAGGTGTTACATGGCCGTAGGAACATTTAAGACCCGTTTAAAACGATTTAAGACCGAGAACACAATACTTCGGGGGATTTAAGACTTCTTTAGACTTTTTAAGGCCCCCCAGAAACCCTGATGGTAGAAATGGGATGGACTTCAAATGCTTGGCACAGCACATCTGATCAACATATCACAACATATGAACATCTTTAAAAGGAGTAAAATAAGCATTTAAGGCAGTTATTACACACACACACACAAACACACACACACACACACACACTTTAATAATGAGTTGTAAAGTACCTCCAGTGGGAGGAGAGGACGCTCCTCTGTTCCCTGAAGTTTCTTCAACATTTCTCTCAACATGGAAACTCTCTTTTTTACATCTGATTCTAAGACTTTGGGGGATATTGTCCTACTTGAACAGAAACAGGAAAAGCATCTGAAAAAGGGCCGTTGGTGTTTTGGGTCCAAGACATTAATGCTTTGGCATCAGATCTATAATTTACTACAACAACTACCAGGGAACGTCTGACTCACACTGTGGTTTATGATTGTTGGTATCATAATGGAATCTATAGTTGAACTCCTGTTTAGAGCTGGTTTTAGGATCTTAAGACAGTGGTTCCCATAGTGGGGGGTTCCAGGGGGGACTAGCTAAAGGGGAGATCATTTATTTCCACTGTGGACCCAATCAGTGTTTGTTCCAATACCTTCTGGGTAGAAACTTCCTGCGTCCCGTACATCCCCTGTAACAGTGCTGAGCCAATGGGGACGAGGAACTACTGATACCGGCTCTTCTCCTTCAGGTAAAACGCAGGTTTGATGCTTTCATACGTCAACACGCTCACATTAGCTCGGACAGCTGAAGTTCTAGTACACCGTATTTAACTTTTTGGAGAAGGGAGTCACTAACGTACTTGGACTATATGTTTTCAAACTTTAAAAGTAGACGGTGTCCCTCAGGGCTCCCGTACATACCAGAGAATCCAGCAGCAGCGTACCTTTGCTCTGAGAGGAGGGAGTTCCTCTGTTCTCTGAAGTCTCTCCAGCATCACTGACATCCACTGACTCTGTGTGGAAATGCGTAGTAACATTTGATTTATTATTGAAGAAAAGGATGTACTGTTACAATTAAACTAAATGAAAAGACAGTCAGTCCACCCCTTCCATCCCGTATGTGGCTGTGATGTCTTTCTGACCGAGAACACATGTTACAACAATTGGCTGACCTCGTGGTCCTGAGCCGGGGTCTGGCAGACTCTGGACCAGATCCCTCCTGTTGATCTTCTCTAAAACCTTCTGGGTCACCTTCAGAGCTCCATGAAGACCAAAGGTGTTCACCATCACGTCCACCGTGTCCTGCCTGTCTGCCGTCTCCAGCTTGGACACTTTGATGCTTCGGTAGCCTTCCAGGAGATCTGGCTGCTGCAGATACCATTTGAATTTCTTAAATTCATCTTCTTTTAAATCCTCCAGAGTGTTTAAAAGATCCTCTGCCGTCATCGTGGTTTCCTGCTAAAATCAGACACTTCTGTCAAACTTAAGACCCGATCAGGAAGCCAACATGGGTCTCGATTTCAACTTCTCTCAGGGACAGAATGTCAAAATAAGAGCCACTAAATGGCAGAAGGGAAGATTACAGATGAGGAAATATACCGCAAAATGAATTTCATATTTAAAATCCACAGCAGGTTTGAGAAAACCAAAATACTTGTCTGGACCCAGCAGGGCCTCTGGAGGGTACGTATGAAAAGCAACAACAACAAGATTGTTAGAACGTGGACACAACATGATGTAACGGGACAGCTGGGACTGGGGGACTTACTGAGTCTCTGCAGGACGCTGTCCTCTAAACACTAAAGGTGGAACCATGGACACACAGCTGGGTTCAGGTTCAGGAGAGTCTGGTCTCTGCTGCACACACACACACACACACACACACACACACACACTCATATATAATATATAATATATCATATATAATATATTATATATATGTGTCGGTCATAAGTTTCCTTTTGGGGAAAATTAGAAGTTGGAAAAAAGGTTATAAATTATAATATATGGCAGAATATTACAATATGATTAAAATCTCAATAATATGGTAGGGTGGCATCAGGTTCCTGGTGTTAAGATGAGCTGTAGATGTGCTGTCAGTCCACCAGATGGAGACTTCACTCTCTCTCTCTCTCTGTGTCTCTCTCTCTCTCTCTCTCTCTCTCTGTCTATGTCTCTCTCTCTCTCTGTCTATGTCTCTCTCTCTCTCTCTCTCTCTCTCTCTCTGTCTCTGTGTGTCTCCCTCTCTTTCTGTCTCTCTCTCTTTCTCTCTCTCTCTCTCTGTCTATGTCTTTCTCTCTCTCTGTCTATGTCTCTCTCTCTGTCTGTCTCTCTCTCTCTCTGTCTATGTCTCTCTCTCTCTCTGTCTCTGTGTGTCTCCCTCTCTTTCTGTCTCTCTCTCTTTCTCTCTCTCTCTCTGTCTATGTCTCTCTCTCTGTCTATGTCTCTCTCTCTCTCTCTCTATGTCTCTCTCTCTCTCTGTGTCTCTCTCTCTTTCTCTGTGTCTCTCTCTCTCTCTTTCTCTCTCTCTGTCTCTCTCTCTCTGTGTCTCCCTCTCCCTCCCGCTCTCTCTCTGTATCTCTCTCTCTCTTTCTCTCTCTCTCTCTGTGTGTCTCTCTCTCTCTGTGTCTCCCTCTCTCTCTCTCTTTCTCTCTCTCTCTCTGTGTCTCCCTCTCTCGAGAGAGAGGTGTCGTTCCGAGTGAGGCATGGTGATGGGTCTTATATGGTGTATGCCAGCTCTGGGCAGTTGAAATGTTTTGAGTGTGGGGGTGTGGGACACAAGCGTTTTGCGTGTCCCCACAGACAACAAGCGCCGGTTGATGGCGAGGCTGCGGCGCCAGTGGCTCCATCTGCGGCGGATGGCGGCTCGGGGTCGGCCGATGTTGAGCCCGGTGCCGTGTCCGAAGCGGCTGACGTGACTGCGGCGGGTGGGGGAGGCGGAACATTGCGGTGCTGCGGACAGGGCAGGGAGCGAGGCGGTAGCGACAGGTGTGATAGACAACGTGGAGGTACAGTGCACGTCAGGCCGGCGGCAGGCTCCGGAGACAGTAGGGAGGGACCCTGAGTCAGGAATGACTGAGGTTGTAGCCTCCACCAGTACTCCGGGTGGTCCTACAGTGATCACCGCAGATAAGCAGGGTGGGGGTCCTCTCAGCAGTCAGGCATCATGTACTAGTGAGGACATGGAGTATGACTCAGATGCTGATACTGTTTCTATTGAAGAAGTTAATCAGAGCACAGATTTGTATTCGTTAGAGGAAATAGATCGTTTTCTGAATGAATCGTTTAATAGATCGGTGAAAGTGTCGGATTACTTCCAAGACACTGACAAATTTGTCACGTCTGTTGCTGTTCTGCAAAGACTGGTTGGTTTTGACCTGTTGGATAAAAAGAAACGTTATCGCCTCAAAAAGCACGTTACAGCCATTAGAAAGGACAAAGGCAGTAGAGCTTCGAAAAGGCTGAGAACATCTAATGATCATGACACCTAAACCTTATTCTTCCTTATACTGTTCTCTCCTAGTTTTGACTTGTCTGTTTCTTTTTTCTGACTTTTCTATGGGGAGCCTTAAAATAGGATCTCTTAATATCAATGGTGGGAGAGACAGGCACAAGAGGGCTTTGGTTTCTGAGGTTGCTAGTCAGAAAAGGATTGATGTGCTGTTTTTGCAGGAAACCCATTCTGATCCAGCTATTGAGACTGACTGGGGTATTTGGTGGGGGGGTCCCTATGCTCTTAGCCATGGTACTAATGTTAGTGCAGGGGTAGCTGTGTTGTTTAAGGCGGCAGCGGGTGTTACCATCATATCTTCCACTGAGGTGGTTAAGGGACGCCTGCTGGTTGTCAGGGCAGAGATAGAGAGCTCTGTGTTTTGCTTTGTTAATGTCTACGCCCCTAATCAGGGACCTGAGAGAGTAATTTTTTTCACACAGTTGAAAGATGAACTGAATAAGTACCATCAGGACCAGCTGATTGTTGGTGGTGATTTTAACTGTACTCCTGATTTTACTGTGGACAGGATAGGCAAGGAGCCTCACCCACTTTCAGCTCAGAGTCTGACCAGCATTATTAACCAGCTGGATCTGGTAGATACCTGGAGGGTCAAACATCCACAGTCCCGACAGTACACTTGGGTGAGGGTCATTAATAACAGGGTGTGTGCAGCAAGACTCGATAGGATCTATATTTCACTGAACCTTAGTTCTAGACTGTCTTGCAGTAGCATAACTCCTGTTGGCTTCACGGATCATCACTGTGTATGTATGGATCTGATCATCTCGCCAGGTAAGAGGATTAAGTCCTACTGGCATTTTAATAATAAACTTTTACGGGACAGTAGTTTTTGTGACTCGTTTCAGCATTTTTGGAAGTGCTAGAAAGATAGAAAAGCAGATTTTGCTTCTTTGAAGCAGTGGTGGGATGTTGGCAAGGCACAAGTTCGGGTTTTTTGTCAGCAGTACACCTGACTCCCATTCCACTGCTAAGATCAATGCGGCAGTGATGGAACTTGAGGCCAACGTTAGACATATAGAGGAGGTCTTACAAAGAGACTCTGACCCTTCTTTAGGGCAGCTGTTACAGAAAAGTAAGCTTGAGTTGAGCTCTTTTCTAAATGAGAGGGTGAAGGGGGCTCTGGTCAGGTGTCGTTTCCTCCAGTTAAGGGACATGGATGCCCCGAGCGCTTTCTTCTTCAATCTGGAGAGGTCGGTGGCACAGAGGAAGCAGATGGCATGCCTTCAGCTTCCAGGAGGCAGAGTAACCACCAGTCCTGGTGAGATGAGAAACCATGCAATGGAGTTCTATGCTGACCTCTTTGGGGCCCAACAGTGCAGCATGCAGGGTTGCGAGGAGCTCCTGGAGGGTCTTCCTCAGCTCAGTCTCGACGAGAAGGCTGCTCTGGATTGTGAGCTGACTCTAAGGAGCTGACTACTGCGGTCCACCAGATGACCTCGGGAAAGGCACCGGGGATTGACGGTCTCTCCACAGATTTTTATCAACGGTTCTGGAGTACGATTGGACCGGACCTTCATGAGGTTTTTATGGAGGGGATTAGGACAGGGTTTCTTCCTGTTTCCTGTCGGCGAGCAGTGCTGTCTCTGCTGCCCAAGAAAGGCGATCTGACTTTGCTTAAGAACTGGCGCCCGGTTTCCCTCCTCTGCACGGATTATAAAGTACTTTCCAGGGCATTGTCTAACAGACTGAAGGTTGTCCTGGACCTTCTCATACACTCTGACCAATCTTATTGTGTTCCAAATCGGTCAATCATGGACAATATTTTCTGTGTTCGGGACGTTCTTGATGTGTGTAAATTGTATGATTTTGATGTCGGTATTATTTCCTTAGACCAAGAAAAAGCATTTGATAGGGTGGATCACTCCTATTTGTTTTCTGCACTGAGAGCTTTTGGTTTTGGTGATGGGTTTCTGTCTTGGGTTGGTTTATTGTATAATGGTGCACAGTGTTTGTTGAAGACGGGGGCAGGGCTGAGTCGGCCCATTCCTGTGCAGAGAGGGATACGACAGGGTTGCCCTATATCGGGACAGCTGTATGCGTTGGCAATCGAGCCTCTTTTGTGCAGGATGAGGGCTCGACTCAGCGGCCTGTTCCTGCCGGGGTCTTCAGGTATGGTGCGTCCTCTTACTGTTTCGGCTTATGCCGATGATGTCAATGTTTTGGTTCGCAGTCAGGAGGATGTTCAGAGTTTGCAGGATGCTCTGTCGCTTTATGAGAGGGCCACGTCTGCACGGGTGAACTGGGCTAAGAGTGAGGCATTGCTGGTGGGTCGGTGGAGAGATACAGCGGTGCCCAGTCTGCCTGGGGGACTTGAGTGGGGGAAAGAAGGGTTAAAAGTTTTGGGGGTGTTTTTGGGTACAGAGGGGTTTGTGCAGAAGAACTGGGAGGGAGTGAGGGAGAAGGTGTGCGCTCGGTTGTCTAAATGGCGGTGGTTTCTACCTCAGCTGTCCTATAGGGGAAGAGTTTTGGTTGCCAATAACTTGATTGCCTCGACCCTTTGGCATAAGCTTGTTGCCCTCGTACCACCGAGAAGCCTGATGGAGGACATTCAGAGAGCCATGGTGGATTTCTTCTGGTCAGGGAAGCACTGGGTTCGGTTCTGTACCTACCTGTTGCTGAAGGGGGCCAGGGGCTGGTGGATATTCAGTCAAAACTTGCCTCCTTTCGTATCCAGACTGCCCAGAAACTTTTGTATAACTGTGGACCCAGCTGGCTTGATACGGCCCGATTGCTGCTGAGGAGAGCTGGGCGGATGGGCTATGACAGACAGCTCTTTCTTTTGAGGACTGAGGATATGGACCTTACTGGGCTGACGTCGTTCTACAGTGCTGTCCTGCAGGCGTGGCAGGTGATGTCATGGTCGCGGGCTGCAGGAGAAACTCCTGGGATGTGGCCCTTTGAAGAACCGTTGTTTTTTAATGATTTTATAAGTACTAAGGTGTTGCAGTCTGCCAGTCTGAGAGCCAGTCTCAGGGAGGTTGGGTGCACTAAACTGGGTCACCTGATGAAGGTGACTGCCGTCTCTGGTGAAGCCCTGAGGAGGAGTAGCGGCATCACCTCCATCAGACTCATCAATAGGGTGGTGCATGAGATTTGTGCTGCCCTGGAGCAGCCTCAGCGGACTTGGATACAGACTCGGTCTCTATGTGAGCAGTGGAGTGAAGGGTGGGAATACAGTTTCCCCTCTCTGTCCATTGCCCCATCTGTGGGGGAGTGGCGGGAGGAGGCGGGCCTTCTGCTGTCTTTCTCGACCCCTCACCTGGGCAAGTTTCAGGATGATGGGAAGAAAGAACTGTATCATACCTGCGTAAAGGTGCTGAACCTGCGGGCTCTGGCTGGGCTACGGGAGTCGAGGTGGACTGAGTTTTTTGGTCCGGGCAGTTCCCCAAAAGACAGTTGGCGTGCCCTGTACAAGCTGCCCGTTGAAAAGCGGGCGGCAGACCTCCAATGGAGGATTGTGCATGGGGCCATAGCTACAAACCACTACAGGGCGCACATCGATCCCGAGCTGGGGGAGGGGTGTAGTTTTTGTTTTGAAGTGGAGACTCTGGCGCATCTGTTTGTTGTTTGTCCCCGACTGACTGATGTGCTGGGAGTCACGGAAAGGTGGGTTCAGGGTTTCGGGGAGGTCTTTTCTTTGGAGTTGTTTATTTTTGGTCAACATTACACGAAGACCAAGAAGGCTGTTCACGTCCTGTTAAATTATTTGTTTGCTACGGCAAAACTGGCCATCTGGCTGTCCCGTAGGAATAAGGGGCAGGGGGGGGCAGTGTGGAGCCGGCACCGATGCTGAAGGGGCTGGTCAGGGCCCGGCTAAGGGTTGAGCACTGTTATTACCTACTGATGGACGATTTGGTGGGGTTTAGTAGTGTGTGGGCTGTAAAGGGGGTGTTGTGCTCCGTGGGGGAGGGGGGGGGGGTGCTCAGGGTTTGACTGAAATGCAACAGGCTTTTTTTTGTATTGTTGGTGTTTGTTTAGTTTGTTTTTTGTCTGTTTGTAGGATATTCTGTGATTTGAGAATGGTCCAATAAAGGGTTTTTTAAAAATCAAAATCTCTCTCTCGCTCTCTCTCCTTCTCTCTCTCTCTCTCTCTCTCTCTCTCTGTCTATCTCTCTCTCTCTCTCTCTCTCTGTCTATGTCTCTCTCTCTCTCTCTCTCTCTGTCTATGTCTCTCTCTCTCTCTCTCTCTCTCTCTCTGTCTATGTCTCTCTCTCTCTCTGTCTCCCTCTCTCTCTCCTTCTCTCTCTCTCTGTCTCTCTCTGTCTCTCTCTCGCTCTCTCTCCTTCTCTCTCTCTCTCTCTCTCTCTCTCTCTCTCTGTCTATCTCTCTCTCTCTCTCTCTCTCTGTCTATGTCTCTCTCTCTCTCTCTCTCTCTGTCTATGTCTCTCTCTCTCTCTCTCTCTCTCTCTGTCTATGTCTCTCTCTCTCTCTGTCTCCCTCTCTCTCTCCTTCTCTCTCTCTCTGTCTCTCTCTGTCTCTCTCTCGCTCTCTCTCCTTCTCTCTCTCTCTTTTTGTCTCTCCCTCCCTCTACTGTATATATATATTTCCTTCCATTGAACAGATTGAACATTTAGTTAAATATAAATGATAATTATAATAATAAAAAGGCAGAACTAAAGGAAGAATGGCAGCAGAGGGAAAGGAGTAAACAAAAGAAGTAGAAGAGGAAGTAGTAGAAGAGGAAGTGTTTGTGTTTTTTGTAAACGTGTTTAGACAAAAATTAAACCAACCCCCCCCCCCCCCCCAGCGGTCAGAGACCCTGTATTAAACTAGTCCCCCCCCCCCCAGCAGTCAGAGACCCTGTATTAAACTAGTCCCCCCCCCCCCCAGCAGTCAGAGACCCTGTATTAAACTAGTCCCCCCCCCCAGCAGTCAGAGACCCTGTATTAAACTAGTCCCCCCCAGCGGTCAGAGACCCTGTATTAAACTAGTCCCCCCCCCAGCGGTCAGAGACCCTGTATTAAACTAGTCCCCCCCCCCCCAGCAGTCAGAGACCCTGTATTAAACTAGTCCCCCCCCCCCCAGCGGTCAGAGACCCTGTATTAAACTAGTCCCCCCCCCCCCAGCAGTCAGAGACCCTGTATTAAACTAGTCCCCCCCCCCCCCCCAGCAGTCAGAGACCCTGTATTAAACTAGTCCCCCCCCCCCAGCAGTCAGAGACCCTGTATTAAACTAGTCCCCCCCCCAGCGGTCAGAGACCCTGTATTAAACTAGTCCCCCCCCCCCCAGCAGTTAGAGACCCTGTATTAAACTAGTCCCCCCCCACCCCCCCCCGTACCAGATATTCAGGACTCCAGCTCCTTTGGGACCTCTGGGACTCGAGCTGCTCCGAGCTTTCAGCACACGGGGACCCGGTTTAGTCCACATTAGAGACCGGAACACTCCGGCCCGCCTCTCTAGACCGTCTACCTCCGCTGACGGGTCTGCTCTTTGGGTTCCTGGAGAGTGACGTCATAAGAACGGCTTCCTTTCAAAATAAAACTACCGCTCAGATGCCAAATACCAAAATAAAAGCCTGTAGTTCCACTCCAGTAGAATAGAGTATTTCAGCTGTCCACAGTCCCAGACAGACATTGGACAGGGGGCCATGTCCACAGTCCCAGACAGACAGTGGATAGGGCGCCATGTCCACAGTCCCAGACAGACAGTGGACAGGGCGCCATGTCCACAGTCCCAGACAGACAGGGGACAGGGCGTCATGTCCACAGTCCCAGACAGACAGTGGACAGGGCGCCATGTCCACAGTCCCAGACATACAGGGGACAGGGCGCCATGTCCACAGTCCCAGACAGACAGGGGACTATGGAAAGCCAACCAGTCCAAATACACGTGATTTCTCACACATAAACAACACTTAAACAACGCGTCAATTTTTCACACGTTAACAACACGTAAAATACACGTAAACAACACGTAAATTACGCGTAAACGACGCGTAAACAACACGTAGACAACGTGTTGTTTACGTGTTAATTTCATGTGAATTTGAGCCATTTGGTCACTTCTCCATTTTGAATGGGTGAGCGTCCTAAGCTCCCATTGGCTGCGTCCTAAGCTCCCAATGGTTAAACCATTTCTGTAAGCCTGGGGAGGGGTCGCCTGCCAACATTCAACATGCAAAGGATACTGTCACTTCTTTTCTTTCTCATTTCTTCTTTTTTGTTTAGCTTTAAAAAAATATATAATATTAAATTAAACTTAATGAATTTACTATTCAATTATAAATTATTTTCATCAAGATAACATTACCACCTTTTGCTCCACTGCTGCCTTTTTGGGTTCCTTCCAGCGATAACGCCATCAATTAAACACTCCAATCCCAGCAGATTGTTGTAGGGGGATGGTTGCGTTATGCCAAAAGATTTTTCAGTTGAATTGCAAGGGAGGCCCAATTGATTGTAGCATTTTTCTTCTTCTTTCTTGCACATATTGTACTGTGGTTCATGGTTATTTAGCTGTTGTATGTTTTTTTTCTGTACAAGCTTTTATTTTACTATATCTAGTCATTGCCATTATCTTTACTGTGACTACTATTGCCACTATTTACCACACCCCCAACCAGCACCATCAAACACCACCTAAAAGCCTGGGTCTGGCCCGGGTTTCTCCCTAAATGGAGTGTTTCCTCACCACTATTCACTAAATGCTTGCTCTTGGCGTAATTACTGGAATTGTTGGGTCCTTGTAAATTATAGAGTGTGGTCTAGACCTGCTCTATCTCTATAGTGTGCTGAGATAACTCTTATGATTTTAATGATCTTATGAACTTAACTTATGATTTGATACTATAAATAAAATTGAATTTATGTATTTTTGCAATTGGCTAGTCTCAACAAACTATGAGAAATAAATCTTTTGTTAATTACTATTAACAAAAGATTTATTTCTCATAGTGTAGATAGATAGTTAGAAAGACTTTATTAAAGGGTAACTACTTTAGACCTTTTTTACTTGGACCCTATTTTTCTATGTTTTTGTGTGTAACCCTAAACAAAAACATATAAATTAGTATTTTACGGCTCAAAAGCACAACCCTGAGCCTGCAGAGGGTGCCGCTGCTGTGGAAGACATCCTGCCTTGTCCCGGTCCCCAAGAAGTTGACTCCATCTGGCCTTAAGGACTACCGCCAGGCTGAACTGGAAGATCAACAGCACTGCTGTTTACAAGAAGGGGATGACCAGACTCTTTCTTGAGGAAGCTGAGATCCTTCAACGTGTGCAGCAGGATGTTGGAGATCTTCTACCAGTCTGTTACCAGCAGGATGTTGGAGATCTTCTACCAGTCTGTTACCAGCAGGATGTTGGAGATCTTCTACCAGTCTGTTACCAGCAGGATGTTGGAGATCTTCTACCAGTCTGTTACCAGCAGGATGCTGGAGATCTTCTACCAGTCTGTTGTGGCCAGTGCTCTGTTCTCCTCCGCCATCTGCTGGGGCAGCAGCATCGGAGCCAGCGACACAAACAGACTGAACAAACTGATCAGGAAGGCTGGCTCCGTGATCGGCTGCAAACAGGACACGTTTGAAGCTGTGGTGGAGAGGAGGTCTCTGAACAAACTGTTATCTATCATGGATAACCTCTCCACCCCACACTGGTCCAACAGAGGAGCAGCTCCACCCTCTCCACCCCACACTGGTCCAACAGAGGAGCAGCTCCACCCTCTCCACCCCACACTGGTCTAACAGAGGATCAGCTTCTCTAAGAAGCTCCGACAGCTTTGATGCCGCACGGACCGCTACAGGAAATCATTCCTACCACAGGCAATAACGCTCTTTAACATGTCATCACTGGGGGCTAGATCAGACTTCTGGACACCACACTTCTGCACTAATGCAACCTGCACAATTACTTTATTTACATTTTAGCATATTATTTAAGCAGTTGCACATTTTTGTTTTCCCATCTTGTATATATTCAAATATTTGTTTTTTTATTTTATTCCTATTATTATTATTTCATGTATATGCATGTACATAATTTCCCATTTTTCTTTGGATCAATAAATATCTATCTATCTATCTATCTATCTATCTATCTATCTATCTATCTATCTATCTATCTATCTATCTATCTATCTATCTAACCCATTGATGTTCCTTTGCATTGTAGGAAGAAAACTTCAATGAAGAAGTAGTAATTCAGTTTAAATACCAATGCAGCAAAAATAAATGTACCATGCGGCCTTTTAGATAATACTCCAGAGCCTCAGAGCCTCAGGATACCTACATTATACTTCATCAGATTAACTCACTCACAATATAAAAGAAACGACTTGACTGAACAGGTGTAAGTCTGTTGCAGGCAGCTTAACCATGGTGTTGTGGTCCTTTTTGTGTATACAACCCTTGTCCACCGGGTCGAAAATGACCCGCCTTCACTAAATCCCTAAAATAAAGCAGATTACTTTAGTTGTGAATGCCAAATCTTAGGATGAAGAAACCACTTGTTATTGATTACAAAGTGTGTGAATATCTGAATATCTGATTTTTTCCTCTTCTAAATGCAAAAGGACTACATTTATTAAGTGAAGACACTAGTTGTTTTTATACAAGCTCTGTCATTATGTTTTTCTTTACTAAAGTCGAGATTTATTATAAATATTATTATTTTTTAAGGTGCTGCATATGTGGTTAATAATATTATTCTATCAAGTAGGCCTACTTGTGGATCTCTGCATCCCAAAGACTAAATCCAGCCTTGACTCAGGACCTGTGTGTGTGTGTGTGTGTGTGTGTGTGTGTGTGTGTGTGTGTGTGTGTGTGTGTGTGTGTGTGTGTGTGTGTGTGTGTGTGCTAAGATTAGCAGCCCTATGTAGACACGCAGGTCCATCTCATCCATCCTTTTGCAGCCGTCAAGTAGAAAGTTGAGGCAATGTCCTGGGCATTGGAAACAGCATATCATCCAAAATAGTTTGTTAGTTAAATAGTAAGCTAAATAGTTGTAGTTTGAAAAATACCTTGTTATATATTTTGGTAAATAGAGGTTGGATAGTGTAGAATTTTGGATATACACTGGGGTATTCGGGATGGAAAGGGAAGTTTGGGGCTCCCTACTGGAGCTGCTGCCCCCGCGACCCGATACCGGATAAGCGGATGAAGATGGATGGATGGATATTCGGGATGGTGAACACAACGGTGTCATCAGTTTTTAAAAATGTAATCGTTAAATAGGTGCAAATGGCTAATGAGGTAATGTCACGTATGTGCAACATACAGTGAGTAAAATAAGTATTTGAAGAGACGCGCCATGTGCTTTGGTAAAAATCATCACCACAGTTGTAGTTTTTTCTGTTTTGTAAATATCTAGTAATATCTAGGGTTTTAAAAATATATATCTACTGACTATGCACAATATTTAGTGCAGCCAACATTTGAATTACTATGTATCTAAATGATCTACTTTAACAAAAACTAAAGATGTTGGTGTATTTCTGTTAAATGATCCAGTTTTGATGAAATGGGGTCTTGGGTTGGTATTTCTTCTGGTTTGCAAAGTATGGTTATCTAGCCTACAGCCGACACTCAGCATGCATTTCTACAAGCATTTTTATTATCAGCCATAATGTCTAAACCATCCAAGGCAGACTGATCACAAGCTGTAGTGTAACGAAGGTTTATGTTCCTGTAAAAGCTAGAAGTCCAAATAAAATCAAACTTGTGTTAAGAAAAACACGTTTAGTCAGGATCTTAAGGAGAAAAACTACACTACCCACAATCCTAAGCGCTTGGAAGCCTTTACATTACCCGCGAAAATGCGAATGCTAGATCGAGTTTGGAATGAATGGATTCTACCATTCAAGTCTATAAATGTCACAGTCTTATAACTTCTGCCCTTTTCAAAATGTTGGTTCCAGCCTTAAAACTCTTCATAGCCTATACTATAATTATGATAAAACATATATAAATAAAACATTTATATATATATCATTTTTTAAACGTCAATGAAACAATTAAATGTGGAAAAACACTTCCGGAATCAGAGTCGTTAATTAAGTGGGCAGTAACCGTTGATTTCGCTATAAAGGCAATGTTGAACTTTTTCTAATGTCGGGATCATCAAGGTAAAGTCATCAAAGTTCAAGTTAAAAGACTCAGGTTCGGCTGCAGCCAATCACAACACTGATCCCCCCCCCCTTGAAGCTGCCGGTGGCGGGCCTCAGCCAGATCTGGTGGTGGCGGACGGTCAAGTCCACAATACATCGGTGCATTGAGCACCAGATTTAACAGCAGAATGAATCGTATTCAAGAGAGACAGGTGCAGCCGAGCTCCTCTTCCCAGAGTCTTGTAGAAAGGTAACGTTACTTCGACGTTAGCTGCAACACATATGTAACGCTAACGTTAGGACCCCACTGCAGAGTGGTCTACAACAAGGTTAAAGTTTGCGTTATGTTCACTGAGAACCATAATAAACTCTTGCAAGAGTCACTATAAACCATGTTATAGATTAAATAAAGTATTCCGTGGTGTCTCAGTTAATTTGTATTTCACTGGTCTAACAACGTGTGTGTGTGTGTGTGTGTTTCTGTGTGTGTGTGTGTGCGTGTGTGTGCGTGTGTGTGTGTATGTGTGTGTGTGTGTGTGCGCGTGTGTGTGCATGTGTGTGCGTGTGTGCGTGTGTGTGTGTGTGTGTGTGTGTGTGCGTGTGTGTGTGTGTGCGTGTGTGTGTGTGTGTGTGTGTGTGTGTGTTGGCTAACGTTAACATATTTAGCAAACTAACTTATGCCATGCGGGGAAATGACACATAGGATAGAAACATTTTAGTCAAATGGCGAAATACAGAAGTGCACTCATTTAAAACATCTGCTCAGTGTTATTATATATAATAATATGTATTAATGTCAATGTAAAATCAGTTAGCATGGGGTGGATAGTTCCTAAAGATGTATGACACGGTAGACTCTTCCTGCCTCCTAGATGGGCATGGTCCTCGTTTTGAAAGTGTATTCAGTGGTTTGTGGAAGGTAAAAAGTTTAATTTGTATCCTTTTATTTCATTTTGTTGGCGTTTGTCAGAAGAGTTTGTTTCTGAGACATTTAATTTCCAATTATACATAAAACCCATCGTCCAAATACCGGCTTGTGTCTTTTACCATGAAACATTATTGAAACGGTTTACATTTTGCACTTTTAGTAATTATTTTTAGGTTAAGGATGTTCAGACAGAACACTGGACCGAGAAGGAGGGGCAAACACGGCTGGCCCCTTTTAGAGTTGGCCTCCTCCTCCATCCTGACATGGTATCATTTCACCCACAAAAGGTTTGTTAAATATGTTTAACTATGCGTAGGATATGCTCACACTCGCCGTCTTATTTTAACATTATAATCCTATGGCGTAAACCTTGTTTTCATCAAAGTTGTATGGGCTTTTTTAAAAGCGCAGGCCATTTTTTTCTGCGTCTCAGGGTGTCTTTTTGAAGTTGAATAAAGTTCAACTTTTCTGACAGCCAACCAATGCCGAGCGGAGTAGCCAGACCTGTCGTTTTCCTAACAATAACTAATGTAGTTAAAGCTGAGAATGGACGAATCTTCATAAATGAGTATAGTATAGAGGGTCTTTATTATATGAGACTGTTTAGATCTTTGGTTATGTGATATGACCGGGTTTGTTTTATCTAACGTTAGCAGCACTGCTCACTCTCTGTTCTTTCTCTATCGTGCGCCATTGCTTTTTATTTATTTATTTTTTATCTAAAATTAGCATCGCTTAATATAGTGCTCTAGGATACTGTAGCTGCTGTTATAGCAACAAAAGACGCTGGCTGGTTTTTGGAAACAAAAAAGTTGACTACAAAACGCCCGAGTCAACTTTACTTTATTACAAGTGGGAACATAGCCTTATATGTTCCTAAATGACACTGTTGCACAAACCATGGTTACACAAATAACTTGGAGTGATTTTCTTTCAGTTTGCATTGTAGCAGAAGCTTCACGATAAATCAAGGTGCCGGTGTCTTTGTCAGCGGAGGAGTTTCATGCTGTCCTAAGAACTTCATTTCCCAGACTTCACCTTGACAAGGGTAGATTGTCACAGAAGAGTGATACAAATCCAGGCTTCTCCCCTCTCACCATCTGTGCTGAAAGCCAGCAGAGCTAAACAGATCTGCTTTATACATACTCCCTAAGGTACTGTACATGGGCATACCTTGAGCTAAAGTTTATGTTAATCATGGCCAGAAGTTGTAATGTGTACTAATTGTCCCTGTACTGGATTGACCTATTCACCTGGACTTGATGATGGACTTTCATTCACTCCTTTTCAAAGGAGATTCTAGGCGAGCAGGTTGATGACCACAAAGATGGGGCTCATGTAAGAATATTCATATCATTACCAATTTCACAGTATATTGTAGGTGTAAATATCCCGAT
Source organism: Etheostoma nigrum (assembly GCA_029931835.1). Lineage (NCBI taxonomy): Eukaryota > Metazoa > Chordata > Actinopteri > Perciformes > Percidae > Etheostoma > Etheostoma nigrum. Next base: position 33,909,936 of record CM057238.1, read on the forward strand.
GGTCAAATAACCAGTACAGTATTGTTTTTGTCTCTTTAGGATGCTGAAGAAGTCTTAGAATCCGACCAAAGCCTGGACCAAGATGATGTGGCATCTTTTTTAACTTTTCTACCTTTTTATAAGCTCCATTTAAAGTCAGGTTAGTAATTATTTCCAATATCCACTTTTTATATAGTTGGAAATGGTCTATATACCCAACAGTGATATATAACGTATAGACTCTGAAAAATGACTTAAAAAGATCTGTCATCTTTAGTTGCTATAATCCAGTAAAATTGCCCACCAATCACGCCTTGCTCTCTGCTTGGAAAGAATGAGAAATGAAGTTAAATTTAGTTTCAGTCTTTGTGCGGAAGCAGCGGTGCTTGTACATGTCTGTGTGGGTCGGAGCCCTTAGGACAGGGGTCGACAGATCATTGAGGAGATGCCACTTTGAAATCTTTAACATTACCCACCCTGCCTTTTTAAAACTGTTTCTAGGCTTGTTGTATACTTAAGATATTCTAGCATATTGCATCATTTGCCAACAAATGGAGTGTTTCTCTGTAATATGGAATAATGTACAGGTGGTCCACCCTTTGCATGCACCCCAGAGAGGCCACATACAATGGAGAGGGATGTAAGTACAGTTATTATCACACTTATCATTTACTAATGAACAGTGAAAGTGTTAAGACAATCAATTGTGGGAATTGTCATACAACATATTGATGTTTTGCAGGAGTCTCATGACACAGAGATAGCAAATGATGTAGTTGAAGTAGCCGATGATGTTGATGTAAGCTTTTGTCTGAGTTTCATACTAGGGATTATAAAAGATTAATGACAATTATGAATAAATGTAATGTTTTGACATTTCCTAATGTTGCCTATAGGAGTTACATGACTTGATCGAGATATGGATTTGAGTCAAGTTAATGACATTAATGAGTAAGTGGTGGTTTTCCAAATGTATTATTAATGGATAATTTGTATTAAATGAGGCACTGTCACCAGGCCAATACAGTGTTATATACAGATAAAATAGAATATGTTAAACCCTCTGAGCCCTGAGGCCATTTTTACAGTTCATTTTCCGTCTGAATTTATTTTATATAAAAGCCAATAAAACATCAACCCTGTTGTCTACAGTGAAGATATGAACATCATTTTTTTCAGGACAAACTGGGTTAGTAGAATATTTGGGTTGCAATGAGGTCACTTGAATGTTAAAAATGGTTGTAGGACCTTAAAGACAAATAAATAAAGAAAACGGAACATGACTCTTCCAGATATGTATTGATATCACAGACATATAGGTAAAACCTAAGCCATTTTACTCTCTAAAACACTTCTCATATGTCTTGGGAGTCACACTGTGAAGAAATAATCATTATAAATTTTACAGATGACAAAATACAGACATTTTTTCAAAAAAAGTCCAGACGCTTTTGCCCTCATGACATTTACCTATGCCAATAATAACATAATAATGTCATATTTATTGATATTACACCCACAACAATGCTACACAAGCATTTGTGTGTCTAAAACAGTTCTTCTATATGCAAAAATAAACATAATAAACATTATAACTCATATAAAGCACATACTATTTACATTTCTTCAAAAAAGGCCCAAATATATAATATATAATGCAAATATATGCCATGTCTCAAACCAATGAGGCCATTTCCGCTATAAAATGGTAGATATCTATCTTGTTCCGCTCTAGCAGCTTTGATTGCATGCTAGACACGTTGACAGGAAGTGTAGGACGTGTAGGAAGTGCTAGGAGGGCTGTAATCTTTCAGCTTCCATAGTCTTTGGCTGATGTCTCCCATATATGGGCATACCGGTGCCTGTACTTCCTGTAAACACAGACGAGAGAGGGAGCAGCGCGGTAGCGGCCGAATCGAGCGAAAACGCGATGAATTATGGACATAAAGTGGATTAATCTGGGATTTAAAGGTATGGATTTAAAGCCCAACAACCCCTAAAGAGGCTGGAAGTTCCAGGCTGGATAGAAAATCACCTGTAGAGGCTAAAAGGACACGGAAAAGACCGCCGGAAAGGCTAATTCGTCAGGATTCAGGAGCCATTTTGGGTGAGTCGCTGCGTTGTATTGTTTAAAAGTTATTAAACTATGAATCAGAGGTGCTTTTTTTACGCGTGGGCGAGTGTCTCGGTCCCACAGGGTGTTAATGCAGCTATTTTGGATGTTGCAAAGTAGTGGTGGGCGATATCAGTATTTTACCTTATTTTTTTTAGCCATATATTTTAGACAATACCGTTTCAATTGATATGGCTTAATTTTGTGTAAGTGACTCACTTTTGTTCCACTGCCCATGGGCATAACAACCGGTTACTGTTGTGTGTTGTTCCAGACCAGATCTGAACCTTACTGACCACTCTATCATCAAAAGTCTGGATTGGAGAGGCGCCCAGCAGTAACATGATGATAAATGTATGCAGAGACAACCTAATGGATGGTGCCATCCGAACCTTTGCAAGGAGGACTTTTAATCCAGAAGCCAAACTAAGTATTGTATTTATGGATGACTTTAACCAAGCAGAGGGTTCAGTGGACGAAGGGGGCCCTACACGGGAGTTTTTCCGACTGCTTATAATTGCTCTGAAAGACAACAGCCTATTTACAGGGCCACAGAACAATAAGAACCTGTCCCTGGACAGCCATGGTTAGTACCCACACATGGCACTTATCTGACATATTGATTATTCCTTTTGTTCAAATGTTAGATTTGAGAAAGTTGTAAACATCGTTTCCTGAAGATTTTTGCCAACTGTTATCCACTGGAAACTAGAACAATTCAATGTTTTTGCAGCATTACACAAAGGTCTCTACAGAACACATGGAGTGGTGATGGCTGCGGCACTGGTACATGGAGGTGTGTTGCCTTCTTTTTTTCAGAGAGGCTCTACCAAAACCTCTGCTCAACACCTACATTGCCACCCACTCTGGAAGAGGTAGCAGACCAGGATTTGCAGTTGAAACTCCAAAAGGTGTATATTATGTATTTACTGATGGTGTTCTGTTTTTCTTTAGCATTTGTCTATATTAATTTGACTCTGTCATTGTAAATGAGGTTCAGCCCTCGATCTCGACTACAATGGTTAAATGCCTTTATTTTGTTTTTTCTGTTACAAATGGTGAAGTATCTGAAAAGGGCTCATACTAATGACCTGTACATGATGTCCTTAAGACCAGTGAGGCAGTTGATATTGCATCGGCTAGAGATGCTGTTGAGGAAGCTGCCGAGAGCCTGTCCTTATTGGATCACTAAGGCATATCACCACCATGTAGGGACGTGACCAGTTGGTTCAGGCTGCCACAAGTTTCTACGTGGAAGGAAGGACAAAAGACGCCTTGCAACAGTGAGTATTTTGTAGTCCTACAGTTCATCTGTAATGGTTCATACAAATTGTGGTAATGATTTTAAATTCTTAATTTTGTTCATGACAGTGCTACAGCGGTTGGACCAGATTTTACTTATATTTTTTGGAAGATGTTACGGTGAGCTGGAAAATGCATGGTGGCACATACTGTTGTCTTAATATATTGCATTTTACTGTGGGGGACCAAAGGTGTTAACATTGTGTTATGCCTGTCTGTGTTCAAGGATTGCTTAACTGGGTAATAAAGATCAATTGTGTGGCACTGCTGATTTGTTTAACCCATTGCTTGGCTCACATGGGTGTGTTGGGCTAAATGCTTTATTTTACATCACCTTTTCTCTTCTCATTCTCTAAAGGTATTATACTTGTAGAATAGCATACGCCCTTTTAATTGTTGTGAATTAAAGACTTGCTGAAGGACTGAACACACGTGGTCTCCTGGACCTGATGCAAACTCACCCCAGCATCTTCAAGGAGGTGTTTTTTTCATCAGAAAGGCCTCTAAAGGCTACAGACTTGATCTCCCTGTTCCAAGCAAGGCTGTCCCCTCCTGGAAGCAACCGGTGGCGACTAGAAAAGAGAGTGGAAGGCTTCTGGAAAGACCTCCTTCTAGATATTGAAGGTGAATGAATGATTCATTCTTTAATGGTTGTACAGAACATTTAGAGATTTGTTTTATTGGAGCTACTCTGCTTATTTTGCTGACATAGTCCTGCATTATTAGATGTTTATTATTTAATCTTATAATTTTACAGATGGCGCATTTGAGATCACAATGGAACAAATATTGATTTTTGCCTCTGGAGCCGACAGAGTCCCAACTCTTGGTTTTTCACCTCACCCAACACTGACTTTTATTCATGAGGCAGGGCGGACCTACCCTGAAGCCAACACATGCCTTGTAAATTTGAAACTTCCTGTCCATGACACCTATGTAAAGTTCACCAAGTTTATGTGTGAGGGCATCATTCAAGCTCCAACTTTTGGTGTGGCTTAAAGCTTTAGTGCATAACCTTTTGATATTTATCAATATCCGTTATGTTCAAGTTGTTGCCAAATGAGTTGCTACAAAGCTAATTAAGACTATCAGCTCAACACAACTATCTCTGTATTTATCAGTATGATTATGTTCAGAAGATTGTCATCTGGTAACTTTCATGCTTCGAAACTTTAAACATGTTGCATGTCTTCTGTCTGACAATAAATTGAATGTGTATGCTATTACAAGTAAACGTGTGCTGCTTGCTGGAGCTAGGTAAATATAACTGCCTTTGGAATTTCCTATATCTGCCTCCACGTTGTCCACATAAGACCTGTGATGTTAGTGCTCCTTTTGTACCCTAATTTTGTTGAAAAAGGCTTAAGTGAGTTTTTGTTACGTTACATTCAAAGATAACTGGCTATAGTTAGCCTGCACAGTATGCTAGCGGACATCAGCTAGCTAACGTAGCCTAATAATGCAGTACATTACAATGAACCACTATTGTTAGTTACTAATCTAAACTGTATTTGTTTTCCAGGTGGGGATGTGTTAAAAAAAAAACTAAAGTACCTGAATAAACATTCTTTGTTGCAATCAAGTCTGGCCCAGCAGGGGCGGCTCCCAAAGGCTGGGACAGCAATTACCTTTCCTGTGGGAACAATGAGCTGCCTCATGTATGCTAAATGATAGACCTAATCAATTCTTTAGAGTCAGAGGAACAGCGAGAGAAGGTGAGAGACAATAGGGCCGGTCTTGACCTCTTCAGAGACACAGAGTGACCTTGTGTGGACTAACAGTTGGCATGCGCTAGAGCTTTTAATAAATGTATTATTCCAGAGCTATTTGCTAAGAATTTCTCTACTCCAAAAGTAGGAGAAATATTTCAAAATCATGGTCACCTGTGGTGCTACTGCCGTGAGCCTGAAGTAGGAAACATGTTGGTCTGTGTCAGATTTTTGTTAAGTTAAAAAGTTTCACAAAACTTGCCTTCACATTAGAATAATTCCTAAACAATGGATATGTCCTAGCTGCAGAAAAGTGATCAATTCAAAAAAAGAATTATCCATGAGAGCATTAGGAAAAGGAGTTGGCACGCAATATTTATTATGCAAAAATAGACACACTAAATGTACATTTCATGACATGACATGAAACTAACCGCAAAAGAAAAATAGGGGTGGAATGCTATTAAATAAAAAGACTACTGTAATACTTGTTTGTCATTGTCCAATAATCATTATCGCCCAAAAACAAGGAATCCTCCTTGTTTTAGGCATTTACATTCCTTCTAGTTTTGACTTTCAACAACACTCCACGGTATTAAACTATACACATTTGAATACAGTAGGGTTGTTGAACTTAATATTAAATCTTTTTGAGATTACTGAAAGGGTACAAGAGATTCAGAGACATTTGTAAGAGCACAACATAATGAACTATTGCCTAGGTATGTCACATCATTTTCTCTGAATGTCAGTAAAACCTATTGGGATAGTGTTAAAGCAAGCATGTACTGCTGAAACAATGCTAGGGTGGTGAGATAGGGAACTACACAATGAAACACTGTCATTAGTAGTGAATGTTTGTAATCCAGTGAGGATATTAACCATTTTATCATTGTTTTGGAGACTCATCTCATTCAGCGCGGTTCTATTTCCTCTTTTAACAACATATTTTCAGTTCTCTGAGCTTGCCATTCCAACTCAGGAGATTGAAGGTGTAAATTACCATTTTGAATCTTGCATGGTGGAGTTGCTGGATCGTCATTTTCATCGGAAAAAGGCAGAATATTTTTATTTTCAAGTTCTTGGTTAACGGTAGATTCCTTTGAGTTAATATTGACTGGTGCATGCTGGGATTGGCGCTGAGTTGCTGCGCTAGCTTCTTTAACTGTCTATGGTTAGTTGCTGTGCAGAAGCAGGATTTCGCTGGACTAGATGCGAGCGGGATACAAGGAGGACATGGCTCTTTCAACGTTTCTAGTTAACAGTAAATCTACATTTGCAGACTGTACTAGACTTTTCCTTACGGATAATGTTTCAAATGATGTGCTGCGACCAGTACTTGTAAGGTAAGACGGATATTCTACGTTCAACTCGAAATTAATAAACGCGTGTTATTATCAAGCTAATTGCTAAATGTAGCAGGCTGAAGTTAGCATTGATGATGAATTTTGATTTGGTGCACCTTTTATGTTTTATTACACCTTACACCCCGGGAGGTGGCATTCTGCTACTTGCTACACAACCATACTCCGATATTAACAAAGACATGCAATATTTTTAAATAAACTAAACTATAGTGCCATCAAATGATTCCTAACTGAGCCAACACGTTATTAAGAAGATGTCATGCTCCTACATGTTTTATCACAGGGGTTCTCAACCTTTTGCAAGCTGGGCCCCCCCAAAGCTGGTTCATTGCAGTTGGGGCCCTAGTGCCCTACGCCCCACACACCACGAACGATAGATAGATAGATAGATAGATAGATAGATAGATAGATAGATAGATAGATAGGCTATTATTTTTAGGCCCACATTATTATTATTAATTTTATTATCATCAGTAGCGGTAGGTATGCCTATTATCATTACTAGGCTATTTTTATAATTGGCAGTATTACCAGACTTCTAATGTGAGCTTGCAGATATTATTATTATTATTAGTAGTAGTATTATTAGTATTATTATGAGTAGTATTAGGCCTATCATCATTACTAGGCTATTGCTATATATTTATATGAGGTTACATGCTTTATTGTTGTTATTATTATTATTATTATTATCACATTACCATTACTAGGCTATTGCTATAATTGGGAATTGGCACCACACCTCTGATATTAATGTATGCTTTATTATTGTTATTATCACTAGGTCTAATAGTTTAAAGAAGCTTGCAGGTTGGTGATATTAATGTGAGACCTGAGCCTGCTTTGCCTTGCAAAGATCCTCAATTCTTGTCTCAATGTTTGATAAACATAGCCTCAAATCATCCTTGATTTGTGCACGATTACGGTATTTAGTTTTGAGTGCAGTCATTTTTGAGAATCCTGCCTCACACAAATATGTTGACGCGAAAGGAAGGAAAATCTTCCAGGCGACGTCACAGAGTTCAGCGTATTCCTGCATCAATGATGCCCAGAATGACGAAAGAGGGCAGGAGCTAAAGAGTTCCTTCAGTCGACTGTCACTCTTCAGCTCAATAAGCTGTTCCTGCATATCAATTGATAGCTCGTTTGCTGTGCACACAAACGGATCTCGAACCCACGCAAACGATCGATAATCCTCTTTAAAGTACGTCGCAAATTATTTTCTCATTGCTGACAGGTGCTCAGACGCTGACTGAAACTGGGAGGAGAAATCATGTGACGCGCCTGCATCGGTGATAAAGTCTGCAAGGCTGGGGAACATGTCGACGTTCCCTCGACTGATGCAGAGGTCTAGTTTTTGTGTGAAGGCGTGCACTTTGTCCGCAAGGAGCAAAATGTGAGTTTTTGCGGCCTTGCAAAGACAGGTTGAGGCCATTCAAGCGGTCAAATATATCCACCAAATAGGACAGAGATGCAAGCCACATAGTGTCATCAGTGCCGTGCGGTGATGTCAGTAAAAGGCTAGGCACTGAGTTATGAAAGCCAGATTACCGAATTTATTGTTTAGGCTAAAACTCAATCAAAACAGTAGGCTAAACGTTACGCACAAGCGCGGCACACACGCACGGTCGATAGCAAGACATTTCCAATCAATCTATCAATCAAAATCAATCTAAATGTATTTATATAACACTTCACAGCAACCTGCATGGTCCAAAGTGCTTAACAGAATGAGTAAAATTACATCGTCCAATAGAAAGAATGAACATAGAAAACAGTCAAATCAAAAGAAACAAAAGAATGAAGTCGTCACACCGCTGCTACGTATTAAAAGCCAGACTGAACAGATATGTTTTGGGTTTGTACCTAAAAAGAGCGACATCTGTAACAGTGCGAATATCGGGAGGGGGGGTAACTTGTTCCTGAGTCTCGGGGCAGCAACCCAAAAGCCTGATCACCACACCGTTTATACCTGGACATTAGGACCTCTAAAACTCGATGATTTGAAGACCGCAATGATTGTTCCCGCAAAGTTAAGATTTCAGACAAATACTCTGGGTGACATATTCTCTCTCTTCTCTCTCTCTCTCTCTCTCTCTCTCTCTCACACACACACGTTAATGTCCAGCATCAGAATGCAAGTTATGAAACCATCTTTGTTCTAATTATTGCAGAGCGGCCAATTCTGTTTGTCAGTCCCAGTCAGCAACAATGAAAACACACACTGCTCTGAATATGAAGTCAAATGGCTTCACTAAGCCCAGAATAGTTTCTGACTCACCAATCGGTAGATTATTGGTACATAAAATCCATCCGACGCTCTTTCCTCGTGAAGACGGCGATCATTGCGTTGTAAAACTCGTCTTTACGGGCCTTCAGCTTGCATAGTCTCTGACTCTCTGACAGAATGGCGAGGGCTGAAAGACGTGCTGGCCCGGTCCGGTTCCGACTGGATGTTTGGATCCGTTTCAGGGTGGAAAATGTGCGAAGCTGTAGTTGCCGGTATTATATGAGCTGACGGTTTTATATGCGTGGTTAAAGCTGCGGGCAGGTTGTTCAGATCCCAGGACCCCGTAGAGGTCCCGCCGCTGACTGTTCACATCCAGGACCCCGTAGAGGTCCCGCCGCTGACTGTTCACATCCAGGACCCCGTAGAGGTCCCGCCGCTGACTGTTAGCACAGCCACGTATAGCCACATCTTTTCTTCCAAACCAGTCAGTTTGAAACGATCGGACGAGTTTTTGTCCCTTTTGCTGCGGTAGTCCATCTAAGGCTGGCGTAGACCTCCATCTAAGGCTGACGTAGACGACCCTCTTGCTATTAGTTCTTTTTTGAATTAAAATCGAGTTTAGAGGAGTTCCTCACCGCTGTGATGTCGGCGGACACCGCTGCTGTCATTTTGACTTTGAATTTCGCGGGGATTGCGCTTACAACGTAGCTGGTGTAATGACGTCAGCTACGCAAAGGTCCAGTAATATCTCGAGTTTAATTGGTCCATGTTTGTTATGTAACGGAGATGATTACTGGCATAACACATTTACGTGCGGCGGCCATGCGCATACGTGGTTCATTTGCAGCCTGGACGCGGAGGGGTGTGTGTCTTCTCTCTGCTCTGACTGCAGGCTGTGCCTGCTGCGCGAGGCTACTGCTGACTGAGTGCTTTTGGACGGGAGAGGGGCTCACGGCAGCTCCCGTGGTTGAGCACAGTAGGCCTAACTGCAGAGTGATTCGTGCTTTCGAGTCTACAAACACTACAAAAGTCTCCAAAAACACCAGTAAAAGTCGCTAGATTTTTTTTTCCCCTCCCATCCTGTAGTCTACTCGCGCCCCCCCGGGAGAGAGTCCGCGCCCCCCGGGGGCGCGCCCCATCGGTTGAGAACCACTGTTTTATCACAATGTTACTTAATAATGTTGATTAATGTTACTACTATTACCGTTTACTGCTATAATTTTTTATAGCAGTAAAGGTTTTTTAACAGAGTGTCTCTCTCCCGGGCTGTCATCCGTTCTCTCAGCAAATCATAAGGTGGTGCGGAGTCCACTGCTGGCTAATTGGCAAAAGTTAGCTTGCTAATTCCACCCACCCAACGTGGCTTGAGCATACGCTGGTTATGGAAAATTCACCAAACAAGAAGGTCACTCACATGGCGTTAGCAATGTGCTAATCCAAGGTTGTGACAATAAAACATTAAGTTGTTACAATTTTCTACTTTAGAGGCCGCTTGGCTGGCTAGTAAGCTAGCTTTTTTAACATTTAATGCAATGTTTGTCAGAAATGTTCAATTTTGTTGTTTTAATTTCTTAGACTAGAGACCCTTGAAAGGAGCATCAGATGGGCAAGAGGGAGGATTCTCCAGTTGGATGATGCAGATGAACTTCTTCCATTAGTGACCAGTTTTATTGAAGAAGTGCACACAGCTTTGGCAACACAGCAAGGTATTTTCTTTGATTCATACAGTGGACCATCTCTTGTCAGTCAAACTACGTACAATCAATGCAATTCAAAGTGCTCTCCATTGCAAGCCATAATACACACTAAAGCAAAAAGACCGAACGAGACTAAATAAAATAACTCAGCAGGATACTTAAAAAGGAAAAACAAAGGCATTGCAGGGTGATTACAAACATACGTAGCCCCAGAAGGGACATGGCAAGATTTTTCGAGGGTGCTACGTTTGCGTTCCCTTGAAATATGAGTACCATCGCAATACATTGCGTGCCCTTGCAATAAGAATTGTTGCCTCAATCTTTTTCTTCCATTTGGAGTTGTGTCAAATTCCACTTAGCTGCAACAGTAAGGATCAGCTGGATGAATTTGAATTTGAATGGGATTGCTGATATACTGCTCAATAGGCACATGCATATGAGTTCTATAATTCATACCTGTTTCTAAATGAATGAAAAGATAAAGTGCATGTGGCGATGAACCAACACAGAATTATCAAAGAATTTGCAGCTCACCTTTCAAGAGATTTACATTTAAAGTAGGGCTGGGCAATGTATCAATATGTATATCGATATCGTGATGTGAGAGTAGATATTGTATTACATTTTGGATATTGTAATATGGCATAAGTGTGGTCCTTTAGTGTTTTTCCTTTTACTCTTACCAGACTCTTCTAATATTTGCCTTTTTATGTCCACATTACCCTTGAATATTTATCTAAAAAAATTGTCGAGCCCTGACATGCTTTTTTTTATAACTATACATTCAGTGGAATTGATAGACACCGCTCATTTAAGCTGGCTTTGGGTATCAGCAGGTCAAAATAAACAGGAATGAGCAAAAGTCAAATTATGCATAAGGATAAGGTCATTTTGAGCATCAAAAGCAATGGCCATATTTTTGTAATTTAAAATTTAAACAGTAATTTTAGTGTGGTCTCTTTTTGCAAGGTGTAGTTTATTACTGAAACTGTTACTATTATTATTATTATTGCTGTTATCTGTATCAGAAGTTTTGTTTTTCAGTCAATTGAAAGACACTTAAACTGAAATTGACTTCTCTCTGTCTAGGCGGTTCAACTTGTCCTATTTGATGAGGTATGCACGTCTTTCTGATGCAGAACTTGATGAGGTGGTTCGGCAGATAGTCGGAGAAAATGAAGAGATGGGAGCTAATTCTGTTAGGGCCAGATTATCCGCTATGGGTCTTCGTGTGCAGAGAAGGAGAGTAAGAGAGAGTTTGATTCGAGTGAATCCAGCTGGAGCTGCACACAGAGCACTCTCTCACCGCTGGCACAGGAGAACCTACAGTGTTGCAGGTCCCAACTCGCTGTGGCACATAGACGGAAATCCCGAGCTCATCAGGTATGTGCAGGTGAATGAATTCTAGTGAGAATAAAAACTTACTAAATAATTGTCAGTCCTCTACAGTACAAGCTTTTTTCTCACTTTTGTTTGTCCAAATTTTGCATGCATATGTAAAAAGAAAAAAGTGGTCATACCGTTGTGAGCTACTAGTGGATCTGATTAACTTAGAGATCAGAATAAACAAGCACATATCCTGCACTAATGTATGTTGTTAGGAGAAGTTAATTTAAAAAACATTTTGTGTAGTGTGTGTAATAAATGTAGGTGTCTAATTTCCTCAGTTATGTAGCTTGTAATTATGAGAATATGATTGCTGTGTCTGTTTTGTATTACTGATTCATCGACATTACAGTACATAACAAATCGTACTTTAAATACACCCATACATTTTGTACAGGAGCAAGTGTAGAACCCTGAATTTATTATGTAATCTAATGCAGAACACCAATAACCTCCTTTTTGTTTCATTTTAGGTGGAGAATAGTGGTCCATGGTGGAATATGTGGCTTCAGCAGACTGATTGTGTTTTTGCAAGCTTCAGACAATAACAGAAGTAGCACTGTGTTTGATCAGCTTGTTCTAGCCACTGCTAATTATGGGGTACCTTCTAGGATAAGGTGTGACTATGGGGGAGAAAACAACAGTGTTTGCTTCTTCATGAACATTTACCGTGGATCAGAAAGGGGAAGTGCCATACGGGGCAGAAGTGTCCATAACCAGCGGATAGAGAGGCTTTGGGGAGATCTTTGGCGGGGAATGACACATGTGTACCACCAGCTTTTCTCCTTCCTTGAAAGTGAAGGAATCATTAACTGTACAAATGAGCTGCACTTGTGGGCATTGCACTATGTTTACCTGCCACGGATTAACCGGGACCTGGATCTTTTTAGGCAACGATGGAACAACCATGGCTTGGCACTGTTGGCCACCATACACCATATCAGATATTTGTCCGAGGATGTCTTCAAAGGCAAACACAACCACTCACAGCCATGGCAGAGATTTTTGGATCCGACACTGCTCAACAAGGTGCACCTGCCGCACTTCCTGCTCTGAACTGGCAAGAAGTAGTAGCAGTTCCTGCTAACCAGTTCAGTCCAAGCCATGCACAGATGCAACAACTCCAGGATGTGGGTATTCTGGCAGGACCCATTGGTAGTCTAGCCATAGATACACTCCAAAGTGTAATTGACATTTTGGAACAATAATGTTATGTTCAGGTCCCAGCCACAGCTGTTTGTCAGTATTGTTGCCTTGTGATAGAAAGCCATATTGTGCATAGAGGTACTTTACGTGAGTCTTTTCGTATCATGCCACCATCTACTGCTGCCCTACATTTCAGAGAAATATTGTACTTTTTCCCTCAATACATAAATCTGAAAGCTTTAGTTACTTTACACATTAAGATTGTTTTGAACCTTTTCAGTTTTTAAAATGTGTTTATATTTATGCAATAGCTGAACACACTGCCAAACTCACGGCCCTTGCTTCCTGATTTACAGCCCCGCTCTCATAGTTTAAAATAACTCACCGTTGGCTGCTACTGGACAGGCTACATGTAAACCGCTGTGGGCCGCTTGCTTGGTCCTCCGGCAATGTGTGCAGGATTAGCATGGCAGCGTTAGCCTTAATATCTAATGTCACAACTCAAATGTGACATTTAAGGTCCTTAATGCTCTTTTATTTATTTTGTTTTAGTTTAGAAAGGTTCACTCTGTATGTAGATATATTTTAGCCTAATGTTAAAAAGAAAAAAACACTTGAAGGATGATGATAATTTAAGTTGGACATTACTGCTTCTCCTGTTCTTTTTGTTGTTTTATTATTCAGAAACACATTTTGTGTAACGCCACAGACAACTTTATGCACTGGCTTTTGCGTATTAATGGTACGAAATAAAAACATTTGTCATGATGGTATATCTCTGTGGGTGTTGTCAACTTGAAAGTGTGAGATTTATCCTCTGTAATATTGTCCATTTGCTAACATTGTATATTTAGGCAGCTTAATGGTATTGATGTCAGCCATAGCACACGCTATATTTTAGACAAAGCTTTTATTTCTCCAAGTATATACACACTAGCCAATTGCAAATATATAAAGAAAGCTTGTACAGAAAAAAAATATACAACAGCTAAATAACCAGGAACCACTGTACAATATGTGCAAGAAATAAAAAATGCTACACTCAAACAAAAAGGCAGCAGTGGAGCAAAAAGCCGTAATGTTATCTGGATGAAAATAATTTTTAATTGAATAGTAAATTCATTGAATTTAAATAAGTCTGGCTGAAGACATCCAGTGTCAAATGCCTCCACTCTAAGCCCCAAAAAGATGCACTGAAGCTGGCCTAACATCCTCCAGCAACCCCATGCTCCCTCCCAAGGCCCAGTAAGTAGCTCTCAGTCTGGCTGGTAAGCTCCAATGCTCTCAGCCTCATCCATAAGCCCAAAAAAGATGCACTGAAGCTGGGCTAACACCCTCCAGCACCCCCATGCTCCCTCCCAAGGCCCAGTAAGTGGCTCTAAGTCTGGCCTTTGACCTCCAGGGCCATAGGCCTCAATTGTAAGCCCTGGGGCGGCTGTGGCTCAGCGGTAGAGCGGTTGCCTGCCAATTGGAAGGTTGGTGGTTCAATCCCTGGCCCTGCAGTCCCATGTCGAAGTGTCCTTGGGCAAGACACTGAACCTCGAGTTGCCCCCGGTGCTGTGCATCGGAGTGTGAATGTGTGTGAGTGTTTATCTGATGAGCAGGTGGCACCTTGTACGGCAGCCTCGGCCACAGTGTATGAATGTGTGTGAATGGTGAATGTATCCTGTATGATGTAAAAGCGCTTTGAGTAGTCATTAAGACTAGAAAAGCGCTATATAAATACAGCACATTTACATTTACATAATTATGTGCACTGAGGCTGGGTTAACACCCTCCAGCACCCTCATGCTCCCTCAAAAGGGCCAGTAAGTGGCTCTAAGTCTGGCCTTTGACCTCCAGGGCTATAAGCCTCCACTCTAAGGCCCAGTTATGTGCCCTGAGGCTGTGTTAACACCCTCCAGCACCCTCATGCTCCCTCCCAAGGCCAGGTAAGTGGCGCTAAGTCTGGCCTTTGACCTCCAGGGCTATAGGCCTCTACTCTAAGGCCCAGTTATGTGCACTGGTGCTGGGTTAACACCCTCCAGCACCCTCAGGCTCCCTCCCAAGGCCCAGTAAGTGGCTCTAAGTCTGGCTGAGGACCTCCAGGGTCAAAGGCCTCCACTCTAAGCCTCAATAACTTGCACTGAGGCTGGGCTAACATCATCCAGCACCCTCACACTCCCACCCAAAGCCCAGTAAGTGGCTCTAAGTCTGGCTGAGGACCTCCAGGGTCAAAGGCCTCCACTGTAACCCCCAATAACTTGCACTGAGGCTGGGCTAAAACACTCCAGCACTCCCATTCTCCCTCCCAAGGACCAGTAAGTAGTTCTAAGTCTAGCTGAGGACCTCCAGGGTCAAAGGCCTCCAATCTAAGTCTTTTTTTAAAAAGCTAAACCAAAAAAGAAGAAATGAGAAAGAAAAGAAGTGAGAGGATCCTTTGCATGTTGAATGTTGGCAGGCGACCCCTCCCCAGGCTTACAGAAATGGTTTAACCCTACTGCTCAGCAGCCAATGGGAGCTTAGGACGCTCACCCATTCAAAATGGAGAAGTGACCAAATGGCTCAAATTCACAGGAAATTAACACGTAAACAACACGTTGTCTACGCGTTGTCTACGTGTTGTTTACGTGTCGTTTACGCGTAATTTACGTGTCGTTTACGCGTAATTTATGTGTTGTTTACGTGTTAACGTGTGAAAAATTGACGCGTTTACGTGTATTTTGCACGTTGTTTACGTGTTGTTTACGTGTGAGAAATCACGTGTATTTGGACTGGTTGGCTTTCCACAGTGGACAGGGCGTCATGTCCACAGTCCCAGACAGACAGGGGACAGGGCGTCATGTCCACAGTTCCAGACAGACAGGGGACAGGGCGCCATGTCCAAAGTCCCAAACAGACAGGGGACGGGGCGCCATGTCCACAGTCCCAGACAGACAGGGGACGGGGCGCCATGTCCACAGTCCCAGACAGACAGGGGACAGGGCGCCGTGTCCACTGTCCCAGACAGACAGGGGACGGGGCGCCGTGTCCACAGTCCCAGACAGACAGGGGACGGGGCGCCGTGTCCACAGTCCCAGACAGACAGGGGACGGGGCGCCGTGTCCACTGTCCCAGACAGACAGGGGACGGGGCGCCGTGTCCACAGTCCCAGACAGACAGGGGACAGGGCGCCGTGTCCACAGTCCCAGACAGACAGTGGACAGGGCGCCGTGTCCACAGTCCCAGACAGACAGGGGACAGGGGGCCATGTCCACAGTCCCAGACAGAGAGAGTCAGTTAGGGCGCTGCACAGTGGCAGCCCTGCGGTGTCATCACGTTGGTATTTGTTTGTTTCTGTTTTGTTTCTCTTTGACGTCTACCTGAGTGATTGTGACTGTTTTATCACTGCATTGGAGCAGTAATCATGGATCTCGCCCTGTGCTGCAGAATCAGCCTGTTTTTGGTGATTTTAAACAGCTGTTGGAGCTATGGACTCCACCACGATGCTGCTGGCGGCGTTGCTCGTGAGTTTCACTTTAGCAGAGAAACTCTGCTGCTACTGCGGAATCACTTACCAATGGATTTCTCAAATGTTGATGAGTTAATACCTAACTATCTTAAAAAGAACTCTAGCAGAGATTCTGTACGGAAAAAGCGGAAACGTGGATCCAAAGGTGGCATTCGTCACCGGCTGAAGAAGCTGAAGAATAAACTCCCTCTGCCTTCGGTCCTGCTAATCAACGGCCAGTCCCTGAGAGCAGAGACAGACGAGCTGCCAGCCAACGCCCGATACCTGCACAAGTGTCTTAGCGATCACTGAGACTTGGCTGGACAAGAATATTGAGTCCGGTGCAATGGAGCCCACGGGTTTCTCGGCGTTTAGAACCGACCGAGACCCGGACATCACAGCGAAGAGTCGGGGGGGCGGAGTCTGCCTTCTGATCAGAGACGAGTGGTGAGGGAGCAGCTGTGCACCCCTGACATAGAGATGTTGTGTCTTTCTCTCCGACCCTACCATCTCCCGAGGGAGTTTCCTCAAATCTTTTTCACCGTGGTCTATAAACACCCTAAAGCTGATTTTAAAAAGCTACTGAAATTATATTTAATACATCACAGAAACTTGAGTCTCTCTCTCCAGATGCTCCAAAATGTATTCTTGGAGATTTTAACAGGTGCTCCATGAAAAAGTCCCTACGCACCTTTTACCATTTACCAGTATGTTGACTGTCACACAAGGAAGAAACAGACTCTAGATATGTGCTATGGAACTGTTAAGGACTTCCTCCCTGCTTCCTCCACTGGGAGCATCTGACCACAATGTGGTCTATCTCCGTCCTGTCTATAAGAGACTATATGAGAGGGAAAAACCTCAAGTAAGGACTGTTAAGTTGTGGAGTAATGATAGCATTTGGGCCTTGCAAGGATGTTTTGAGTGCACACTATGGGAAGTATTTGATGCTCAGGACATTAATGAACAGGTTGTGGCTGTGTCTGATTATATCTGCTTCTGCGTAGACTCTGTAATACCCACAAAGACATACAAAGTATATTCAAATGATAAGCCCTGGGTATCTGGCAACTTAAAAAAACTCATTAAAAAGAAAAGAAAAAGCTTATCAGGATGAGTCTGCAAGGAGGGACATACAGAGAGAAATAAAAAGGCAAATACAGCTGGATAAGTTCAGCTATAAACAGAAGTTAGAAGGCTCTCTGGTCTCTGGCAATTCCAGACAGGCTTGGAAAGGAATTAAAAACATGACATCCATCCCACACAAGGACAGGGGTAAGCCCTCCTGTACCCTGATTGGTGGTTATGATGGAAAGGAAATGGCAAACCAACTGAATTCATTCTTCTGCCGTTTTGAGAGCAGCATGAGTGCTGAGGCTTTCACCACGACTGCACTTCCCTCCAGCATAAGCATAGAAGAGACAGAAGTACTCCAATTATTTAAAGGCTGTAATATTAGAGAAAGCCCTGGCCCTGACCATATTGGAGGAGATGTTCTTAAGTATTGTGCGGAGAAGCTCACACCTGTATTTACAGGAATTTTTAAGTCCTCTCTCAACTTGAAAAAAGTCCCCACTCTCTGGAAAACTTCCACAATTGTACCAGTGCCAAAAATCCCCAGGCCTAAAGAGCCTAACGACTTCAGGCCCATTGCATTAACTTCACTGGTAATGAAGTGCTTTGAGCGCCTAGTTAAGAGCTACATCATCTCCAGAACGCAGCACCTTCTAGACCCTATGCTATTTGCGTATCAAGCATCCAGGGGAGTTGAAGATGCTGTTGCAACTCTATTGCATCTTTTGCACATTCATTTAGAGATGCCACAATAATTGTTGCTGATTTTTCTTCTGATTTTAATACTATTAAGTCAAGTATTTTAGCGAATATTTTAACAGAGGAGTTTTTACTTGAAGTTGACGTGGTCTCGTGGATTGTTGATTTTCTTAGCTGTAGAGTACAGCGAGTCAGAGTCGGGACGTCACTCTCTGACGATATGACCACCTGCACAGGATCTCCCCAGTGATGTGTTTTATCCTCCCTGTTGTTCATCCTGGACACAAACTCCTGCACCAGCACGTTGTCTAACAGGCACTTTATTACGTATGCAGATGATACCGCCCTGGTTGGTCTCCTAGACGACCAGGAAGAGGAGCATGGACCAGGCCGGGACTTTTTTACTGATTGGTGTGAGAAGTCAAACCTTATCTTACATACCTCTAAAACAAAGGAGATGTTAATCGATTTTAGGACAGCACAGTCCCTTAAACCCACTTTTATACATGGGATTCCCTTAGATACTGTCACCGAGTATAAATACCTCGCCGTGGTGCTCGACCACAAACTTAAATGGGACAGTTGGTCTGACAGATTAAATACTAAGTCCCAACAAAGAGTGTTCTTCTTAAGGAACCTGTTGTATTTAATGTCAGCAGATGTTCTACTGTGCTTTCATTGAAAGTGTTCTTTCCTTTGGCATCATCTGTTGCTATGGCAACGCCACTGAAGCACAAAAAAAGTACATTAGAAAAATAATAATAACTTCCAGCAAACTATCCGGTATTCCATTCCCAAGTATCGAGAGTATCTATAAAAACAGAATACTGAGAAAGGCAAATAGTATTGTGGGCAATCAGAAGCCCCCCCCCCCCCCCGCTGCCCTCAGGACAACAATACTGAGCTCCTTTGTTTAAAAAAAACAGATCCAAGCTCTCCTTTGTTCCACAGGCCATTAAACTCCTTAATAATGAAGGTCCTGTACGATGATAGATATATTTGTGTATTTATTGTAATTTCTCTGAACTCTACCCCCCCCCCCCCCTTTATAGTACTTTGGTCTATGGTATGAGTGGTAATGTACATATGTTGTGTTTTTTTTTCTTCCTGCTTGCCTTATCTATCCTAATGTTTTAATACCATGTGATATGATTTTTTACTGCAACATAATTTCCCCATGGGGACAATAATCATGAACGAACGAACAAAGACAGTGGACAGGGCGCCATGTCCAACGATGGACATAAAGACACATATTCTCATGGTTTATTATGGGGGACAGAATTATGTTGTTCAACTTAATATTTTAAATATCTCATTTGCAGTGTTGGGAAAGGTTCTTTAAAAAGTAATTAGTTACAGTTACTTTCACAGTTAGCTACTCAGTTACAAATTATAAAAGTAACTAGTTACTTCAGACAGTATCTAATGATGTGATCTATACTAATACTAATATAGGTTAGATATTATGTCTAGTAGATCTATAATAACATAGATTAGTTATTATGTCTAGTAGATCTATAATAACATAGATTAGATATTATGTCTAGTGGATCTTAATAACATATATTAGTTATTATGTCTAGTGGATCTATAATAACATAGATTAGATATTATGTCTAGTAGATCTATAATAAAATAGATTAGATATTATGTCTAGTAGATCAATAATAACATAGATTAGATATTATGTCTAGTGGATCTTAATAACATAGATTAGATATTATGTCTAGTAGATCTATAATAACATAGATTAGATATTATGTCTAGTAGATCTATAATGAAATAGATTGGAGAGGAAACAGTCAGGACTTCATTGAGTGATTAGTGGTCCCTCGGGGGGGTGGGGGGGGGGGCAACATGCAGGTTGGCTGATGCAGAGTGGAGTGGGCGGGTTGGGGTCTAGGGTTTGACCATGTCCTGGATCCAGTCCTGGCCCTGTATGCCAGTACTAGTGTGTTGAAGCGGATGGGCAGTGACTGGTAACCAGTGAATCCAGTGGCAGAGCGGCGTAGTGGGGGACAACTCGGGGACGAAGAAGACAAGTCCACTCAGACTGTTGGGGACACGTTAGCCATCTGGATCAGATCTCATGGTGCGAGGGAAGGCTAAACATGAGGACCAGATTCATCCCAAATGCCCTTCTCCCACTGGGAATACCAGGGGAATGGGTGGGGTGTATGGATGAGCCCTCGTTGCTATGGAGGGGGAGTCCCAGGTACCCAGCAGGCCCAGTTCCACTGAAGATCTGGGTTCAGGACCTTTTAAAATGGAGCTACAGACCAGCAACCTTTTTAGTATTTGACTAGATTTGGTGGTCCTGAGTCCATGCCAAGGATCCTAAAATGAGATGATATTTGGGAAGAATGTTCCCAGCGGGGTCAGGAAACTTGGGAAGACCTAACTTCCCGAGTAGTTGCCAGCGACCGTGGTTTATTACATTTCTTTTGGAACGCAGCGCAGTGCTTCAACCTCCATTTATATTTCTTTATCTTCATGCAGGAGGCAACAACTTTTAACTTCTTCCATTCATTATAACCAGAATACAAGGGATTCAACAAGCCTTTATTTAGGGAATCAGAGGAAACATCATCTCATCTTCACAATAATGATATAATAATATATATGAACCTTTTTAAAGCAGACATCAGATTAAGAGATTAAAAGCTCAATGAGCCGACAGAAAGCCTCCAGTCATCTCTTCATTTCTTTATTTATGGATTTAAAACAGGACGCAGACATCTTCTCTAAAACAAAGCTTTACACTCAGTGGCACGGGGGGGGGGGGGGACGGGACATCGGACATGAGCACTTAAAAAAATGAAAATCTCTGCGTTGCGAACAGGACGACCACCCGTCCCGCGTAGCGCACGGCGTTTGACGCCCGATTCATACGTCCCGCAAATTAAGACCGTGTCCCGCTTAATCAAAAAAAAAGTTGGCCGCTCTATATCTTACTGCTGAAAAGGTTTGAGTCCTAAAGGTGTCCCCAAAGTCCTAAAGGTGTCCTCAAAGTCCTAAAGGTGTCGCCGAAGTCCCAAATATAATTAATAATTAATGTTATATTATACGGGGGATCCACTGATTAATACTCTAATTAATAGAATAGAAAGTCTTTATTGTCGTTATACACGGTGCAGGACCTGGGCAACGAGACTGAAGCAAAACCTTTACAGTGTCAACACAACATTTAAAATATAAGATATAAAATATAAGATATAAAATGTGAGGGGGGGGGGGGGTGGAGAACAGTCCTGAGAGCAACTATATACATATATAAAGGAGGTAAATCTTAAAAGTGGTGCTTCCGTCCTAAATCTGCTTTTAAATGAAAGGGTAACACTTTATTATAACCATCATTTATAAATGGTCCATTGATAATTCATCTTTAGTTAATTGTTATTAACCGTTAACAAGCCATTAAATTATAATGAGGAAGATTAATTAACTATCAATATGGTGTTATTATAAAGTGTTACCGTTTTAAAAATGTTCTAATGAATAATTAGATATATAGAATATAATTCTCTCTTTCACTTTATGTAGTTATAATAAAATATAACTGTTAATTTGCTCGAATGGGGGTCTCGTCCTCCACAGGACACAGAGATACTGAGGAATCTAACGCTAACCCAAACCCAGGATAGAGAGGTTCAGTGAATGAGGTTTTGAAGGTGTGGAGGTGGATCCGTTTGTCAGAAGAGACTCTGTAGAAGGACAGAGAGCCAGCAGGACAGTCCACATACACTGCTACTCTGTTATAGACAGAGGAGAATGAGGACTCAGGGGGGACTGTTTCTCTCTTATTGTGCCAGACAGAGTAACGATTAAAATAGCAGCGCAGACTCCAGGACTGATCATTACGTCCAAACCAACAGTCATCTCTGTCTCCTCTCCTCCTGATTCCTCTGTAACTCACTGATATATCAACCACTCCGCTCCTCTGGACCTCCCAGTAACAGCGACGAGTTAGACCATCTCTACACAGCAGCTGAGACCAGGTCTCAAACCTCTCTGAATGATCAGGATATGGCTGATCCTCCCTCACATTTGTCACCGTCCTGTTGTCTTCAGACAGTCTGAGTTTCCTGTTCACCGTATTTGTGTCCAGGGAGAGTTCACAAGAATCTGACGGAGACAACGAGACACAACACAGCATCAGTTCATCATCTTGATGGTTATTGTTACTTTATTAAAAGACTGACTCTTCATTAGAATCGGATCTTCTTTCAAACTGAAAATGCAGGTACACACACACACACACACACATCTACACACCTGCTCATCAGATTCACACACACACACACACACACACACACACACACACTCTGCTCATCAACTCAGGGTTCAGTTTCTTGCCTAAGGACCTTTCGACATGGGCGGGGATTAAACCACCAACCTTCAGATTGGAAGGCAACTGCTCTACACTGAGCCATAGCCATCCCGTCAGTAAGAGCAATAAGTTAAAGTCCAATAAGTCCTTAATCAAACCATAACAATGGATTATTATTTTGTCTTAAACCTACCAGCCATGTTCACATTAGACCAACGTTTTCAGCATCCTGAACCTTTCTGGTTACTAGGAACACTCAGCCCAGTTTTTGTTTTTGAAGAACTATACAAAAACAATTGTTTTTCAACTTTCTCTGTCTCCCGCAACTTCATTACAACAACAACACAAAAAGCATCACAACTTTTATTGCAATTTGTACAAAAGCTCCTGCAACATCAGACATTTTGGGACGCAACTATCTAAAAACAATCAGCTAAATCCTGGAGGGACTGCTTAGTGGTGGGGGCTAAATGAGATGGGGGATTTTGGAATATGTGGTCACTGAATGCATTTTGTGTAAAGACAATGAAAATGATTCCCAGTTTGGTCCCCACAGACTTCTGTTAGGCTAACTGTGTGAAGAGTTTTAACAAAGTGACTTTAACAACACTAATACAATACTAACACAATACCAATCCTACTTGAACATGTGCTCCTTGTTTTCATGAATCAAAGTGAACACACACTCACACTTCCTCAGACCAGGTTTCAGCCATTGCTCTCCACCAGGTTCCAGCCTGGAGGAGGAAACAAAGTCAGAATGAACCCTCAGAAGCTTCCTCATAAACCATGTGCAAAATGTATAACACATTACAGGTAACTGGTGAATATCAACATGATCAGCAGTGCTGCTGGTACACGCTGTGAACCAATAGTCCTCAGCTTGGCAGTGTGACAGAGAAACAGTGTGTGAGAATTTGTTGTCTGTTCATGCCTGAGAGTGTCCAGTCTCCAGTGTGGATCCTCCAGTCTAGCAGACAGAAGCTTCACTCCTGAGTTTCCTGGATGATTGTAGGTCAGGTCCAGCACTCTCAGATGGGAGGGGTTGGAGGCCAGAGAAGTACAGCCTTTCTCTGTGATCAGACAGCCTGACAGACTGAACACACACACACACACACAAATTATATATTTAATTTAATTTATTGTTGTCTTATTCTGCAGCAACCCAAATTCAGCACATTTGGGAGAGTAAAGAGCCAAATAGAGCGACAGAATCTGTGAAAATATTATTTAGCTGCGGCTCGGAGACTCTCTAAAACTGTATTGTACCTGTTTTGTGTAATGACAATAAAGTTGAATCTTAATCTTAAATATTATAAATTGGCATAGCCCTAAAACTTTCTTTATCAATGCTGGCAGACAGCAGACATTTGACGTGACCAAATCACAGAGTATCATACAGACTTCTGAGGTTAAACAAAGGGCTAAGTCTCCACGAACCCTTTAGTAACATATCAGGCTCTTTAGCTGTAAGATGTTGAACTTTCTTTACAAACTCGTGTCTTCTTGCTGTTGGGCATGCAGTGACCAGTGAGTTTAACAGAGCTTGTTGGAAGGAGTTTTTCCTCGCCACTGTTGCACTAAATGCTTGCTCTTTGGGGGAATTACTGGAAGTTTGGGGTTTTTGTCAATTATAAACTGTGGTCTAGACTTACTGTACCTGATAAGTCTTGTTATAATTTGATACTATAAGAGGCTGAATCTAAAGAGTTGTGGGTCGTAAATACAAGACAATTAGCTGAAAGACGTTGGGTATATTTTTTATAGACATTAACTTGTATATCAAACAATAAGGGTATCACGTCCAGTCGGCTTGTCAAGCAGCCACCCAAGCCCACAGGAACAGCACCATGTCTTGATGCCACCATGGGCTTAGTGGCCAATGGTAGAACTGCACCGCTCTGAACCAGAAAGACTTCCCAGAGACTTTACATGGCTAAAGAAATATGCTGCTATATCTTCATTGGATAATCACTTAAAGGGTCCTTGTTTAAAACGTCGTGTTTTTAACATTTTTACCATTCACTAGTCGGTCCCTCCAGGATTTTGCAGCCTTTTTTTTAGATTGTTGCGGCCCAAAATGCCTGATTTTGTGGTATCTTTTGTAAAGAATTCCAATGAAAGTTGTGATGTCTTTTGTTTGTTTGTTGCAATGAAGTTGTGGGAGACAGAGAAAGTTGTAAAAGCAGACCCATTCACAGAACTTGTTAACCATTGCACATCAGCCTAGCAGGTAGTGGTGTTTCCTTCTG
>CM057238.1:33935191-33980655 GCA_029931835.1 Etheostoma nigrum
ATGGTTCTCTAGTGGAGCAGATCCAACAGGCCCTGAGTTCAGGAAGTCTCTCCACAAATGAACTGTCTCATGCTCAGTGGTCAGCTCTGGTCTTCATCTTACTGTCATCAGAAGACGATCTGGACGTGTTTGACCTGAAGAAATACTCTGCTTCAGAGGAGGCTCTTCTGAGGCTGCTGCCAGTGGTCAAAGCCTCCAAAAAAGCTCTGTAAGTATCAGATAACTGCAGATACTAACTGTATGCGATGTGTAGGTTTGTTCTCAACTAATGAATGTTTAACCCTTGTGTTGTGGTCAAAATCTTGGTCAAAACCTGACAAGTTTAACATTTTCTCATTTTCTCTATTTAAGTTTTCACTACCACCACCTTACGAGTTTTACTACTTTTTGGAATTCATGTTCAATAACCCTCATTTATATAGAATTATACCTAATATCTGAGTTAAAATTACAGAAATTATGATTTATTTTGACTAATAGTTAAGATCCGAGGAATGAAAGTGATCAGTTTCATTTGAAACAAAAGAGTGTTGTAAGGAATCCAGTCCATTTTTTTGTGGTAATTTTGTTAAAAAGAAACTCACATTTCAGATATAGACATTTTTTAAAGGAGGACAACAGGAGGGTTAAGTCAACTGATAATCTTAAAAAACAGTCAACACATTTATTAATTGATGCAACTAGTTTTTTCAGTTCAATTGTATCTCCCCTGATTACTGCAGCCAAATTAACAAAAGATCTTGCATTTTGTAGTTCATTTAAGGCTTTAATTCATTTGTGTGAATGATTGGGATCCAACTTTTTTCTATTCCATCAATAGCGGTCTGATTCCAGTAATATACACAATATTAAAGCTGCAGTCAGAGTTGGCCGGGCCCTCGCACCTCCTTGCATGTCGGGGTTACTTGCACGGCTCTCGGACACTACAAATCATCACCAATGAAACTATAACTATCTGCTGAGTTCAATGATACCTCACTCAATAGTCTATTGGCTAAAACATAGAGGGCGGGCCAAATATCTCATCCAAAGACTTTATGTCATAGAGTTCTTTAGCTGTGAAAGGGGGTGTGGCTAAAGCATAGATGTCCTCAGGTCTGGACTCTTGTTGATTGTGGGACATTTCAAGCAGAATGGACAAGTTACAACAACTTCTTCGTTGATTGATAAATGCTCAAAATTGCCGCCACGCCACATTGTTTTACTGTATTTGTATGTCTTTTCATCGTTGAGGTCTTTAGATGACACAGACCAAATTTGAATTTGATTGGATGAAATCTGAGTAGTTCGTTAAAGTATAGCACCTATAGTTTTAGGCCAACTTTAGCGCTAGCGAGCCATTTTTGTGCGCCTATTATTCCCTTAAAATACGGACATTTTCACCAGGCTCAAGACCCTCAAAAAGGCCATTCATTTGCAGGGATAAAGAATAATAATTCCTTCAGTGTCAATAGGGCCTTCGCCGCTGTCGGCCCTTGGGTCCTAAAGGCCGTTTTACAGTCGACGCATCCGAGCTTGCGGGAGTATAAAAAGTTACAGCGCTCCCATGATGTCAGACTGGCGCTCATCTGGTCAGCTGAGGCTAGTATACCTCACGTTTAGTAATTCCTTCAGTTTTAATGTTTGCACTCAGGCCCTAATAAGACAAAACATGTTTGAATCATTACCCCAGTAAGGACAACCTTAGAAATGTGATGGTTTACATTATCTGTGACAGAAACAATATACAGTGGGTACGGAAAGTATTCAGACCCCTTTAAATTTTTCACTCTTTGTTTCATTGCAGGCATTTTCCAAAAATCAAAAAAGTTCATTTTATTTCTCAGTAATGTACACTCAGCACCCCATCTTGGACAGAAAAAAACAGAAATGTAGAAATTTTTGCAAATTTATTAAAAAACAAAAACTGAAATATCACATGGTCATAAGTATTCAGACCCTTTGTTCAGTATTTAGTAGAAGCACCCTTTTGATCTAATACAGCCATGAGTCGTTTTGGGAAAGATGCAACAAGTTTTTCACATCTGGATTTGGGTATCCTCTGCCATTCCTCCTTGCAGATCCTCTCCAGTTCTGTCAGGTTGGATGGTAAACGTTGGTGGACAGTCATTTTCAGGTCTCTCCAGAGATGCTCAATTGGGTTTAAGTCAGGGCTCTGGCTGGGCCATTCAAGAACAGCCACGGAGTTGTTGTGAAGCCACTCCTTCGTTATTTTAGCGGTGTGCTTAGGGTCATTGTCTTGTTGGAAGGTAAACCTTCGGCCCAGTCTGAGGTCCAGAGCACTCTGGAAAAGGTTTTCGTCCAGGATATCCCTGTACTTGGCCGCATTCATCTTTCCCTCGATTGCAACCAGTCGTCCTGTCCCTGCAGCTGAAAAACACCCCCACAGCATGATGCTGCCACCACCATGCTTCACTGTTGGGACTGTATTGGACAGGTGATGAGCAGTGCCTGGTTTTCTCCACACATACCGCTTAGAATTAAGGCCAAAAAGTTCTATCTTGGTCTCATCAGACCAGAGGATTTTATTTATCACCATCTTGGAGTCCTTCAGGTGTTTTTTAGCAAACTCCATGCGGGCTTTCATGTGTCTTGCACTGAGGAGAGGCTTCCTTCGGGCCACTCTGCCATAAAGCCCCGACTGGTGGATTGCTGCAGTGATGGTTGACTTACTACAACTTTCTCCCATCTCCCGACTGCATCTCTGGAGCTTAGCCACAGTGACCATTGGGTTCTTCTTTACCTCTCTCACCAAGGCTCTTCTCCCCCGATAGCTCAGTTTGGCCGGACGGCCAGCTCTAGGAAGGGTTCTGGTCGTCCCAAACGTCTTCCATTTGAGGATTATGGAGGCCACTGTGCTCTTAGGAACCTTAAGTGCAGCAGAAATTTTTTTGTAACCTTGACCAGATCTGTGCCTTGCCACAATTCTGTCTCTGAGCTCCTCAGGCAGTTCCTTTGACCTCATGATTGTCATTTGCTCTGACATGCACTGTGAGCTGTAAGGTCTTATATAGACAGGTGTGTGGCTTTCCTAATCAAGTCCAATCAGTATAATCAAACACAGCTGGACTCCAATGAAGGTGTAGAACCATCTCAAGGATGATCAGAAGAAATAGACAGCACCTGAGTTACATATGAGGGTCACGGCAAAGGGTCTGAATACTTATGACCATGTGATATTTCAGTTTTTGTTTTTTAATAAATTTGCAAAAATTTCTACATTTCTGTTTTTTTCTGTCCAAGATGGGGTGCTGGGTGTACATTACTGAGAAATAAAATGAACTTTTTTGATTTTTGGAAAATGGCTGCAATGAAACAAAGAGTGAAAAATTTAAAGGGGTCTGAATACTTTCCGTACCCACTGTAAGTGTTTGTCTTTATTCCAAACTCTTCTTCAGGATGAGTGGCTGTAACCTGTCAGAGAGAAGCTGCGAAGATCTGTCCTCAGTTCTCAGCTCTGAGTCCTCTTGTCTGAGAGAGCTGGACCTGAGTAACAACAACCTGCAGGATTCAGGAGTGAAGCTGCTCTCTGTTGGACTGAAGAGTCCACACTGTAAACTGGAGACACTCAGGTAAAGAATAAAAAAAACCTGTAAAAGATTAATCAGATCTGTTACATGTCAGTTGTCTTCAGTGAGTTCAACATTTCTCTTTCATTAAAGTAGTGCATACCTAAATATAAGGGTAAGCTATATTAAATATACATAGAAATGTTTTCACATATCTTCTGTACATATTTTTAGGCTGAGTGGCTGTAACCAGTCAGAGAGAAGCTGTGAAGCTCTGTCCTCAGTTCTCAGCTCTGAGTCCTCTTGTCTGAGAGAGCTGGACCTGAGTAACAACTACCTGCAGGATTCAGGAGTGAAGCTGCTCTCTGTTGGACTGAAGAGTCCACACTGTAAACTGGAGACACTCAGGTAAAGAATAATAAACCTGTAAAAGATTAATCAGATCTGTCACAAGTCAGTTGTTTTCAGTGAGTTCAACATTTCTCTTTCATTAAAGTAGTGCATACCTAAATATAAGGGTAAGCTATATTAAATATACATAGACATGTTTTCACATATCTTCTGTACATATTTTTAGGCTGAGTGGGTGTAGCCTGTCAGAGAGAAGCTGTGAAGCTCTGTCCTCAGTTCTCAGCTCTGAGTCGTCTTGTCTGAGAGAGCTGGACCTGACTAACCACAACCTGCAGGATTCAGGAGTGAAGCTGCTCTCTGTTGGACTGAAGAGTCCACACTGTAAACTGGAGACACTCAGGTAAAGAATAAAAAAAACCTGTAAAAGATTAATCAGATCTGTTACATGTCAGTTGTCTTCAGTGAGTTCAACATTTCTCTTTAATTAAAGTAGTGCATACCTAATTATAAGAGTAAGCTATTTTAAATATACATAGAAATGTTTTCACATATCTTCTGTACATATTTTTAGGCTGAGTGGGTGTAACCAGTCAGAGAGAAGCTGTGTAGATCTGTCCTCAGTTCTCAGCTCTGAGTCCTCTAGTCTGAGAGAGCTGGACCTGACTAACAACAACCTGCAGGATTCAGGAGTGAAGCTGCTCTCTGTTGGACTGAAGAGTCCACACTGTAAACTGGAGACACTCAGGTAAGGATTAATAAATCTGTTAAAGATTAGTCATATCTGTCACTTATCAGTTTTCTTCAGTCAGTTACACATTTCTCTTTAATTAAAGTAGTGCATACCTAAATATAACGGTAAGTTATTAAATATACATAGAAATGTTTTCACATATATGTTCTGCACATATTTTTAGGCTGAGTGGCTGTAACCTGTCAGGGAGAAGCTGTGAAGATCTGTCCTCAGTTCTCAGCTCAGAGTCCTCTAGTCTGAGAGAGCTGGACCTGAGTAACAACAACCTGCAGGATTCAGGAGTGAAGCTGCTCTCTGTTGGACTGGAGAGTCCACACTGTAAACTGGAGACACTTAGGTAAGGATTAATAAATCTGTTAAAGATTAGTCATATCTGTCACCTATCAGTTTTCTTCAGTCAGTTACACATTTCTCTTTCATTAAAGTAGTGCATACCTAAATATAACGGTAAGTTATTAAATATACATAGACATGTTTTCACATATATGTTCTGCACATATTTTAGGCTGAGTGGCTGTGACCTGTCAGAGAGAAGCTGTGAAGATCTGTCCTCAGTTCTCAGCTCTGAGTCCTCTAGTCTGAGAGAGTTGGACCTGAGTAATAACGACCTGCAGGATTCAGGAGTGAAGCTGCTCTCTGTTGGACTGAAGAGTCCACAATGTAAACTGGAGACTATCAGGTAAGGAATAATAAATCTGTTAAAGATTAGTCATGTCTCTCACATATCAGTTTTCTTTACTCAGTTAAACATTTCTCTTTAATGAAAGTAGTCCATACCTAAATATAAGGGTAAGCTATATAAAATATACTTATAAATGTTTTCACATATGTTCTGCACATATTTTTAGGCTCCGTGACTATAATCTCACAGAGAGAAGCTGTGAAGCTCTGTCCTCAGTTCTCAGCTCTGAGTCTTCTAGTCTGAGAGAGCTGGACCTGAGTAACAACAACCTGCAGGATTCAGGAGTGAAGCTGCTCTCTGTTGGACTGGGGAGTCCACACTGTAAACTTGAGAAACTCAGGTAAGGAATAATAAACCTGTAAAAGATTGATCAGATCTGTCACATGTCAGTTGTCTTCAGTCAGTTAAACATTTCTCTTTTATTAAAGTAGTGCATACCTAAATGTAAGGTTAAGCTATATTTATTATACATAGAAATGTTTTCACATATGTTCTGCATGTATTTTTAGGCTGAGTGGCTGTGACCTGTCAGAGAGAAGCTGTGAAGATCTGTCCTCAGTTCTCAGCTCTGAGTCCTCTAGTCTGAGAGAGCTGGACCTGAGTAATAACGACCTGCAGAATTCAGGAGTGAAGCTGCTCTCTGTTGGACTGGAGATTCCACACTGTAAACTGGAGACTCTCAGGTCAGGATTCAGCAATTGTTAAACTAGAAACATTTAAATGTTGCTTGATAGGGGTGTCACCTTTCTCCAAACCCTCGATTACATTAATAATTTTAAGGTCACGATTTGATTCTAAATTTTTTAAATCACAGGTTGCTAAACA
The DNA here is from genome assembly GCA_029931835.1 of Etheostoma nigrum. Classification (NCBI taxonomy): domain Eukaryota; kingdom Metazoa; phylum Chordata; class Actinopteri; order Perciformes; family Percidae; genus Etheostoma; species Etheostoma nigrum. Next base: position 33,941,310 of record CM057238.1, read on the forward strand.
ATTTTTAGACTACACTTTTATGCAATATATCTTACCTTTGATCGCAATATACCATTACATTTTCAAATTTAAAACATTTATTAACAACATAATGTAACTATAATTTCTATTTTCAGTCAATTGGAAACTTGGCAATTTGTCAAAAAAGTAATAAAAAAAAAATGACAGAAAATGGCGAAGCAGACGCTTGCTGCACAGCTGTCTTAGCAGCTGAGCAGACAGAGAGCAGAGAGCGTGAATCTGCATTCCACTAACTTGTTGCTCTCTCTAACATATATCCAATATAAGATGCTCTTTTAGGCTATAAAATGTGCATGCAGGCTGAAATTCAACCGTGTGGTTTTGTCGGGATTAAGCTATATGCAGAAGGAAACACCACAACCTGCTAGGCTAATGTGCAATGGTAAACAAGTTCTGTGAATGGGTCTGATGCTACTAGTCAGTCCATCCAGGATTTTTGCGATATCGCAAACGCGCCAATTCACGCAAATAAATTATAATTTTATGTCTTAAATCCACCAGCCATTTTCATATTACATCTACATTTGCAGAACCCTGAGCCTTTTTCAGCCTATATTATGTTTCCTTTTTATTTTTAAAAAAATATGCAAAATAATAATCACAACTTTTTTTTTTTTTTTTTACAACTTTCTCTGTCTCCCACAACTTCATTGCAACAAACAAACAAAAGACATCACAACTTTTATTGGAATTCTTTACAAAAGATACCACAAAATCAGGCATTTTGGGCCACAACAATCTAAAAAAAAGGCTGCAAAATCCTGGAGGGACCGACTAGTGAATGGTAAAAATGTTAAAAACACGACGTTTTAAACAAGGACCCTTTAAGTGATTATCCAATGAAGATATAGCAGCATATTTCTTTAGCCATGTAAAGTCTCTGGGAAAAGTCTTTCTGGTTCAGAGCGGTGCAGTTCCGCCATTGGCCACTAAGCCCATGGTGGCATTAAGACATGGTGCTGTTCCTGGGGGCTTGGGTGGCTGCTTGACAAGCCGACTGGACGTGACACCCTTATTGTTTGATATACAAGTTAATGTCTATAAAAAATATACCCAACGTCTTTCAGCTAATTGTCTTGTATTTACGACCCACAACTCTTTAGATTCAGTCTCTTATAGTATCAAATTATAACAAGACTTATCAGGTACAGTAAGTCTAGACCACAGTTTATAATTGACAAAAACCCCAAACTTCCAGTAATTCCCCCAAAGAGCAAGCATTTAGTGCAACAGTGGCGAGGAAAAACTCCTTCCAACAAGCTCTGTTAAACTCACTGTTCACTGCATGCCCAACAGCAAGAAGACAGTTAGACACGAGCTTGTAAAGAAAGTTCAACGTCTTGCAGCTAAAGAGCCTGGTATGTTACTAAAGGGTTCGTGTAGACTTAGCCCTTTGTTTAACCTCATAAGTCTGTATGATACTCTGTGATTTGGTCACGTCAAATGTCTGCTGTCTGCAAGCATTGATAAACAAAGTTTTAGGGCTATGCCAATTTATAATATTTAAGATTAAGATTCAACTTTATTGTCATTACAAATGTACAGGTACAATGCAACAAAATACAGTTTTAGAGAGTCTCCGAGCCGCAGCTAAATAATATGTGCACAGATTCTGTCGCTCTATTTGGCTCTTTACTCTCCCAAATGTGCTGAATTTGGGTTGCTGCAGAATAAGACAACAATAAATTAAATTAAATATATAATTTGTGTGTGTGTGTGTGTGTGTGTTCAGTCTGTCAGGCTGTCTGATCACAGAGAAAGGCTGTACTTCTCTGGCCTCCAACCCCTCCCATCTGAGAGTGCTGGACCTGACCTACAATCATCCAGGAAACTCAGGAGTGAAGCTTCTGTCTGCTAGACTGGAGGATCCACACTGGAGACTGGACACTCTCAGGCATGAACAGACAACAAATTCTCACACACTGTTTCTCTGTCACACTGCCAAGCTGAGGACTATTTGTTCACAGTGTGTACCAGCAGCACTGCTGATCATGTTGATATTCACCAGTTACCTGTAATGTGTTATACATTTTGCAGATGGTTTCTGAGGAAGCTTCTGAGGGTTCATTCTGACTTTGTTTCCTCCTCCAGGCTGGAACCTGGTGGAGAGCAGTGGCTGAAACCTGGTTTGAGGAAGTGTGAGTGTTTCTTCACTTTGATTCATGAAAACAAGGATCACATGTTCAAGTAGGATTGGTATTGTGTTAGTATTGTATTAGTGTTGTTAAAGTCACTTTGTTAAAACTCTTCACACAGTTAGCCTAACAGAAGTCTGTGGGGACCAAACTGGGAATCATTTTCATTGTCTTTACACAAAATGCATTCAGTGACCACATATTCCAAAATCCCCCATCTCATTTAGCCCCCACCACTAAGCAGTCCCTCCAGGATTTAGCTGATTGTTTTTTAGATAGTTGCAGCCCAAAATGTCTGATGTTGCAGGAGCTTTTGTACAAATTGCAATAAAAGTTGTGATGCTTTTTGTGTTGTTGTTGTAATGAAGTTGCGGGAGAAAGAGAAAGTTGAAAAACAATTATTTTTGTATAGTTCTTCAAAAATAAAAACTGGGTTGAGTGTTCCTAGTAACCAGAAAGGCTCAGGATGCTGAAAACGTTGGTCTAATGTGAACATGGCTGGTAGGTTTAAGACAAAATAATAATCCATTGTCATGGTTTGATTAAGGACTTATTGGACTTTAACTTATTGCTCTTACTGACGGGATGGCTGTGGCTCAGTGTAGAGCGGTTGCCTTCCAATCTGAAGGTTGGTGGTTTGATCCCCGGCAATGTCGAAAGGTCCTTAGGCAAGAAACTGAACCCTGAGTTGATGAGCAGATGTGTGTGTGTGTGGGTGCGTGTGAATCTGTTGAGCAGATGTGTGTGTGTGTGTGTGTGTGTGTGTGAATCTGATGAGCAGGTGTGTAGATGTGTGTGTGTGTGTGTGTGTGTGTACCTGCATTCTCAGTTTGAAAGAAAATCCGAAAAGTCATTGTGAAGTTTTGATCTAATTAAGAGTCAGTCTTTTAATAAAGTAACAATAACCATCAAGATGATGAACTGATGCTGTGTTGTGTCTCGTTGTCTCCGTCAGATTCCTGTGAACTCTCCCTGGACACAAACACGATGAACAGGAGACTCAGACTGTCTGAAGATAACAGGACGGTGACAAGTGTGAGGGAGGATCAGTCATATCCTGATCATCCAGAGAGGTTTGAGACCTGGTCTCAGCTGCTGTGTAGAGATGGTCTAACTGGTCTCTGTTACTGGGAGGTCCAGAGGAGCGGAGTGGTTGATATATCAGTGAGTTATAGAGGAATCAGGAGGAGAGGAGACAGAGATGACTGTTGGTTTGGACATAATGATCAGTCCTGGAGTCTGCGCTGCTATTATAATCGTTACTCTGTCTGGCACAATAACAGAGAAACAGTCCTCCCTGAGTCCTCATTCTCCTCTGTCTCTAACAGAGTAGCAGTGTATGTGGACTGTCCTGCTGGCTCTCTGTCCTTCTACACAGTCTCTTCTGACAAACGGATCCACCTCCACACCTTCAACACCTCATTCACTGAACCTCTCTATCCTGGGTTTGGGTTAGGGTTAGATTCCTCAGTGTCTCTGTGTCCTCTGTAGTGTCTAGGGTCTAGGATCTAGGGTCTAGGGTCTAGGGTCTAGGGTTAGGATTATAACTACATAAAGTGAAAGAGAGAATTATATTCTATATCTCTAATTATTCATTAGAACATTTGTAAAACGGTAACACTTTATAATAACACCATATTGATAGTTAATTAATCTTCTTCATTATAATTTAATGGCTCGTTAACAGTTAATAACAATTAACTAAAGATGAATTATCAATGGACCATTTATAAATGATGGTTATAATAAAGTGTTACCCTTTCATTTAAAAGCAGATTTAGGACGGAAGCACCACTTTTAAGATTTACCTCCTTTATATATGTATATAGTTGTTCTCAGGACTGGGCCCCCCCCCCCCCCTCACATTTTATATCTTATATCTTATATTTTAAATGTTGTGTTGACACTGTAAAGGTTTTGCTTAAGTCTCGTTGCCCAGGTCCTGCACCGTGTATAACTTCCTATTCTATTAATTACTGTATTAATCAGTGGATCCCCCGTATAATATAACATTAATTACTAATTATATTTGGGACTTTGGGGACACCTTTAGGACTTTGAGGACACCTTTAGGACTTTGGGGACACCTTTAGAACTTTGGGGACACCTTTAGGACTTTGAGGACACCTTTAGGACTTTGGGGACACCTTTAGGACTTTGGGGACACCTTTAGGACTCAAACCTTTTCAGCAGTAAGATATAGAGCGACCAACTTTTTTTTGATTATGCGGGACACGGTCTTAATTTGCGGGACGTATGAATCGGGCGTCAAACGGCGTGCGCTACGCGGGACGGGTGGTCGTCCTGTTCTCAACGCAGAGATTTTCATTTTTTTAAGTGCTCATGCCCGATGTCCCCCCCCCCCCCCGTGCCACTGAGTGTAAAGCTTTGTTTTAGAGAAGATGTCTGCGTCCTGTTTTAAATCCATAAATAAAGAAATGAAGAGATGACTGGAGGCTTTCTGTCGGCTCATTGAGCTTTTAATCTCTTAATCTGATGTCTGCTTTAAAAAGGTTCATATATATTATTCTATCATTATTGTGAAGATGAGATGATGTTTCCTCTGATTCCCTAAATAAAGGCTTGTTGAATCCCTTGTATTCTGGTTAGAATGAATGGAAGAAGTTAAAAGTTGTTGCCTCCTGCATGAAGATAAAGAAATATAAATGGAGGTTGAAGCACTGCGCTGCGTTCCTAAAGAAATGTAATAAACCACGGTCGCTGGCAACTACTCGGGAAGTTAGGTCTTCCCAAGTTTCCTGACCCCGCTGGGAACATTCTTCCCAAATATCATCTCATTTTAGGATCCTGGGCATGGACTCAGGACCACCAAATCTAGTCAAATACTAAAAAGGTTGCTGGTCTGTAGCTCCATTTTAAAAGGTCCTGAACCCAGATCTTCAGTGGAACTGGGCCTGCTGGGTACCTGGGACTCCCCCTCCATAGCATATGGGCTCATCCATACAGGTGCTGGTCATATAATTAGAATATCATAACAAAAGTTGATTTATGTCAGTAATTCCATTCAAAAAGTGAAATTTGTATATTATATTCATTCATCACAGACAATTATATATTTCAAATGTTCATTTCTTTTAATTGTGATGATTATAACTGGCAACTAATTAAAATTATATATAAATAAGTAGTTATTAGTGTCTACCTTTAGGTGGGGGTCAAAACCCCCCCTAAAAAGGTGGGGGTCTAAATCACCCCTACATTAGCATGTGCGATATGGTCTATTAGGGAGGGGTTGATCCCCCCCCCCACGGGAAGCTGCGCGTGCAGTTCGTCAAATTTGAAGGAAATAAATCAAGTGTAAATTGTATAAAAGAAGAAGAAAAATGACGGTAGGACAATTATTAACATTTTTAAAACGTGTAATGGTTAAGATTATGTGATTTGGCAGAGATTCCCCCCCCCCCCTTAAAAGTCTCCACTTATAACTACATCAAGACCACTACGTCAGAGGGTCCTGATGACATCGGTATCGTGGTAGAGGACGTGAAAGTTCTGATGTTGTAGATTTTAATCCTTTGTGCAGATCGCTGGTCGACCTGAAATTAAATATTAACATTGGTATTAACCTGCAAACGTTGCTAATAGAAATACTAATTGTTAAATATTGCATCGCAACACAAAACGGCGTATAACCTCTACACAACATGTCCACAACAAAATGATCTTAAATTACATTGGAAAAGTTTGGAATTCGTATTTTGCACATACATAAGAGGTAAGAGGTGTCCACATATGAAGAAAGCTTAGCTTTATTCAAACATTGTCACTGAGGAAAAATGTATTAAACAGTTTGGAAAAATGATAATGCACATTTTTTGTCAGGAACATATTAAACACCCAGGAAACAAAGTGAAGATGTGTAACCACGAGGATCTGAACCTGGCGGACCAGAAAAAGTGTCCCACCTCTGTCTTGTACTAATATATACTAACTAATGGTTTCAACCACAGGTGATCTTCCTCAGGTAAGACCTAGTTAGTCTGTGACTGACCACCATGATAACACCTACCTACAGTGAGGAAAATAAATATTTAACATGCTGCTATTTGCAAGTTCTCCTACTTAGAAATCATGGAGGGGTCTGAAATTGTCCTCGTAGGTGCATGTCCACTATGAGAGACATCATCTAAAAAAACATCCAGAAATCACAATGTATGATTTTTTAGCCGTGGTTTCCTAGACTTGTTTCCTCTCCTTAGCCGTGGTTTCCTAGGCTTGTTTCCTACCTTTGCAATGGTTTCCTAGGCTTGTTTCCTCTCCTTAGCCGTGGTTTCCTAGGCTTGTTTCCTACCTTTGCAATGGTTTCCTAGGCTTGTTTCCTCTCCTTAGCCGTGGTTTCCTAGGCTTGTTTCCTCTCCTTAGCAGTGGTTTCCTAGGCTTGTTTCCTCTCCTTAGCAGTGGTTTCCTGGCTTGTTTCCTCTCCTTAGCAGTGGTTTCCTACCCTTGTTTCCTCTCCTTAACCGTGGTTTCCTAGGCTTGTTTCCTCTCCTTAGCCGTGGTTTCCTAGGCTTGTTTCCTCTCCTTAGCAGTGGTTTCCTAGGCTTGTTTCCTCTCCTTAGCAGTGGTTTCCTGGCTTGTTTCCTCTCCTTAACCGTGGTTTCCTAGGCGTGTTTCCTCTCCTTAGCCGTGGTTTCCTGGCTTGTTTCCTCGCCACACGCCACCGTCAGAGTCCCGGTGGTGGTGGTTTATGTTGCGGGCCTCTTGTACTTTCTCTTCCTCTCGTACGTGGACTTCAGCGGGGACACTGCGAGCGGGCCCGCTGACGATAACCCTAGAGCCAGAGCCAAACGACGGGCCACGCTGACGTCGCACCAGGCTGCAGAACCGAGGGTAAAAGTAAAGTCCAGGTCCAAAACAACAAGACATGAGATGACAACAACAAGACGACGAGACAGACGTGTCTGCAGTTTATACTGTAAATATGTGTGTGTACTACTACAGTTGCACACTACTACAGTTACAGTATGATGTGTACTACAGTTACTGTGTAATGTTTACTACAGTACTGCAGGTTGTATATGTCTACTACAGTTCCAGTACTGTGTGTACTACAGTACTGCAGGTTGTATATGTCTACTACAGTTCCAGTATTGTGTGTACTACAGTACTGCAGTAATGCTGCGACTACAGGCGCTCACACTCACACACACTGTTGGAATTTAAAATGTTATATGTGCTTAAACAGTGTGTGTGATTTGCATTTTACATTTAAGCTAAAAGGCAAAATAATTATTTCAACATAAATAAAGACATGTTGGTCATGCATTAAGTTGTTTTGCAGTACTCTGTTCTATAACATAAGATTGTTTTGTTGCCTTTAAGATTAAGCTTGTAACGCAGTGTGTTAATGGCTGAAACTACTACATAATTATGAATAGGTATGCTGTAGGAGACATAACTCAACAAGAGGGATACAGTAGCAAAAATAAAGTGTCCAGAGCATTAAGGATATTAAAACTACTCTAACATTTTGTTTTGATTTGTGCAGAAACATGACCCTTAAAGCTGCAGTAGGGAGTTCTGAGAAAACGTGGACTTAGCCTAAAAATTTGAACAAGCACACCTTACAGGCTCCTCCCCCTTGCTCTCTGCTGCGCTACAGCTCCTCCCCCACAGCTCCTCCTCCACAGCTCCTCCCCCACAGCCCCCCCCCACAGCTCCTCCCTCCACAGCCCCCCCTCCACAGCCCCCCCCCTCCACAGCTCCTCCCCCACAGCCCCCCCTCCACAGCTCCTCCCCCACAGCCTCCCCCTCCACAGCCCCCCCCCCACAGCTCCTCCCCCACAGCCCCCCCTCCACAACCCCCCCTCCACAGCCCCCCCTCCACAACCCCCCCTCCACAACCCCCCCTCCACAGCCCCTCCCCCACAGTTCCTCCTCCACAGCTCCTCCTCCACAGCTCCTCCCCCCCGTGAACGTGCAGGCTAGTTAGCAGGGCCACCGATGCTTTCCACATCCTCATGGACGATACAGGGGATTTATTCTGAGGAGGGTTTAGCTGTTGTGTGCTGTGCTTTGAATACTTTATGTAAAAAAAATTGCTTATTTAACATATTTTTATTAAAAGTTTTGTAAATATTTTTCAATAAAAGGGTTTAAAATTAGTTTTTATGTAATCGCTCATTTGTGAGAACAAAAGCATCACTTTACACAGCACATTACTGAATTACCTTTTGGATCAATTTAAAACACTAAACTTTCAGTAGGAATGATGAATCACTGAAGAAGCTCACTAAGCCAAGGAATAACAACATCTGAAATATGGCTTAGGTTTTATTTTGCATATGGGTAAAATAAATCAGCTTTTTTTGCAAAGTACACACAAGGAAATACTGAACATCTTGATTTGGACTGAAAGACGATTCCTTCACGTGGCTCTGTGTCTGGGACCATGTCTGACCTGTTGGAGGAGCATAAAGAATGTGTGTCAGACATTTGATTTACAAATTACATCCTGAGGGGGAAGAAACCGTGAATGTTTAAAAATAATCAAAAACAGAATTCTGCCTTGCCAAACGTTGGCAGGGACAGCGCACAATTAAAGTAGTTTCACCATAGCTACATTTAATTATGATCGACAAAAACACATTTAGGCTTACTAAATGTAGGGATCGAAACCATATTGCTTATACTGAGGGTGAAGGAGTTAGCTACAACATTCCTGCCGTGCTACAAGCTAACAAGCTAACTGTTAGACTTAGCTAGCAACAAGCTAACAAGCTAACTGTTAGACTTAGCTATATGTCAGCAAAATAAGCAGAGTAGCTCCAATAAAACAAATCTCTAAATGTTCTGTACAACCATTAAAGAATGAATCATTCATTCACCTTCAATATCTAGAAGGAAGTCTTTCCAGAAGCCTTCCACTCTCTTTTCTAGTCGCCACCGGTTGCTTCCAGGAGGGGACAGCCTTGCTTGGAACAGGGAGATCAAGTCTGTAGCCTTTAGAGGCCTTTCTGATGAAAAAACACCTCCTTGGAGATGCTGGGGTGAGTTTGCATCAGGTCCAGGAGACCACGTGTGTTCAGTCCTTCAGCAAGTCTGTAATTCACAACAATTAAAAGGGTGTATGCTATTCTACAAGTATAATACCTTTAGAGAATGAGAAGAGAAAAGGTGATGTAAAATAAAGCATTTAGCCCAACACACCCATGGGAGCCAAGCAATGGGTTAAACAAATCAGGAGGGCCACACAATTGATCTTTATTACCCAGTTAAGCAGTCCTTGAACACAGACAGGCATAACACAATGTTAACACCTTTGGTCCCCCACAGTAAAATGCAATATATTAAGACAACAGTATGTGCCACCATGCATTTTCCAGCTCACCGTAACATCTTCCAAAAAATAGAAGTACAATCTGGTCCAACCGCTGTAGCACTGTCATGAACTAAATTAAGAATTTAAAATCATTACCACAATTTGTATGAACCATTACAGATGAACTGTAGGACTACAAAATCCTCACTGTTGCAAGGCGTCTTTTGTCCTTCCTTCCACGTAGAAACTTGTGGCAGCCTGAACCAACTGGTCCCGTCCCTCCATGGTGGTGATATGCCTTAGTGGTCCAATAAGGACCGGCTCTCGGCAGCTTCCTCAACAGCATCTCTAGCCGATGCAATATCAACTGCCTCACTGGTCTTAATGACATCATGTACAGGTCATTAGTATGAGCCCTCTTCAGATACTTCACCATTTGTAACAGAAAAAACAAAAAATAAAGTCATTTAACCGTTGTAGTCGAGATCGAGGGCTGAACCTCATTTACAATGACAGAGTCAAATTAATATAGACAAATGCTAAAGAAAAACAGAACGCCATCAGTAAATACATAATATACACCTTTTGGAGTTTCAACTGCAAATCCTGGTCTGCTACCTCTTCCAGAGTGGGTGGCAATGTAGGTGTTGAGCAGAGGTTTTGGTAGAGCCTCTCTGAAAAAAAGAAGGCAACACACCTCCATGTAGCAGTGCCGCAGCCATCACCACTCCATGTGTTCTGGAGAGACCTTTGTGTAATGCTGCAAAAACATTGAATTGTTCTAGTTTCCAGTGGATAACAGCTGGCAAAAATCTTCAGGAAACCATGTTTACCACTTTCTCAAATCTAGCATTTGAACAAAAGGAATAATCAATATGTCAGATAAGTGCCATGTGTGGGTACTAACCATGGCTGTCCAGGGACAGGTTCTTATGGTTCTGTGGCCCTGTAAATAGGCTGCTGTCTTTCAGAGCAATCATAAGCAGTCGGAAAAACCCCCGTGTAGGCCCCCTTCGTCCACTGAACCCTCTGCTTGGTTAAAGTCATCCATAAATACAATACTTAGTTTGGCTTCTGGGTTAAAAGTCCTCCTTGCAAAGGCTCGGATGGCACCATCCATTAGGTTGTCTCTGCATACATTTATCATGTTACTGCTGGGCGCCTCTCCAATCCAGACTTTTGATGATAGAGGGGTCAGTAAGGTGTTCAGATCTGGTCTGGAACAACACACAACAGTAACCGGTTGTTATGCCCATGGGCAGGGGAACAAAAGTGAGTCACTTACACAAAATTAAGCCATATCAATTGAAACGGTATTGTCTAAAATATATGGCTAAAATAAATAAGGTAAAATACTGATATCGCCCACCACTACTTAGCAACATCCCAAACAGCTGCATTAACATATTCTATTTTATCTGTATATAACACTGTATTGGCCTGGAGACAGTGCCTCATTTAATACTAATTATCCATTAATAATACATTTGGAAAACCACCACTTACTCATTAATGTCATTAACTTGACTCAAATCCATATCTTGATCAAGTCATGTAACTCCTATAGGCAACATTAGGAAATGTCAAAACATTACATTTATTCATAATTGTCATTAATCTTTTATAATCCCTAGTATGAAACTCAGACAAAAGCTTACATCAACATCATCGGCTACTTCAACTACATCATCTGCCATCTCTGTGTCATGAGACTCCTGCAAAACATCAATATGTTGTATGACAATTCCCACAATTGATTGTCTTAACACTTTCACTGTTCATTAGTAAATGATAAGTGTGATAATAACTGTACTTACATCCCTCTCCATTGTATGTGGCCTCTCTGGGTGCCATGCAAAGGGTGGACCACCTGTACATTATTCCATATTACAGAGAAACACTCCATTTGTTGGCAAATGATGCAATATGCTAGAATATCTTAAGTATACAGCAAGCCTAGAGACAGTTTTAAAAAGGCAGGGTGGGTAATGTTAAAGATTTCAAAGTGGCATCTCCTCAATGATGTGTGGACCCCTGTCCTAGGGGCTCCGACCCACACAGACATGTACAAGCACCGCTGCTTCCGCACAAAGACTCAAACTAAATTTAACTTCATTTCTCATTCTTTCCAAGCAGAGAGCAAGGCGTGATTGGTGGGCAATTTTACTGGATTATAGCAACTAAAGGTGTCATTTTTCAGAGTCTATACGTTATATATCACTGTTGGGTATATAGACCATTTCCAACTATATAAAAAGTGGATATTGGAAATAATTACTAACCTGCCTTTAAATGGAGCTTATAAAAAGGTAGAAAAGTTTAAAAAGATGCCACATCATCTTGGTCCAGGCTTTGGTCGGATTCTAAGACTTCTTCAGCATCCTAAAGAGACAAAAACAACACTGTACTGGTTATTTGACCATCGGGATATTTACACCTACAATATACTGTGAAATTGGTAATGATATGAATATTCTTACATGAGCCCATCTTGGTGGTCATCGACCTGCTCGCCTAGAATCTGCTTTGAAAAGGAGTGAATGAAAGTCCATCATCAAGTCCAGGTGAATAGGTCAATCCAGTACAGGGACAATTAGTACACATTACAACTTCTGGCCATGATTAACATCAACTTTAGCTCAAGGTAGTCCATGTACAGTACCTTAGGGAGTATAAAGCAGATCTGTTTAGCTCTGCTGGCTTTCAGCACAGATGGTGAGAGGGGAGAAGCCGGGATTTGTATCTCTCTTCTGGGACAATCTACCCTTGTCAAGGTGAAGTCTGGGAAATGAAGTTCTTAGGACAGCATGAAACTCCTCCGCTGACAAAGACACCGGCACCTTGATTTATCGTGAAGCTTCTGCTACAATGCAAACTGGAAGAAATCCCTCCAAGTTATTTGTGTAACCATGGTTTGTGCAACAGTGTCCTTTAGGAACATATACGGCTATGTTCCCACTCGTAATAAAGTAAAGTTGACTCGGGCGCTTTGTAGTCAACTTTTGTTTCCAAAAACCAGCCAGCGTCTTTTGTTGCTATAACAACAGCTACAGTATCCTAGAGCCCTATGTTAAGCGATGCTAATTTTAGATTATAAATAAATAAAATAAGCAATGGGGCACGATAGAGAAAGAACAGAGAGTGAGCAGTGCTGCTAACGTTAGATAAAACAAACCCGGTCATATCACATAACCAAAGATCTCAACAGTCTCATATAATAAAGACCCTCTATACTATACTCATTATGAAGATTGGTCCATTCTCAGCTTTAACTACATTAGTTATTGTTATGACAACGACAGGTCTGGCTGCTCCGCTTGGCATTGGTTGGCTGTCAAAAGTTATTTTCAGAAAAGTTGAACTTTATTCAACTTCAAAAAGACGTCCTGAGACGCCGAAAAAAACGTCCTGCGCTTTTAAAAAAGCCCGATCAACTTAGATGAAAACAAGGTTTAGGCCATAGGATTATAATGTTAAAATAAGACGGCGAGTGTGAGCATGTCCTACGCATAGTTAAACATATTTAACAACCTTTTGTGGGTGAATGATACCATGTCAGGATGGAGGAGGAGCCAACTCTAAAAGGGCCAGTCGTGTTTGCCCTTCTTTGCTCCTTCTCGGTCCAGTGTTCTGTCTCAACATCCTTAACCTAAAAATAATCACTAAAAGTGCAAAATGTAAACCGTTTCAGTAATGTTTCATGGTAACAGCCACACGCCGGTATTTGGACGATGGGTTTTATGTAGAATTGGAAATTAAATGTCTCAGAAACAAACTCTTCTGACAAACACCAACAAAATGAAATAAAAGGATACAAATTCAACTTTTTACCTTCCACAAACCACTGAATCCACTTTCAAAAGGAGGACCATGTCCATGTAGGAGGCAGGAAGAGTCGACCGGGTCATGCATCTTTAGGAACTATCCCCCCCATGCTAACTGATTCTACATTGGCATTAATACATATTATTATATATAATAACACTGAGCACATGTTTTAAATGAGACACACACACACACACACACACACACACACACACACGCACACACACACACACACACACACACTCACACACACACTCACACACACACACACACGCACGCGCACACACACACGCACACACACACACACACGCACACACACACACACACACACACACACACACACACACACACACACACACACACACACACACACACACACACACACACACACACAGGTCCTGAGTCAAGGCTGGATTTAGTCTTTGGGATGCAGAGATCCACAAGTAGGCCTACTTGATACAATAATATTATTAACCACATATGCAGCACCTTAAAAAATAATAATATTTATAATAAATCTCGACTTTAGTAAAGAAAAACATAATGACAGAGCTTGTATAAAAACAACTAGTGTCTTCACTTAATAAATGTAGTCCTTTTGCATTGAGAAGAGGAAAAAATCAGATATTCAGATATTCACACACTTTGTAATCAATAACAGGTGGTTTCTTCATCCTAAGATTTGGCATTCACAACTAAAGTAATCTGCTTTATTTTAGGGATTTAGTGAAGGCGGGTCATTTTCGACCCGGTGGACAAGGGTTGTGGACACAAAAAGGACCACAACACCATGGTTAAGCTGCTGCAGACTTACACCTGTTCAGTCAAGCCGTTTCTTTTATATTGTGAGTGAGTTCATCTGATGAAGTATAATGTAGGTATCCTGAGGCTCTGAGGCTCTGGAGTATTATCTAAAAGGTCACACGCTACATTTATTATTGCTGCATTGGTATTTAAACTGAATTACTACTTCTTCATTGAAGTTTTCTTCCTACAATGTAAAGGAACATCAATGGTTAGATAGATAGATAGATAGATAGATAGATACATAGATAGATAGATAGATAGATAGATACATAGATAGATAGATAGATAGATAGATAGATAGATAGATAGATAGATAGATATTTATCAATCCAAAGAAAAATGGGAAATTATGTACATACATATGCATAAAATAATAATAATAGGAATAAAATAAAAAAACAAATATTTGAATATATACAAGATGGGAAAACAAAAATATGCAACTACTTAAATAATATGCTAAAATGTAAATAAAGCAATTGTGCAGGTTGCATTAGTGCAGTAGTGTGGTGTCTAAAGTCTGATCTAGCCCCCAGTGATGACATGTTAAAGAGTTTTATTGTCTGTGGTAGGAAGGATTTCCTGTAGCGGTCCGTGCGGCATCAAAGCTGTCGGAGCCTCTTAGAGAAGCTGATCCTCTGTTGGACCAGTAGGGGGTGGAGAGGGTGGAGCTGCTCCTCTGTTGGACCAGTGGGGGGTGGAGAGGGTGGAGCTGCTCCTCTGTTGGACCAGTAGGGGGTGGAGAGGGTGGAGCTGCTCCTCTGTTGGACCAGTGGGGGGTGGAGAGGGTGGAGCTGCTCCTCTGTTGGACCAGTGTGGGGTGGAGAGGGTGGAGCTGCTCCTCTGTTGGACCAGTGTGGGGTGGAGAGGGTGGAGCTGCTCCTCTGTTGGACCAGTGGGGGGTGGAGAGGGTGGAGCTGCTCCTCTGTTGGACCAGTGGGGGGTGGAGAGGGTGGAGCTGCTCCTCTGTTGGACCAGTGGGGGGTGGAGAGGGTGGAGCTGCTCCTCTGTTGGACCAGTGTGGGGTGGAGAGGGTGGAGCTGCTCCTCTGTTGGACCAGTGGGGGGTGGAGAGGGTGGAGCTGCTCCTCTGTTGGACCAGTGGGGGGGGAGAGGGTGGAGCTGCTCCTCTGTTGGACCAGTGGGGGGTGGAGAGGGTGGAGCTGATCCTCTGTTGGACCAGTGTGGGGTGGAGAGGGTGGAGCTGCTCCTCTGTTGGACCAGTGGGGGGTGGAGAGGGTGGAGCTGCTCCTCTGTTGGACCAGTGGGGGGTGGAGAGGGTGGAGCTGCTCCTCTGTTGGACCAGTGGGGGGTGGAGAGGGTGGAGCTGCTCCTCTGTTGGACCAGTGGGGGGTGGAGAGGTTATCCATGATAGATGACAGTTTGTTCAGTGACCTCCTCTCCACCACAGCTTCAAACGTGTCCTGTTTGCAGCCGATCACGGAGCCAGCCTTCCTGATCAGTTTGTTCAGTCTGTTTGTGTCGCTGGCTCCGATGCTGCTGCCCCAGCAGATGGTGGAGGAGAACAGAGCGCTGGCCACAACAGACTGGTAGAAGATCTCCAGCATCCTGCTGGTAACAGACTGGTAGAAGATCTCCAACATCCTGCTGGTAACAGACTGGTAGAACATCTCCAACATCCTGCTGGTAACAGACTGGTAGAACATCTCCAACATCCTGCTGGTAACAGACTGGTAGAACATCTCCAACATCCTGCTGGTAACAGACGGGTAGAAGATCTCCAACATCCTGCTGGTAACAGACTGGTAGAACATCTCCAACATCCTGCTGCACACGTTGAAGGATCTCAGCTTCCTCAAGAAAGAGTCTGGTCATCCCCTTCTTGTAAACAGCAGTGCTGTTGATCTTCCAGTTCAGCCTGGCGGTAGTCCTTGAGGCCAGATGGAGTCGACATCTTGGGGACCGGGACAAGGCAGGATGTCTTCCACAGCAGCGGCACCCTCTGCAGGCTCAGGGTTGTGCTTTTGAGCCGTAAAATACTAATTTATATGTTTTTGTTTAGGGTTACACACAAAAACATAGAAAAATAGGGTCCAAGTAAAAAAAAGCCTAAAGTAGTTACCCTTTAATAAAGTCTTTCTAACTATCTATCTACACTATATCTTTAACAAAAGATTTATTTCTCATAGTTTGTTGAGACTAGCCAATTGCAAAATTATAAATTAAATTCAATTTTATTTATAGTATCAAATCATAAGAGTTATCTCAGCACACTATACAGATAGAGCAGGTCTAGACCACACTCTATAATTGACAAGGACCCAACAATTCCAGTAATTACGCCAAGAGCAAGCATTTAGTGCAATAGTGGTGAGGAAACACTCCATTTAGGGAGAAACCCGGGCCAGCCCCAGGCTTTTAGGCGGTGTTTGATGGTGCTGGTTGGGGGTGTGGTAAATAGTGGCAGTAGTAGTCACAGTAAAGATAATGGCAATGACTAGATATAGTAAAATAAAAGCTTGTACAGAAAAAAAACATACAACAGCTAAATAACCAGGAACCACAGTACAATATGTGCAAGAAAGAAGAAGAAAAATGCTACAATCAATTGTGCCTCCCTTGGAATGCAACTGAAAAATCTTTTGGCATAACGCAACCATCCCCTACAACAATCTGCTGGGATTGGAGTGTTTAATGGATGGTGTTAACGCTGGAAGGTCCCCAAAAAGGCAGCCGTGGAGCAAAAGGTGGTAATGTTATCTGGATGAAAATAATTTATAATTGAATAGTACATTCATTAAGTTTAACTTAATATTATATATTTTTTTAAAGCTAAACCAAAAAAGAAGAAATGAGAAAGAAAAGAAGTGAGAGGATCCTTTGCATGTTGAATGTTGGCAGGCGACCCCTCCCCAGGCTTACAGAAATGGTTTAACCCTACTGCTCAGCAGCCAATGGGAGCTTAGGACGCTCACCCATTCAAAATGGAGAAGTGACCAAATGGCTCAAATTCACAGGAAATTAACACGTAAACAACACGTTGTCTACGCGTTGTCTACGTGTTGTTTACGCGTCATTTACGTGTTGTTTACGTGTATTTTACGTGTTGTTAACGTGTGAAAAATTGACGCGTTGTTTACGTGTTGTTTACGTGTGAGAAATCACGTGTATTTGGACTGGTTGGCTTTCCATAGTCCCCTGTCTGTCTGGGATGGTGGACATGGCGCCCTGTCCACTGTCTGTCTGGGACTGTGGACATGGCCCCCTGTCCCCTGTCTGTCTGGGACTGTGGACACGGCGCCCTGTCCACTGTCTGTCTGGGACTGTGGACATGGTGCCCTGTCCACTGTCTGTCTGGGACTGTGGACATGGCCCCCTGTCCCCTGTCTGTGTGGGACTATGGACATGGTGCCCTGTCCACTGTCTGTGTGGGACTGTGGACATGGCGCCCTGTCCCCTGTCTGTGTGGGACTGTGGACATGGCGCCCTGTCCCCTGTCTCTGGGACTGTGGACAGCTGAAATACTCCATTCTACTTGTGTGGAACTACGGGCTTTTATTTTGGTATTTGGCATCTGAGCGGTAGTTTTATTTTGAAAGGAAGCCGTTCTTATGACGTCACTCTCCAGGAACCCGAAGAGCAGACCCGTCAGCGGAGGTAGACGGTCTAGAGAGGCGGCCCGGAGTCTTCCGGTCTCTAATGTGGACTAAACCGGGTCCCCGTGTGCTGAAAGCTCGGAGCAGCTCGAGTCCCAGAGGTCCCAAAGGAGCTGGAGTCCTGAATATCTGGTACGGGGGGGGGACTAGTTTAATACAGGGTCTCTGACCCCTGGGGGGGGACTAGTTTAATACAGGGTCTCTGACTGCTGGGGGGGGGACTAGTTTAATACAGGGTCTCTGACTGCTGGGGGGGGACTAGTTTAATACAGGGTCTCTGACTGCTGGGGGGTGGGACTAGTTTAATACAGGGTCTCTGACTGCTGGGGGGGGACTAGTTTAATACAGGGTCTCTGACCGCTGGGGGGGGACTAGTTTA
Organism: Etheostoma nigrum; assembly: GCA_029931835.1. Classification (NCBI taxonomy): domain Eukaryota; kingdom Metazoa; phylum Chordata; class Actinopteri; order Perciformes; family Percidae; genus Etheostoma; species Etheostoma nigrum. The sequence continues at coordinate 33,959,375 of CM057238.1, forward strand.
ATACAGGGTCTCTGACTGCTGGGGGGGGACTAGTTTAATACAGGGTCTCTGACTGCTGGGGGGGGGACTAGTTTAATACAGGGTCTCTGACTGCTGGGGGGGGACTAGTTTAATACAGGGTCTCTGACTGCTGGGGGGGGGACTAGTTTAATACAGGGTCTCTGACTGCTGGGGGGGGGGGACTAGTTTAATACAGGGTCTCTGACTGCTGGGGGGGGGACTAGTTTAATACAGGGTCTCTGACTGCTGGGGGGGGGACTAGTTTAATACAGGGTCTCTGACTGCTGGGGGGACTAGTTTAATACAGGGTCTCTGACTGCTGGGGGGGGACTAGTTTAATACAGGGTCTCTGACTGCTGGGGGGGGGACTAGTTTAATACAGGGTCTCTGACTGCTGGGGGGGGGACTAGTTTAATACAGGGTCTCTGACTGCTGGGGGGGGGGACTAGTTTAATACAGGGTCTCTGACTGCTGGGGGGGGGACTAGTTTAATACAGGGTCTCTGACTGCTGGGGGGGGGACTAGTTTAATACAGGGTCTCTGACTGCTGGGGGGGGGGACTAGTTTAATACAGGGTCTCTGACTGCTGGGGGGGGGGACTAGTTTAATACAGGGTCTCTGACTGCTGGGGGGGGGACTAGTTTAATACAGGGTCTCTGACTGCTGGGGGGGACTAGTTTAATACAGGGTCTCTGACCGCTGGGGGGGGACTAGTTTAATACAGGGTCTCTGACTGCTGGGGGGGGGACTAGTTTAATACAGGGTCTCTGACCGCTGGGGGGGGACTAGTCTAATACAGGGTCTCTGACTGCTGGGGGGGGGACTAGTTTAATACAGGGTCTCTGACTGCTGGGGGGGGACTAGTCTAATACAGGGTCTCTGACTGCTGGGGGGGACTAGTTTAATACAGGGTCTCTGACTGCTGGGGGGGGGGACTAGTTTAATACAGGGTCTCTGACTGCTGGGGGGGGGGGGGGACTAGTTTAATACAGGGTCTCTGACTGCTGGGGGGGGGACTAGTCTAATACAGGGTCTCTGACTGCTGGGGGGGGACTAGTTTAATACAGGGTCTCTGACTGCTGGGGGGGGGACTAGTTTAATACAGGGTCTCTGACTGCTGGGGGGGGGACTAGTTTAATACAGGGTCTCTGACTGCTGGGGGGGACTAGTTTAATACAGGGTCTCTGACTGCTGGGGGGGGGGACTAGTTTAATACAGGGTCTCTGACTGCTGGGGGGGGGACTAGTTTAATACAGGGTCTCTGACTGCTGGGGGGGGACTAGTTTAATACAGGGTCTCTGACTGCTGGGGGGGGGACTAGTCTAATACAGGGTCTCTGACTGCTGGGGGGGGACTAGTTTAATACAGGGTCTCTGACTGCTGGGGGGGGGGGGGGTTAATTTTTGTTAATTTTTAACGTAGTTTTCAAAAGAAAGAAAGAATATTCTAAATGTAAAGTTTAGTGTGACAGTTGGCTGATGTTGTAACTTCCTCCTCTCCTACTTCCTCTTCTACTACTTCCTCCTCTCCTACTTCCTCTTCTACTACTTCCTCTTCTACTTCTTTCGTTTACTCCTTTCCCTCTGCTGCCATTCTTCCTTTAGTTCTGCCTTTTTATTATTATAATTATCATTTATATTTAACTCAATGTTCAATATGTTCAATGGAAGGAAATATATATATATACAGTAGAGGGAGGGAGAGACAGAGAGAGAGAGAGAGAAGGAGAGAGAGAGAGAGGGAGAGACATAGACAGAGAGAAAGAGGGAGACAGAGAGAGAGAGAGAGAAGGAGAGAGAGAGAGAGAGAGAGAGTGACGTCTCCATCTGGTGGACTGACAGCACATCTACAGCTCATCTTAACACCAGGAACCTGATGCCACCAGACCATATTATTGAGATTTTAATCATATTGTAATATTCTGCCATATATTATAATTTATAACCTTTTTTCCAACTTCTAATTTTCCCCAAAAGGAAACTTATGACCGACACATATATATATAATATATAATATATTATATATGATATATTATATATGATATATGAATGTGTGTGTGTGTGTGTGTGCAGCAGAAACCAGACTCTCCTGAACCTGAACCCAGCTGTGTGTCCATGGTTCCACCTTTAGTGTTTAAAGGACAGCGTCCTGCAGAGACTCAGTAAGTCCCCCAGTCCCAGCTGTCCCGTTGCATCATGTTGTGTCCACGTTCTAACAATCTTGTTGTTGTTGCTTTTCATACGTACCCTCCAGAGGCCCTGCTGGGTCCAGACTAGTCTTTGTGGTTTTCTAAAACCTGCTGTGGATTTTAAATATGAAATTCATCTTGCAGAATATTTCCTCATCTGTAATCTTCCCTTCTGCCATTTAGTGGCTCTTATTTTGACATTCTGTCCCTGAGAGAAGTTGAAATCGAGACCCATGTTGGCTTCCTGATCGGGTCTTAAGTTTGACAGAAGTGTCTGATTTTAGCAGGAAACCACGATGATGGCAGAGGATCTTTTAAACACTCTGGAGGATTTAAAAGAAGATGAATTTAAGAAATTCAAATGGTATCTGCAGCAGCCAGATCTCCTGGAAGGCTACCGAAGCATCAAAGTGTCCCAGCTGGAGACGGCAGAGAGGCAGGACACGGTGGACGTGATGGTGAACACCTTTGGTCTTCATGGAGCTCTGAAGGTGACCAAGAAGGTTTTAGAGAAGATCAACAGGAAGGATCTGGTCCAGAGTCTGCCAGACCCCGGCTCAGGACCACAAGGTCAGCCAATCTTTGTAACGTGTTCTCAGTCAGAAAGACATCACATACACATACGGGATGGAAGGGGTGGACTGACTGTCTTTTCATTTAGTTTAATTGTAACAGTACATCCTTTTCGGGGGGGGGGGGGGGTGCTGTGGCTGTTTCTGACAGTAATTCTTCAATAATAAATCAAATGTTACTACGCATTTCCACACAGAGTCAGTGGATGTCAGTGATGCTGGAGAGACTTCAGAGAACAGAGGAACTCCCTCCTCTCAGAGCAAAGGTACGCTGCTGCTGGATTCTCTGGTATGTACGGGAGCCCTGAGGGACACCGTCTACTTTTAAAGTTTGAAAACATATAGTCCAAGTACGTTAGTGACTCCCTTCTCCAACAAGTTAAATACGGTGTACTAGAACTTCAGCTGTCCGAGCTAATGTGAGCGTGTTGACGTATGAAAGCATCAAACCTGCGTTTTACCTGAAGAAGAAGAGCCGGTATCAGTAGTTCCTCGTCCCCGTTGGCTCAGCACTGTTACAGGGGATGTACGGGACGCAGGAAGTTTCTACCCAGAAGGTATTGGAACAAACACTGATTGGGTCCACAGTGGAAATAAATGATCTCCCCTTTAGCTAGTCCCCCCTGGAACCCCCCACTATGGGAACCACTGTCTTAAGATCCTAAAACCAGCTCTAAACAGGAGTTCATCTATAGATTCCATTATGATACTAACAATCATAAACCACAGTGTGAGTCAGACGTTCCCTGGTAGTTGTAGTAGTAAATTATAGATCTGATGCCAAAGCATTAATGTCTTGGACCCAAACACCAACGGCCCTTTTTCAGATGCTTTTCCTGTTTCTGTTCAAGTAGGACAAAATCCCCCAAAGTCTTAGAATCAGATGTAAAAAAGAGAGTTTTCCTGTGCTCGTAAAGAGTTAAACACACCAAATCCAAGTGAGTTCCGGATAGCTTACTGAAGGTTTCTTTGTCTAGTGTTGCCTCATATCTGCCAAAAGAGACTTCAGAACAGCTTTTTAAAATCTAATTGGCTACTTTGAGTCCTTGTTAGGGAAGTCCCTGGTTGATGTCATATTGCTGACTCGGCTCTCTTTTAGCGGACTCTGTCAGGCCTGGGCCTGGAGCCGGTCTCTGACTCTGCAGGTTGCAGCTGCATGTGCAGTGATGAGACGTATGGCCAGGAGAACCTGGGACTTCTCTTTGGCAGACACAAGATGTCCCAATCATTCATGCTCGTCACATATTGAAGCTGAAGGATGAGAAACTATTTAGATTTACCAGAGTGAGTCTGAGAGAGAGGAGTGGGACTTGTAACGCTCATTGGATCAGTCGAGTAAAAACAGTAATAATCACATTATTTCTCTCTGTTTCCGTGGAGGCCAGTGGTCAGGAAGAAACAAAAGGTACATTAGCAAAGATTATAAAAGTGTTTGCTTTGTCAAGTGTGTGTACAAATATTAAAATAGTTGATTATTCTCTAAAGCCACTGTATGTCAGATGTGCTGTGCAAAGCATCTGAACGCTCTATTAGATTGATATTAAATTGGGAACAATAAGCCACGTGGAGTAGGTGGCTGAGTGTGGAGCTAACTGAAGATCAGCCATAAACTGTGTTGGACAGCTTCCTCACCTTTAACCCAACTTAAGTTCCACATGTGTTGGGGACCAGCATTGGAGGGGGATCAGAAGAGGCTTTCTCCAACATATACAACTAATTTGCTGTAAATGTGCAGATTATTACTCCGTGTCGCTTTTAGTCAATTTGAATACATTTATTTACTATGCAGGTACTTTTGTGACTCTGCATTTCGTTGTACTTTTATGTCGTGATATAGGTCTTAAATAGTTTTGATAAAGTGTTTAAAAGTCTTAAATGTGACTGGGTCCAACTGCAGAACCCTGTACCAAGCTTTATTAGTTGGAGATCCTTCAGCTCTTTGCTAAATCAGCTCTACCACCAAAGCGGATCTGAACCCTTCTAGCAGTTCAGGAGTTCTGCTTCCTGATGGTTTTGTCTCTTGTCAACCAGCTGAACCTCCGAGGGGGGAAGGAAGCCCAGCAGTCAGCGCCCAGGATGGAGGTGTCGTCTGCTCACCTCACCTTACAGATGTTCAAGTGGGGGGGAATGTAACGATTACTGTCAACACGTACCGTAAGTTCTCCTCTGAAGTCATAATGTAATAAAGCCTTATTTATGATGAACTATGTTCATGTTAAACTGGATTTAATGAAATGCCTTCAATCATTTAGCATTTCTCAAGAGCTGTTGCATGTTTGTGTTCCAGTCTCGTCTCCTGACAGGACGGATGGGACCAAAGAAACAGAAGGTGTGTGTGTGTGTGTGTGTGTGTGTGTGTGTGTGTGTGTGTGTGTGTGAATTTTAATGTGAATCGGATCGATCAAATAAAAACTGGATGATAATAATTTCATTATTTCTGTTTCAGTGGATGCCAGTGGTGTTGAAGAAACTAAAGGTACATTAGCAAAAGAGTATGTGTGTGTGTGTGTGTGTGTGTGTGTGTGTATGTGTGTGTGTGTGTGTGTGTGTGTGTGTGTGTGTGTGTGTGTGTGTGTGTGTGTGTGTGTGAGAGAATCTTGTCAAAAAGTTTGTTTTAATTATGAATATTTTCTGAAGCCACATCAGATGGCTATCATCATCGGCTCCACCTCTCTCTCTGCACCGCTCCACCTGCTGGGTGTAGTTGCCTCTTTTCATCTTGGGAGACTCCTTGCTGCATTCTTCCCAAGATACTAGAGTTTCTAAGAGAATTACAAACGCTTTGAGGCTTTGGAGAGCAGCGCCATGTCTTGCCTCGAGGTGTGACAGCAACATTTACTGGAAAATGGAGTCGGTTCCCCAGGTCAACGTTCAGTTCCCAGTCCTGAGAGTTAAGGGCAGAACCATCCAAGTGGCATTGACTAATGCTCCACCCTCCCCTTGGATCATGGTCCTCCTATGTTTCCCCGTCGCCTTGTTGTAGCATGTTTATGTCCTACTAAAGCCGGCCTTTCCATGTGTCTCTGTGTCCACCAGTGAGCTGTGTGTCAACTGAGCCTCTGCTGCCTTCCACTGTTGACCTGTTCTGACCTGGATGTCGGCCTGGGAGATTTTAGGGTTGCTTGACTCCCGGTATTGCAGGACCTCCCTTGTACGAGTCACCCTAAACTTTTTCATTTAGGCTGCTAATAAGAGAGCTTCAGGATGTTATTTTCATACAGGGCTTTGAGAAAGACCCAACAACCTTCTAGGGAACCTCCTCCCTCTTCTCTGGAAGCCCTCAAGCGCCCACTCTACTGGGTGAGCTAGAGATCCCCCATGCTTCCAGCTCTTGATTGGTCGCTCCCTCAGAGAGAATAACTGAATTGGTACATCCAGTGATCATCCCCTTATCGAGCCTTATCCATTCTGATGTTGTTCTGGAGGAGACCCTCAAACTAAGGTTGTTGTAGTAGTCCAGTATTAGGTCTCAGGACTTTGCCGTGGTGCCAGTTAAGGGAACCTCAACAGGCTTGTTGGTTATCTAGCCATAGTCTTTTTTGAGGTCCAACCACAGCAACACCAGGTCCCCCTTGTTCTGTCTGGCTCCCTGTATCAGCTGCGTGACCACACCTGTGTGCTCCAGACATCCCGGTACCTTTGGGATCTAACCTTTCTGCATTGAGGTGTCAATGTACACAATCCCTAGGAGGAAACCTATCAGGTGCCTTGACACCATGCTGAAGACTAGCTCTCCTACAACACTGAGCAGCAAAATGGTTCTGAAGTTGTCAAAGTTCTCTGAATTCTCCTCTTTTGGAATCCAGACCCTGTCAGCACACCCCCACTAATGGGCAACCTTGCCCCTCCTCCAGATGACCTTTAGGATCATCCAGAGCCTGTGGAGTAGCCCTGGGTAGGGTTGGTTGTAGGGGGGACATTACTTGTAGACTCCTTAGGGTAACCTATTCGGTCCTGGGGCTACTCTTGAATCTGCTTCAAGATGGGCTGCTTTGCCCACGGTTGGTGAAGGTGGATTAATCAAAGACTGGAATTGGCCAAGATCATTCTCCCTTTGTGCTTCACTAAAGGTGTCTCTGAGGTAGCTGTCGGTCTCAGATTTGGAAGTGGTGAGCTGTCCACTGTGTTATCCGCTGCATATTGCAATCTGCATAATGGCCCCCTCCTTCCTCTCCCTGTGATACCACTTAGCTCTTGTCAAGGTAGCAAATATTTTGTGAAGGATGTGGTGCAGCTTCCAGAAAGGCCTCCTCTCCTCTTCACTCGCTTCCTTTTAATGTCACCTCAGGCTCCTAAGCTCCTTCCTGAGCTGGAGGATCTTGGTCATTCTCTTGCTCATGATGAATGGGACCTTTGCTGCTTTCTTTTCCTCCAGCCCAAACCCCTAGAAACAAAATGGAAAGAAGGCCATTGACCTGTTTGCCGTGGTCATTTGGTGACAATAAGCGTCAGAGAGGCCTTAAACTGGAGCAGTTTGCTGGGAGGAGAGACGCCCGACGCAGCTCGGGAGACATTAGGCACGTTTGAAATGAAATGCGCCTGGCCTGTAAAGTGGACCAGAGCAGGCGGCAGCAGCACTGGGCGTGACAAAGATCCACCGTCAAGTCAGATAGCCGGTGGACTACATTGTTAGATGAACGTTAGCTTGCTAACTCCACCTTACTCCCCCCCCCCCCCTCGCCACATTGATCACAGAAAAAAAGCCAAATGAAGCTGACACTCATGTGGCGATAGCAATGTGCTTCGTGTTGATGAAGCATTACTTTTATTTGACTAATTTATCAGCTGGCTCTCTGTCTCGTAACGTTACTTATCCACTGATCGTTCATCTGTTACTACAAAACCTCTCCTCCGGGACTTAAATAAAATAAAAAAAATGCTGCGACTCTGACCATTCTGCTACGTTGATTTGAATGGAAATGTTCTTTCTATCCATTTTATTTCTATGCCCAAATCTCTCTACCTCTACAAAGACAATGATGGTGGTCACTGCTTGAAGGTGCTTGGAGGCTTTCCCCTTGGCTGCTGCTTCTAGGATTGAATCAGGGTCTTTGTCAAACTGGAGCCACTCTTCTCCTTGCTAGCTTGGGGTGACTTGCCCAGACGATGTTCTGAATGTGCCGGGCTGAGACTCGTGTCACCTGGAGATTCTGAGCACTATGGGTTGACTCCGGGTCTGGCTTCTCCAGCATCTCAGCAGGTGTTGCTTCAGTGTGCTGAGACACTCACACTGTCTGCAGGCGTTCCATTTGGACCGGGTGTATCATTAGGCCACCCGGGTTCTTGCAAACTTTGCTTCAATCACAAATTGTAATTATCTTATTTCCATTGCCATTCATCATCATTCTTTAGGTCCGTCTGGCTGGGGTGCTTCTGAGGTGTGTGACCTCTGTGACATCCTGACAGGATTAGCTTGTTAGTAAGTAGAGTAATTAGGAGTCAACACTTAACCTAAGGAACCACAGGTCCATCTGGCTGGGGTGCTTCTCCCTTACTAACTCTATAAAATATGTTTGGTTGACCATAATGATATTTTAGATGGCTGCATTTTATGTTATTAAAAAGGAAAGATCTTTGAGTTGTTGGTTATTCTCTGGAAGCCAATGTTACTCCTAATAAACACAATGTTTACTCAGTTCAAACTTTTATTGAGTGCACAGCTAGCTAAGACACACGTGTACACCATCTATCCTCCACGCATGCACTAACCTGCACACACCGGGGAGAATCTTCTGCCGTAGTGAACAGTGTAGAGGGGAAATAAAAACAGCCAATTCTTTAGTATTAGAGTATTTGTGTACTGAGACTGCACCTGTAGACAAACATCATCATACTTTATATTTGTATTTTTTGTTTTCAATGCAGACGGGATTGTTCCAGTACCAAAGCCACCACGACACATCTCATATTACCAACAACAGCTTCAGCCAAACCTCCGGGATGACTTTGTGTGTGCTCAGGAGGGGTGGACACAGAACAAAGATGGCCGACCTCTGGATGACATCTACACACATCTGTACATCAGAGCTACTGGTGACGTACACATAAACACACAGCATGAGGTCATGCAGATTGAAGCAGTGAAGCCAGCCGATACAGAGACAACAATTACACCTTGTGACATGTTCAAACACCCCTCTATAGAAGACAAAGCCATAAGAACAGTACTAACCAATGGAATCGCAGGAATTGGAAAAACCTTTCTTGTGAACAAGTTTGTGTTGGACTGGTGTAAAAGAGAAACCAATCAAGATGTGCATCTCATTTTCCCCTTCACCTTCCGCCAGCTGAATTTAAAGAAGGAGGAAAAGTGGCGTTTGGCAGAGCTCATTCATGAATGTATCTGGGGGACCAGAGACATCAAAGAAGAAGCTCTCAATTACATCTTTACAGCTCTGCAGTCATCAGGAAACACCAACTTTGATAGGAGTAAATTCAAACTTCTGTTTGTTCTGGACGGACTGGATGAGAGCCGCCTTGATCTGGACTGCTCCACCAATAAAAACAAGGCAGTTAAAATTGATGTGACAGCGCGGACCTCAGTGGACGAGCTGCTGACGAACCTCATCACGAAGAAACTGCTTCCCTCTGCTCGCATCTGGATAACCACACGACCTGCAGCAGCCAATCAGATCCATTCTGATTTTGTAGACATGGTGACAGAGGTCAGAGGGTTTACTGACCCACAGAAGGAGGAGTACTTTAGAAAGAGATTCACAGATCAGGAGCGGGCCGACAGAATCATCTCCCACATCCAGACATCACGGAGCCTCCACATCATGTGCCACATCCCAGTCTTCTGCTGGATCACTGCTACAGTTCTGGAGGACGTGATGAAGACCAGAGAGGGAGGAGAGCTGCCCAAGACCCTGACTGAGATGTACGCAGAATTCCTGGTGTATCAGATTCATCAGACAAAAGAGAAGTATGACCCAGAAGAGTGCATTCAATACATTGAGGCGTTAGCAAAACTGGCTTACCATCAGTTGGAAAAGGGCAACCTGATCTTCTACGAGAAAGATCTCAAAGAGAGTGGCATTGACGTCAGTGGAGCCTCTGTGTGTTCAGGAGTGTTCACAGAGATCTTCAAAGAGCAACGTGGGAAGAAGAATGATAAAAACATGTTCAGCTTCATCCATCTGAGTGTTCAGGAGTTTCTGGCTGCTCTCCATGTAGAGAGTGCAGTAATTAACAGAAACGAGAATGTGATGTTTGGGCAAAGGATCTTCAAAACAGTGTGGGGATTTTTCAGCAGTACATCTACGACAGAGGTCCACAGGTTTGCTATTGACAAGGCCTTACAGAGTCCAAACGGACACCTGGACCTGTTCCTCCGCTTTCTCCTGGGTCTTTCCCTGGAGACCAATAACAAACACCTACTAGGTCTGATAAAAAACAGAAGCTCAGAAACCAATCAGGATACAGTGGAGTACATCAAGATGAAGATCAGTGAGAATCTGTCTGCAGAGAGAAGCATCAATCTGTTCCACTGTCTGAATGAACTGAATGATGGTTCTCTAGTGGAGCAGATCCAACAGTCCCTGCGTTCAGGAAGTCTCTCCACAGATGAACTGTCTCATGCTCAGTGGTCAGCTCTGGGCTTCATCTTACTGTCATCAGAAGACGATCTGGACGTGTTTGACCTGAAGAAATACTCTGCTTCAGAGGAGGCTCTTCTGAGGCTGCTGCCAGTGGTCAAAGCCTCCAAAAAAGCTCTGTAAGTATCAGATAACTGCAGATACTAACTGTATGCGATGTGTAGGCTTGTTCTCAACTAATGAATGTTTAACCCTTGTGTTGTCCTCCTGGGTCAAACGATTTGACATTTTTGTCCCTTTTTAAGTTTTCACCACCACCACCTTACTAATTTTATACTTTTTGGAATTCATGCTCAATAACCTTAATTTATATAGAATTGAAGCAAAATATAGAGTTGAAGCAGAAATTATTAATAATTTTGACTAATAGTTAAGATCAGAGGAATGAAAGTGATCAGTTGTATTTGTAAAGAGCGTTGTAGGGAATCCAATCAATTTTTTGTGGTAATTTGGTTAAAAAGAAACTCATATTTCAGATATAGACATTTTTTAAAGGTGGACAACAGGAGGGTTAAGTCAACTGATAATCTTAAGAGTCAGTCAACACATTGATTAATTTATTAATTGAAAAACCTGCAAATAGTTTTTTCAGTTTCATTTTATCTCCACTGATTACTGCAGCCAAATGAAAAAAAAAAGATCTTGTATTTTTTTGTTCTTTTAAGGCTTTAATTCATTTGTGTGAATGATTGGGATCCAACTTTTTTCTATGCCATAAATAACGGTCTGATTCCAGTAATATACACAATATTAAAGCTGCAGTCAGAGTTGGCCGGGCCCTCGCACCTCCTTGCATGTCGGGGTTACTTGCACAGCTCTCGGACACTACAAATCATCACCAATGAAAATGCAACTATCTGCTAAGTTCAATGATACCTCACTCAATAGTCTATATTTAACGGTTCAATAGTTATCAATAAAGGGCGTGGCTAAAGCATAGAGGGCGGGCCAAATATCTCATCCAAAGACTTGTCATAGAGTTCTTTAGCTGTTAAACGGGGTGTGGCTTAAGCATAGATGTCCTCAGGTCTGGACTCTTGTTGATTGTGGGACATTTCAAGCAGAATGGACAAGTTACAACTTCTACATTCATTGATAAATGCTCAAAATTGTGTTTTTATCGTTTAGGTCTTTAGATGACACAGACCATATTTGAATTTGTTTGGATGAAATCTCTGAGTAGTTTGTTAAAGTATACCACGTATAGTTTTAGCCCTACTTACGGAGGGGGCGCTAGCGAGCCATTTTTGGTTGCCTATTATTACCCTTAAAATAATAAATTTTCACCAGGCTCAAGACCCTCAAAAAGGCCATTCATTTGCAGGGATAAAGAATAATAATATCTTCAGTGTCAAAAGGGCCTTCGCCGCTGTCGGCCCTTGGGCCCTAAAGGCCGTTTTACAGTCGACGCATCCAAGCTTGCGGGAGTATAAAAAGTTACAGTGCTCCCATGATGTCAGACTGGCGCTCATCAGGTCAGCTGAGGCTAGTATACCTCTCATTTAGTAATTACTTCAGTTTTAATGTTTGCCCTAATAAGGCAAAACATGTTTGAATCATTACCCCAGTAAGGACAACCTTAGAAATGTGATGGTTTATATTATCTGTGAGAGAAACAATATAAGTGTTTGTCTTTATCACAAACTCTTCTTTAGGCTGAGTGGCTGTAACCTGTCAGAGAGAAGCTGTGAAGCTCTGTCCTCAGTTCTCAACTCAGAGTCATATGGTCTCAGAGAGCTGGACCTGAGTAACAACAACCTCCAGGATTCAGGAGTGAAGCTGCTCTCTGTTGGACTGAAGAGTCCACACTGTAAACTGGAGACACTCAGGTAAGGAATAATAAACCTCCATCCATCCATCTTCATCCGCTTATCCGGAGTAGGGTCGCGGGGGCAGCAGCTCCAGTAAGGGACCCCAAACTTCCCTTTCCCGAGCCACATCAACCAGCTCCGACTGGGGGATCCCGAGGCGTAACCAGGCCAGGTTAGAGATATAATCTCTCCACCTAGTCCTGGGTCTTCCCCGAGGCCTACTCCCAGCTGGACGTGCCTGGAACACCTCCCTAGGGAGGCGCCCAGGAGGCATCCTTACCAGATGTCCGAACCACCTCAACTGGCTCTTTCGACGCGAAGGATGACTGAGCTTCTCACCCTATCTCTAAGGGAGACGCCAGCCACCCTCATGAGGAAACCCATTTTGGCCGCTTGTACCCTGGATCTTGTTCTTTCGGTCATGACCCAGCCTTCATGACCATATGTAAGGGTAGGAACTAAAATTGCCCGGTAGATAGAAAGCTTTGCCTTCTGGCTCAGCTCTCTTTTCGTCACAACGGTGCGATACACGGAATGTAATACCGCACCGGCTGCTCCGATTCTCCGACCAATCTCACGCTCCATGGTCCCCTCACTCGCGAACAAGACCCCAAGGTACTTAAACTCCTTCACTTGGGGTAAGGACTCATTCCCTACCTGAAGAAAACACTCCATCGGTTTCCTGCTGAGAACCATGGCCTCAGATTTAGAGGTGCTGATCCTCATCCCAGCCGCTTCACAATCGGCTGCAAACCGATCCAGTGAGTGCTGAAGGTGACAGACCGATGATGCCATCAGGACCACATCATCTGCAAAAAGCACCGATGAGATCCCGAGCCCACCGAACTGCAACCCCTTCCCGCCCCGACTACGCCTCGATATCCTGTCCATAAATATTACAAACAGGATTGGTGACAAAGCGCAGCCCTGGCGGAGGCCAACTTTCATCTGGAACGAGTCCGACTTACTGCCGAGAACCCGGACACAGCTCTCGCTTTGGTCATCCAGAGATTGGATGGCCCTGAGAAGGGACCCCCTCACCCCATACTCCCGCAGCACCTCCCACAATTTCTCCCGGGGGACCCGGTCATACGCCTTCTCCAGATCCACAAAACACATGCAGACTGGTTGGGCATACTCCCAGGCCCCCTCCAAGATCCTTGCGAGAGTGAAGATCTGATCCGTTGTTCCACGGCCAGGACGGAATCCGCACTACTACTCTTCAATCCGAGGTTCGACCATCAGCCGAACCCTCCTTTCCAGCACCTTGGATTAGACTTTACCAGGGAGGTTGAGAAGTGTGATACCCTTGTAATTGGCTCACACCTTCTGGTCCCCCTTTTTGAAGAGGGGAACCACCACCCCGGTCTGCCACTCTTTAGGCACCGTCCCAGACTTCCACGCAATGTTGAAGAGGCGTGTCAACCAAGATATGTCCTCCACACCCAGAGCTTTCAGCATTTCTGGACGGATCTTGCCGCTGTGGAGTTGTTTGACTACCTCAGCGACTCCCACCAGGGAAATTGATGACAATCCCCCATCATCCTCCAGCTCTGCCTCTACCACAGAGAGCGTGTCAGCTGGAATTAGGATTTCCTCAAAGTGCTCCTTCCACCGCTCTATTACCTTCCCAGTTGAGGTCAACAACGTCCCATCCTTACTGTATACAGGTTGGATGATTCCTCGCTTCCCCCTTCTGAGGTGGTCGAACGGTTTTCCAGAAGCACCTTGGTGCCGACCAAAAGACCTTCTCCATGTCTTCTCCGAACTTCTCCCACACCCGCTACTTTGCCTCTGTCACGGCAGAGGCTGCAGCCCTTCGGGCCCGTCGGTACCCTGCAACTGCCTCCAGAGTCCTCCGAGACAACATATCCCGGAAAGACTCCTTCTTCAGTCGGACGGCTTCCCTGACCACCGGTGTCCACCAGGGTGTTCGTGGGTTACCGCCCCTTGAGGCACCTAAAACCCTAAGACCACAGCTCGCTGCCGCAGCTTTAGCAATGGAAACTTTGAACATTGTCCACTCAGGTTCAATGCCCCCAGCCTCCACAGGGATGCCCGAAAAGCTCCGCCGGAGGTGTGAGTTGAAAGTCCGTCGGACAGGGGCCTCCTCCAGACGTTCCCAGTTTACCGGCACTACCCGTTTGGGCTTACCAGGTCTGTCCAGAGTCTTCCCCCATCCCCTGACCCAACTCACCACCAGATGGTGATAAAATGACAGCTCTGCCCCTCTCTTCACCCGAGTATCCAAAACATACGGCCTCAGATCAGATGAAACAATTATAAAATCGATCATTGACCTTTGGCCTAGGGTGCTCTGGTACCACGTACACTTATGAGCATCCCTATGTTCGAACATGGTGTTTGTGATGGACAATCCATGACTAGCACAGAAGTCTAACAACAGACGACATCTCTGGTTTAAATCAGGGAGGCCGTTCCTCCCAATCACGCCTCTCCAAGTATCTCCATCATTGCCCACGTGTGCATTGAAGTCCCCCAGCAGAACTATGGAGTCCCCTACTGGAGCCCCATACAGGACTCCATTCAAGGTCTCCAAGAAGGCCGAATACTCCGAACTCTTGTTTGGTTCATATGCACAAACAACAGTCAGACCGGGCTCCGTGGCAAACCCGGCCACCAGACGCTCGCTCACGAGCCCACCGTCTGGGCCTGGCTCCAGACGGGGGCCCCGGGCTTCTTCCGGGCGGGGTCCCTCTATCCCTTCCTTGTTTTTCCATCCGAGTCTTTGAACCATTCTTTGTCTGGCCCCTCCCCTGAGACCTCTTTGCCATGGGAGACCCTACCAGGAGCACAAAGCTCCAGACAAAACAGCCCTCAGGTTCATAGGGACACACAAACCTCTCCACCACGATAAGGTGATGGTTCCCGGAGATAAATAAAAAAATAAAAAAATAAACCTGTAAAAGATTAGTCAGATCTGTCACATGTCAGTTGTCTTCAGTGAGTTCAACATTTCTATTTCATTAAAGTAGTGCATACCTAAATATAAGGGTAAGCTATATTAAATATACAGAGTAATGTTTTCACATATCTTCTGTACATATTTTTAGGCTGAGTGGCTGTAACCTGTCAGAGAGAAGCTGTGAAGATCTGTCCTCAGTTCTCAGCTCTGAGTCCTCTAGTCTGAGAGAGCTGGACCTGAGTAACAACAACCTGCAGGATTCAGGAGTGAAGCTGCTCTCTGTTGGACTGAAGAGTCCACACTGTAAACTGGAGACTCTCAGGTCAGGTTTTAGCATTTGTTAAACAACAAACATTTAAATGTTGCATGATAGGGGTGTCACTTTTCTCCTAACCTTCAATTACATTTTTCATTCTAAGGTCATGATTTGATTCTAATTTTTTTTGAAGCACAGGTTGCTAAGCTTTTTTTAGACTACACTTTTATGCAATATATCTTTCCTTTGATTGCAATGTACTACTACATTGTCAAATTTAAAACATTTATTAACAACACAATGTAACAATAATTTATATATTCAGTCAATTGGAAACTTAGCAATTTGTCAAAAAGTAAAAAACGCCAGCAGCTGAGCAGACAGAGAGCAGAGAGCATGAATCTGCATTCCACTAACTTGTTGCTCTCTCTAATATATCCAATATAAAATGCTCTTTTAGGCTATAAAATGTGCTTGCAGGCTGAAATTCAACCGTGTCGTTTTGTGGGGATTAAGCTATATGCAGAAGGAAACGCCACAACCTGCTAGGCTAATGTGCAATGGTAAACAAGTTCTGTTGATGGGTCTCCGGTTACTAGTCAGCCCATCCAGGGTTTTGTGGAGTCGCTAACGCGCCAATTCATGCAAATAAATTATAATCTTATGTCTGAAATCCACCAGCCATTTTCATATTACATCTACATTTGCAGCACCATGAGCCTTTTTCAGCCTAGAGTAGTTTTATTCTCCTCAAAACAAGTTTCCTTTTTATTTTTGAAAAACTATGCAAAATAATAATTGCAACTTTGTTTTAACAACTTTTTCTGTCCCCGCTGTCTTGCAACAAACAAACAACAGACATCGCAACTTTTATCGCAATTTTTTACAAAACCTCCTGCAAAATCAGGCATTTTGGGCCACAACAATCTCAAAAATCCTGGAGGGACCGACTAAAACACGACGTTTCAAACAAGGACCCATTAAGTGTTCGGGCTGGTAAGTTGATTATCCAATTAAAATATAGCAGCATATTTCTTTAGCCCTGTAAAGTCTCTGGGAAATGTCTTTCTGGTTCAGAGCGGGGCATGAAGACAAGGTGCTGTTCCTGGGGGCTTGGGTGGCTGCTTGACCAGCCGACCGGACATGACAGTAGTATCGACAATTTCATTTTTTAATTTGAGATTGTGACTTAATTCCGGGCAATTTCCATTTAAAATCCAAATTGTGACACCCTTATTGCTTTATATATAAGTTAATGTCTATAAAAAATATACCCAACATCTTTCAGCTAATTGTCTTGTATTTACGACCCACAACTCTTTAGATTCAGTCTCTTATAGTATCAAATTATAACAAGACTTATCAGATACAGTAGGTCTAGACCACAATTTATTATTGACAACATTTAGCATTTAGTGCAACAGTGGCGAGGAAAAACTCCTTCCAACAAGCTCTGTTAAACTCACTGTTCACTGCATGCCCAACAGCAAGAAGACAGTTAGACACGAACTTGTAAAGAAAGTTTAACGTCTTGCAGCTAAAGAGCCTGATATGTTACTAAAGGGTTCGTGGAGACTTAGCCCTTTGTTTAACCTCAGAAGTCTGTAAGATACTCTGTGATTTGGTCACATCAAATATCTGCTGTCTGCCAGCATTGATAAAGAAAGTTTTAGGGCTATGCCAACTTATAATATTTGCACAGATTCTGCCGCTCTATTTGGCTCTTTACTCTCCCCAATGTGCTGGATTTGGGTCGCTGAAGAATAAGACAAATATAAATTAAATTAAATATATAATTTGTGTGTGTGTGTGTTCAGTCTGTCAGGCTGTCTGATCACAGAGAAAGGCTGTACTTCTCTGGCCTCCAACCCCTCCCATCTGAGAGTGCTGGACCTGAGCTACAATCATCCAGGAAACTCAGGAGTGAAGCTTCTGTCTGCTAGACGGGAGGATCCACACTGGAGACTGGACACTCTCAGGCATGAACAGACAACAAATTCTCACACACTGTTTCTCTGTCACACTGCCAAGCTGAGGACTATTGGTCCACAGTGTGTACCAGCAGCACTGCTGATCCTGTTGATGTTCACCAGTTACCTGTAATGTGTTATACATTCGGCAGATGGTTTATGAGGAAGCTTCTGAGGGTTCATTCTGACTTTGTTTCCTCCTCCAGGCTGGAACCTGGTGGAGAGCAGTGGCTGAAACCTGGTCTGAGGAAGTGTGAGTGTGTGTTCACTTTGATTCATGAAAACAAGGAGCACATGTTCAAGTAGGATTGGTACTGTGTTAGTATTGTATTAGTGTTGTTAAAGTATCTGTCAAAAATAGAAGTCCCTTTGTTAAGGGGCGGCTGTGGCTCATTGGGGCGGCTGTGGCACAGCGGTAGAGCGGTTGCCTGCCAATCGGAAGGTTGGTGGTTCAATCCCTGTCGAAGTGTCCTTGAACCCCGAGTTCAGTGTGAATGTGTGCATGTTTATCTGATGAGCAGGTGGCACCTTGTACGGCAGCCTCGGCCACAGTGTATGAATGTGTGTGAATGGTGAATGGTTCCGGTATGATGTAAAAGCACTTTGAGTAGTCGTTAAGACTAGAAAAGATATATAAATACAGCACATTACATTAACAGCAGGTGTGTGTGTGTGTGAATCTGGATGAGCAGGTTTGTTGATGTGTGTGTGTGTGTTTGTGTGTGAATCTAAAGAGCAGGTGTGTAGATGTGTGTGTGTGTGTGTGTGAATCTCATGACTAGGTGTGTGCGTGTCATTCATTGTAAAATGATTAAAATCACCCATAATTAGGATTGGTGCGTCCGGCGCAATCCCCTGTAGCCGCTGCACAGCTCTGGTCATGGCTTAAGTAGCAACGTTAGCCTTCGGGTGAATATAAATATAAAGATCTTGGAAGATAGAAGGGACGTAGGGATACAGAGAGGAGTTCAATGTCCGGCGTACACAGTGACTCTCTGACAACCACCGTGTTGCACCAGTTATTGTTTATGTACAGACACAATCCCCCGCCAAGTGACTTACCGGTCACTGCAGGGTCTCTGTCCAAGCGGTAGGGAACTCCGAAGCCGTCGATCTCAAGATCGGACTGTAGGTTGTGATCCTTAAGCCATGTTTCTGTGAAGAACACAGGCACTGCTCTACTCCGCCAGGAACTTCACGTTTGCCTGAAGCTCGTCAACTTTATTCCGGAGTGACTGGACATTGGCGAGAATGACTGTGGGAAGGGGAATCCGCCTATGTCCCTGTCTCCTGAGCGTCTGGCGTACACCGCCGCGTCTCCCTCTTTTCCTCGCTGTCGGCCTCGTCCGGTGCGCCCTGTTTCTGTTCGTAAATCCGGCAACCGGAGGATATCTGCAGAAGAGTCCACGGTGCCCACACTGGTACTTCGCAGAAGCAGAAGGAATTCCCGACTATACTGGAGAGGTTCTCCATACACTAGAAGTCCGCATAAAAAGTGACATGACAGCGTCAGCAGGAAAAGGAGGCCTGTCAAATTCAGACGAGTCATGTTGTCTCCGGACAGGTTAAGAACCACGGTTAAAAATTGGTTAAATAAACACGTAAAACGGTTTAAAACGGTTTAAAACCAGATAAAACGGTTTAAAACCAGATAAAACACAGTTCCCATACACAGACTACACACCACTCTCACACACTACTGCTGCGTGTGTGTGTGTGTGTGTAGATGTGTGTGTGTGTGCGTATGTGTGTGTATGTGTGTGTGTGTGTGTGTGTGTGTGTGTGTGTGTGTGTGTGTGTGTGTGTGTGTGTGTGTGTGTGTGTGTGCGTATGTGTGTGTATGTGTGTGTGTGTGTGTGTGTGTGTGTGTGTGTGTGTGTGTAACAATAACCATCAAGATGATGAACTGATGCTGTGTTGTGTCTCGTTGTCTCCGTCAGATTCCTGTGAACTCTCCCTGGACACAAACACGATGAACAGGAACCTCAGACTGTCTGAAGACAACAGGACGGTGACATTAGTGATGGAGGAGGATCAGCCATATCCTGATCATCCAGAGAGGTTTGAGACCCGGTATCCTCAGCTGCTGTGTAGAGAAGGTCTGACTGGTCGCTGTTACTGGGAGGTCCAGACCAGACGAGGGGTTTATATAGCAGTGAGTTACAGAGGAATCAGGAGGACAGGAGACAGAGATGACTGTGAGTTTGGATGGAATGATCAGTCCTGGAGTCTGATCTGCTCTGATGGTGGTCGTTACTATGTCCGTCACAATAAGAGAGAAACAGCCCTCCCTGTCTCCTCCTCTGTCTCTAACAGAGTAGCAGTGTATGTGGACTGTCCTGCTGGCTCTCTGTCCTTCTACACAGTCTCCTCTGACTCACTGATCCACCTCCACACCTTCAACACCTCATTCACTGAACCTCTCTATCCTGGGTTTGGGTTAGGGTTTGGGTTTGGGTTTGGGTCTCTTGCTTCCTCAGTGTCTCTGTGTCCTCTGTAGTGTCTAGGGTCTAGGGTCTAGGGTCTAGGGCCTAGGGTCTAGGGTCTAGGGTTAGGATTATAACTACATAAAGTGAAAGAGAGAATTATATTCTATATGTCTAATTATTCATTAGAACATTTGTAAAACGGTAACACTTTATAATAACACCATATTGATAGTTAATTAATCTTCTTCATTATAATTTAATGGCTCGTTAACAGTTAATAACAATTAACTAAAGATGAATTATCAATGGACCATTTATAAATGATGGTTATAATAAAGAGTTACCCTTTCATTTAAAAGCAGATTTAGGACGGAAGCACCACTTTTAAGATTTACCTCCTTTATATATGTATATAGTTGCTCTCAGGACTGGGCCTCCACCCCCTCATATTATATATCTTATATTTTATATCTTATATTTTATATCTTATATTTTATATCTTATATTTTACATCTTATATCTTATATTTTACATCTTATATCTTATATGTTGTGTCTCGTTGCCCAGGTCCTGCACCGTGTATAACGACAATAAAGACTTTCTATTCTATTAATTAGAGTATTAATCAGTGGATCCCCCGTATATTATAACATTAATTATTAATTATATTTGGGACTTAGGGGACACCTTTAGGACTTTGAGGACACCTTTAGGACTTTGAGGACACCTTTAGGACTTTGGGGATACCTTTAGGAGATTTGGGGACGCCTTTAGGACTTTGGGGACAACTTTAGGACTTTGGGGACACCGTTAGGACTTTGAGGACACCTTTAGGACTTTGGGGACACCTTTAGGACTTTGGGGACACCTTTAGGACTCAAACCTTTTCAGCAGTAAGATATAGAGCGACCAACTTTTTTTTGATTAAGCGGGACACGGTCTTAATTTGCGGGACGTATGAATCGGGCGTCAAACGGCGTGCGCTACGCGGGACGGGTGGTCGTCCTGTTCTCAACGCAGAGATTTTCATTTTTTTAAGTGCTCATGCCCGATGTCCCCCCCCCCCCCCGTGCCACTGAGTGTAAAGCTTTGTTTTAGAGAAGATGTCTGCGTCCTGTTTTAAATCCATAAATAAAGAAATGAAGAGATGACTGGAGGCTTTCTGTCGGCTCATTGAGCTTTTAATCTCTTAATCTGATGTCTGCTTTAAAAAGGTTCATATATATTATTATATCATTATTGTGAAGATGAGATGATGTTTCCTCTGATTCCCTAAATAAAGGCTTGTTGAATCCCTTGTATTCTGGTTAGAATGAATGGAAGAAGTTAAAAGTTGTTGCCTCCTGCATGAAGATAAAGAAATATAAATGGAGGTTGAAGCACTGCGCTGCGTTCCTAAAGAAATGTAATAAACCACGGTCGCTGGCAACTACTCGGGAAGTTAGGTCTTCCCAAGTTTCCTGACCCCGCTGGGAACATTCTTCCCAAATATCATCTCATTTTAGGATCCTGGGCATGGACTCAGGACCAC